>JAFEMH010002025.1:267500-388182 GCA_022495995.1 Adenophora triphylla var. japonica | reverse complement strand
TACAGTGAAAGAGTCCCCACTCAGCAAGGTCAAAAATTTACAGTGAAAGCAAAATGATAACAAACATTTTTCTTTTACATAAAACCAAGAAAAATTGTTTTGACAAATCAACTTAAATATAAAATATATTATAAGATATTTCCTAAAGTAAAAAAGATTTATTTACGATATGAGTTTTTTTCTTGTGAGAAATCTATGAAAATCAATGGTTCCAAGGTACATGGCATCTCTGAAGATATAATAATAGAAATAAGACATATCATACCCTCTCAATGGTTTTCCACCAGAGTCCTAACACCTATAGGTTGTCTTCCAGCAAACCCTGCACAACCAAATTCCAAGCTAAGATTTTTTTGCGAGACGATAGCCTAGAAAAGAAAAAATAAGACTTCATTCCAAAAATTCCATAATAACTCAACATTGACAATAATTTAGGGCCAAATATACCTGAACTTTTTTGAACAATAACCAAATATGGCAAACAGGAAACTCTTTGTTTAACAAAGGATGGGAAAATGAAGAGGAATGTGGGAGAACAAATCAGAAAACCTGATATAACAATAGTGACAAGAGGGAAAGACTTACACTGTGGAGGTGGCCAGAAGGGAGAGAGGAGATCCAAATAGGTGCCGGAGATGAGCACTTACTCTCTCTCCCCTTCAACACCAACCATGGCTGCCAAACCTGATAAAATTAAAACCCTAAATATGAAATCGAAACAAAACCCTAAAATTAGGGATGGGTAGATGCGATTACTAACCTCAATAATGGCAGAAAAGTCAATTAATCGGCTTCTACTCCAGATTCACTCCACGCTTGTTGTTGCACCACCGGGTTCACGACGGAGACAGCCACGCAGTAAGAACGACGAAGGCCAAAGAGCTATGCGCGAGCGATGATGGAGATTGCGATGACGAGCGATGGGTAGTCCGGGCTGTGCCCTTCGCGACGTTGGTGATGGAGATTGCGATGGAGACGAGTTGTTAGAGAGAGAGAGAGAGAGGATAAATGGGTTTTACACACAGAGAGAAAGGGGAGGGATAAATGGGTCTTACCCAGGCCCTTTGAATTTCCAAAAAAAAACGTGGGAAATTGAATTTTATAGCCCGCCATTTGGACCTAACCCATCTAATCTAATCTAATGCAACCTAAATAAAATAAGCAAATATTATTATATTACTCATTCCGATCTGAAAATGATAGGTTTCATTTAACATTTCAAATATTTTAAGGTTATTAAATTTTTTGAAAGTTTGGTAATTTGAAGATTTAATTTTGAAATGAAAAAAAGCTTTTTGGGATGAAAAAGTTAAAAAGGGAGTATGTGACTATTCATTTTGGTTTGGGATAGAGGGAAAAAAAAGTGGGAACGAAAATAACAAAAGAAAAATTTTGGTTAAAAAAAGTTAAGTTTAATTTCTTTCAAAATTCATAACATAATATCAAAAAAATAAATATTTTTATATTATATACTTTTATTTCTTTAAAAAATATTAGTAATAATACTTAATAATAATACTATTAATAATGATGCTATTATTAATAATACTTAAATAATAATACTAATGATTTAAACTATATAAAATAATATTATGTCTAATATCAATAATATTTATTAATTAATTATTGAAAATATTAATTAATTAATATTAATAATAGTACTAATAATTAATTATGCCTAACACCTATATGAGCATGTAGAGTATAGGCGTATAAATTCCCAGCATAGCAGGTATAGGGTATAGGGTATGCAGGGTATACCCTATATAGGGTATGCAGGGTATACCCTATACCCCCGTAATTTATATGAGTATATCTTATATCAATATATCTTATACCACCTAATACCCTATACCAAATATCCCATAGGGTATACCCCTATAGGGTTATACCCTATAAATTCCCTTATGCCACTATACCTTATACCTTTTATAACCATATACTCTATATCGTTATGTGGTATACCCTATATCTTATACCCTATACCCTATAGGGTATCCCTATACCCTATAGGGTATACCCTATACCATATGCCCTATACCTTATACCCTATACCCTATAGGGTATACCCTATACCATATGCCCTATGCCCTATGCCCTATACCTTATACCCTATACCCTATACCCTATAGGGTATGCCCTATGCCCTATACCTTATACCCTATACCCTATATCCTATAGGGTATACCCTATACCCTATAGGGTATACCCTATACCATATGTCATATACCTTATACCCTATACCTTATAGGGTATACCCTATACCATATACCCTATAGTGTATACCCTATACCATATGCCCTATGCCATATACCTTATACCCTATACCCTATATCATATACCCTATACCCTATAGGGTATGCCCTATGCCCTATACCTTATAACCTATACCCTATATCCTATAGGGTATACCCTATACCCTATAGGGTATACCCTATACCTTATACCCTATACCCTATAGGGTATAGGGTATAGGGTATATGGTATATGGTATAGGGTATAGGGTATAGGGTATAGGATATAGGGTATAATATATAGGGTATAGGGTATATGGTATAGTATATAGGGTATAGGGTATAGTGTATATGGTATAGGTATGTGGTACAAGGTATAAGGTATAAGGTATAGATACCGTCTCGACACTGTGGAGCCCCAAAGATACCTTGTCACGGACAAAGACCGTAAGTACACTTTAGGGTCTTTTCCTTTTTCGCATTTCTTTCGGCACTCGAGATTTTTCCCGAGATATTCTTCTCTTTTTCTCGTGTTCCACTCGGACTTACGACACTGTCAAAGTGGTATCAGTGGGCCGGAAGGATAATGCGTTTCGGTAGCCCCTTCGAGGAAGCCGGCGCACTTCAAAGCGCTATAGCCGAACGCATAGGAGCCGCCAGGTGCAAAAGGAGGCATGTTTGGCACAACATCCACCTCATCGGCCGGAAAGTATTCTTCCCAGCGCCACGCCGGACGAGGACCCAATGCCGACATCTTGGAGCAAACTGGCCGAGTACGAGCACGATAATGTCCACCTTTCGATGTGAGTGACACGGAGGACTTGACGAGAGAGGCAAGTGCTATGAGCCGAGCAAATGATGAAGAAGGATCGGAGGCCTAGGAGGTCTCTAGAATTGATTTAGGAAGAAAAACAAACAATGAACAAGTTTTATGCACATTTTGTTTATTTTTTCCTTTATTCGGGCGCCGATGGGGCGAAAACAATGTACTACTGTTTTATTTACTTTTCTATTTTATGCTTTATTAATTTGCATATTACTTGAGCCTCGTGGCGCTTTTTGCTTGGAATTGGGGCCGAAACTCGGGCCAAAATGATATGTAATGATATATAAATGCTTGGACGGTCTTTCAACATGCTTTTGTACAGGTTTTGGTTGGAAAAAGTGGGGTGAAAACTCCCTTTGGACAGCAACTTGGTTGTCGCAGATTTGCCATTTACATCGTGTAAAATGAGGCCGCGCGGCATGGTCTCCGGAGCAAATAAGGCCGTGCGGCTCACGCCTGTCTCGGACCGGTTATTTTCGTAATAAAACCAAGGCTTGGCCATTTCATTTCATTTTCAACTCTAGACTTGTCCCAACCTGTTCCTGCAGCACATATTGGACCTAAAGACACCACCTTTGATCATTTTGCAATGGAGAAGCCCGTTAGATTGCAAAGGGGGAAAAGAGACCGCTTCGTCCGATCTTCGCCTTGGGTGAGATATAACTTCCAATCTCACAAGGGGTTGCTTTGATTCTTCCTTCAAGATCAAGTCTTTATGGCATTTGAGGGATCTCCCGCCCGATTGGGACCTTTTGAGAGCAAAGCAGCACATGTTTTGGGACGTCCGAGACACGTTTATCGCTTTTTCTTACAATGAGATTGTCCCAACGCATGAAGACTTCCGAGCCTTGATTGGGGGTCCAGAAATTGAGGCTATCTTGATTCCGCTGATCGAAGACGTGCCGGTGGCGGCAAAGCTTGCATCTTTTCTCGCAGATTTCTCTCGGGAGAGGCCGAGGAGATGATGATAGCCCTGACAGATTGACCTTTCGATATCCCGGCAGTGTTTGGGTCTCCGGCTATGGCTACGACCACGGTGGCTATGGATGCCTTTATCCTCTCGTATATTCTCTTCTCTCGTTCACCGCTGAGTCCGTGGAGATCTGTCATGGTGGTCTCTTAGACATGGTCAGAGATTGCAGGGGGGGAAGGACATTGTCCCACTGGTTTTGGGTGAGACCCTTCATGGAATCGATAGGATGGCTAGGGGAGACCATTTCATGAGGTCTGGGAGCCCGGCTGTACTGACTTTATGGCTGCAAGAGAGGCTTGGGGCTTTTCCAGGGGCTTTGCCGACTCGCCGCCCTCGGGTGATTTCCGAGAGGCGCACCTCGACAAACAGGACCAGGGTAGCTGGGAGCTGATGATGGCTAGGTTATCCACTTCGACATCCGCGGTGGGTACCTCACCGGATGTTGCGCATCAGGAGGATATTTCAAGAGTCCTATATAGTGAGGGTTCCAGTGGTTCTCGCCGGTCATCCTTCTACATACCCTACTTAGTATCCAGTGCTTGGGGCCTTACAGAGCCGTTGGGCGATTGGGAGGACATCCGTACTACGGAGGTGGTGCCATTTGATATGAGAGATCCATCCAGCTTTTCATTCTTCTCGAGGGCTTGGACATACGCCGCTTTCCCACCTGTGGCTATCTTCAAGAGCAGAAGAGTACCATCTTGACCACCGTCTACTCGGGATTGGTACGAGAGGGAGACGGGAGCGACTCAGTCATATTTGGGGAGAGACGTCGGCTTTATTGAGCCGATCTGCGACTCGAGTAGGACTCTCGAGGAGACCGAGGCTAAGGCGAGTCGCCATAACCAGCCGGGTGACCCGATCGTGAGATATGGAGGCTCGATACAAGAGATTGTCCGAGGTCGCTCCTTCGACCGAGGCTCGCAGGGAGGAAGTGCGGACTCGTGCTCTGCAGAGAGGGCACTTATTGACACGGGTTTGATGGAGGCTCCAAAGTGAGGATACCCTGGGAGATCTAATGAGGGAGACCGACATTATAGAGAAGAAGAGAAAGAAAACTCGACGGGGTCGAGGTAAAGGGAAGAAGACCAAAGAAGACTCAGCTAATGACGACGACGTATCTTTTCTTAGGATTCCCTTATTGCCATTTGCAAACACAGTAGTTTATTAGGCATTTTATTGTATTTTAGATCTTTGTAGCAGGTTAGCAGAGTCAAGAGTAGACCGTGCTTGAACTCATCAAGAAGTTTTTAACTTGTAATGAACAAGAGATATTATCTTAGAAATTAATCAAGACACAATTTCATGGAAACTTCAAATGTCTTATTGAGTAGGACCCGTTTTATGGAAACTGGAATGCCCTTTATTTATTTTTTTATTGTTTAGACCGAACCATAAATGGCTGCCTACGTTCCCCTTTCACAAGAAAGACTAAGGGGCTCAGGTCTTCGTAGTTCATTCTGGTGAACTTTTCTACGTGCAGCCCTGTTTTTTGCCTAGACTGCCCTTTTTGGGGTTTTCAGCCTAGCTGGACATTACTCTTTTTGCACTAATTTTTTTTTTCTTTTTCTCTTTTTTTTTATGTGCAACCCTGTTTTTGCCTAAACCGCTCTTTTTGGGTTTTCACTTAGCCGGGCATTACTCTTTTTGCACTAAGATTTTTTTTCTTTCTTTTTTTTTATTTTTTTACTTTTTTTTTTTTACTTTTTTTTTATTTTAGACATAGTACCTTCTGAGCTTATCACCGCTGACCGGGTGGACAAAGTGGATTGCCGTCTGTGTCCGCAAGCTTCATGGCTCCTCCCGATAGTATCTTCTCGCACCACATACGGGCCGATCCAAATGGGCTCCCATTTTCCTGTGGGGTTCTCTCGGTAGGGGGCTTCACTTTCAACACTAAGTCACCCTCTTTGATGTCCCCGGCCTTGACCTTTTGTCAAATGCTCCGCCATTCGCCTCGATAGGCTCGGGTATGCTCCATGGCTTTAAGCCTTCTTTCGTCGAGCAGGCCAACTCATCATGCCGGCTACGCAACCATTCTACTTCGTTGACACCGTTTTCCAGAGGACCCTTAATGACGGGATTTCCAACTCCACCGGTAACACCGCTTCCATCCCGTAAGTTAGGGCAAAAGGAGTTTCTCCCCGTGGCCGTTTCCGACAGACGTTCGTAGCCCTGCAGTGCTAGGTGCAGCTTTTCGGCCAATCACGACCACGGGTGGCCATTTTCCTGATGATCCGTTCGAGCGTCTTATTAGCAAATTCTTCCACGGCTCCATTAGTCCGAGGTCTATATTGGGACGACTTGTGGCGAGTGATCCCGAACTCGACAAAGAATCTACCGCAGCCCCTTCAAAGTGTGACCCATTATCGTAAATGATCTCATTGGGCACCCCATATCTACACATTATGTTTCTCTTTGATAAACCGGGCCACCTTTCTTGGGAAGTGAGGACCTTGTAGGACTTGGCCTCTACCCACTTGGGTGAAATAGTCGACCGCCACTAACACGAATTCATGTCCATTGCTTCCTCGCCGGGCTATCTTCCCTATCACGTCAATACCCCAAGTTGCAAATGGCCAGGGAGTCGTCATGCAAGATGTGCCGCGAGGCGGGAGATGGTTGAGGTTGGCAAAACGCCGGCACTTGTCGCACGCTCTGACATGCCGAACACAAATGTCTTCATGGAAATCCAAGAGTAACCCATTTTGAGGATTACTTGCATCGTGGCTCTAGCATTCATATGAGGACCGCAGGGACCATTGTGGACTTCGGCCATCAATTCTTTGGCCCTTTCTTGAGAGACGCACAAGAGGAGTGGTCCTTGATACCGCTTCGTATGTGCTGCCTCCTTGAATGACATAATGGGAGGCCAACCTTTTCAGGGCTTGCAAGCTCTTGGCATTGACACCTTCTTTTGGCCTACCTTCTTCGTCTCCCGAAAGCCGACTCTCCATCTTTGAGGAACTCGGTAAATTTGATTGTACCACGGTTCCTTGATAGGCTCCTGGTCCCAGTGTCTACTTCACAACAGAAAGTCGGGGCTTCTCTTCTACCCACTCAAGGGTTTTATGGCTTTTCCTGGGGATCTCTACTAGTGAGGCTAAAGTAGCAAGTGGCATCTCGCGAATCTGTTCTTTTCCTTGGCAAGTAGTGGAAAGTCACTTCTCCGAACCGTCCAAATAACTCCTCCATACGGGCATGATACCGCCGAAGATTAGGGTCCACAGCCTTCCATTTGTTGGAAACCCGGTTGATGATCGTGGCCGAGTCTCCATAAACTTCGAGCTCCTTGACATTCCTTTCTAAGGCAACCTCCAAACCAAAGAATGCAAGCTTCGTACTCGGCGACATTGTTCGTGGCGGGGAAGTTCAAAATTGAGGGCTATGGGCGTATGCTCATCTTTCGGATCGACCAAGTAGCATCCCTACGCCATTTCCTCTTTTGTTAGCAGCTCCATCAAAGAATAGCCGCCATCGGTTCTCGTGCTCGACTACAAAGATCCCTTCATCTAGGAATTGGGGTTCGTGCCCAAGGTCCTCATTATCGGGGAAGTTCGCCAGATGGTCCGACAATGCTTGGCCCTTGATGGCCTTTCCGGTCACATAGCCGATGTCGTACTCGCTAAGAAGAAGGACCACTTTGCTAGACGCATCGAGAGGGAAGGCTTATCGAAGATGTACTTGATGGGGTCCATTTTTGAGACCAAGTTCACAGGCGGGCTTCGCATATAATGCTTCAACTTACCGACTACCTGCATCAGCTCCCGGACAGGTCTTTTAACATGCCGAGTAATTGAGCTCACTTCCCGCAGCCTTCCGACCGACAAAGTAAATGGCATTTTCTACCCGAGAGTCTTTCTTCTCCCGAGCAAGCATAGCCCCAACCGCCAGTATCGTGACAGTGAGATAGAGCGTAAGAGGTTTCGTCTATGCTGGGGGCATAAGATCGGAGGATGTACTAAGTATGCTTTGATCCGGTCAAAGGCATCCCGGCATTCTTCGGTCCATTCTCGTATCTACATTCTTCTTCATGAGCTTGAAGATGGGCTCGCACATAGTGGTCAACCGATTGACGAAACGGCCGATGTACTGCAGCTTGCCCATAAAGCTTTTGACTTCGTCTGGGTTTGAGGTGGCCTCATGTCCATAATGGATTTGATCTTTCTGGGGTCGACTTCGATACCTCGCTCGGTGACCATATACCCAAGCTCTTTTCCCCTTGTCACTCCGAAGGTGCATTTAGCGAGGTTTAGTCTCATGGAATGTTGTCTCGGCCTCTCGAAGAACTTTCTCGCAGTCAACAAAGTGCATCCCATCCTCGCCTTTGGAGTGGATTATCATGTCATCTACGTAGACCTCAATCTCCTTGTGGATCATGTCATGAAAAAAGCGCGTCGCCGCCCTTTCGATAAGTAGCCCCGACGTTCTTGAGCCCAAATGGCATTACCGTATAGCAAGAAGTTCCCACGGTGTGGTGAAGGCCGTCTTTTCTTGGTCTTCTTCGGCCATCTTCATCCGGTTGTAGCCTCGCAAAGCCATCAACGAAGGATTTGACTTCGTAGTTGGCAAGTGGAGTCCACCAGGATGTCTATGTTTGGCAAGGGGTAATCGTCTTTGGGCCGGCCTTGTTCGTATCCCTGAAATCTACACAAAGAAATAAGACCTTCCCATTGACCTCGGTGACTGGTCACAATATTGGATAACCATGTCGGATATTCGATGACTCGATGAATCCTACCCGCAGTAGCTTCCTCAATTTCTTCTTTGACTGTAGAGACCACTCCTCCGGCTTGATTTTTCTCAGTTTCTGCTTTACTGGCTTAGCATCTGGTGCTAGAGGGATTCTGTGCTCCACTATTGAACTGTCTAGCCCCGGCATATCCTTGTACGACAACGCAAAAATGTCCATGTATTCTCTGAGCAAATTAACCAGTCTGTCCCTTTCAACCCCCTGGTAGAAGCTTCCAATCTGTGTCTCTTTAGGTTCCTCGACAGTACCCAAGTTAACACTTGTCAAAACCTCCTCGGCAGCTTGGGCCCGGTTTTTCTCTTTTTCTGAAACCTGCTTAAAGATTTCTTTAATGTATTGTTCGTTTAGTGTGTTTGCATCTTGTTCAAATGATTCATTATTAACTGCTGTTAAGTTTTGAGTTAATTTATCATTTGTTAAGTTGGAAATAAGGGGATAATCAGAAAGATCTATCATTTCATTCAAAGCAAGAGGAAAGATGACATCGATTACATATTCATAATCCTCAGGCGTGAGGCGTGAGGCCTTCGGATGACTCAGAGGACTGGAATTCAAAGATTCCTGACTTGACTGACTCTGGACCCTACTGACTCTGGACCCTACACTACTTATTGACTCGAAGTGTTTGACAAGGGTTGGACTGGGGTTCACTCTTTCCTGCTGTTGCCCTGGGAAGTAGCAGTCTTGTCAGCATTCTTCAGAAAGTATGAGACTTCAAATTGATCAAAAACTTGTCAGAAATCATTGGTAGGCCTGTACCTCGGAAAGATGGTGAGAGGAGCTAGAGTAGCTTGATGCAATCTCTCGGCGAGCTCGTCCGTGACAACTGGACTCATTGACTGAAGAGTCTGACTCATCTTATCAATGCACTGCTGATAACTCATTTTCTCTTTACTGATCTTGGACACTACGACCTTGTCAGTATAGCCAATAGGAGGGTTGGCCTGGATAATGCTGATGAAGTCTTCTTCAGAAGGGATCTTGATTCTTCCTTGACTGGCTACGTATTCTATGGGTTTCCTGTATTCTGCTTCTAGATCTGCTAGCTTCTCATTGAACTTTATGATGGCAACGACCCGAATTCTCTCGCTTCAAGAGGGTCACCGATCACGGTGGATGTCAGCCGGATCGTGCTTTGAATGATGGGTTTCCTGGTAGGCTCCTTGGCATAACTGACGTAGTAGTCAAACTTGCCCGAAGGCTCTCCTAAAGTTCCGACGCTCTTGTCCCCGGCTTCATACCTTTCTTTTAATTTATGTTGCATGGACTTCCTCTTCTTCTTCTTTCTTGAAGGAGAGTCTTCATTAATCCATTCTTGATACTCGTATTCCAGACAATCCTCACAGTCGCATACATCATACCAGTTATGGGGCTTGGGTTGAACTGGGATGGCCTCTCCGACTACTTGGTCATTACCATTGTTGACTACCACGTTGGCCATTTTGACACTGGAAAACTGAGACTTGAAGATTTTGACGGGTTACTTGAGATCTTTGTGCTGACAAACTGCTGTACCGGTGTTCTCACCCAATTCTTTCTCACTGCGGGACAGGAATAGGAGAGGTTTAGACTCGGGGTAGGTGTTAGGCTGAAGGGTCAAGCAATATTCAAATTAAGAATCTTCCAGTTTACTTAAAACAGTGTCTTTTATTAATTTCTATTTGGTTGGAAAAGGGGTTCTGCCCTTCTTTTTCGCAATTACTCTAGATCCTGGATAAGTGGGTTCCGTCACTACGTCTATAAGCCCCTCGTATTCCACCTGTATTTTGACCTCCCAGGGTGGACAGCCCCGAGCGAGGGTCCTATAGGGCACGCGGATCCCACCGACCGAGAGAGAAGAAAGCTCCTAACGGGTCTAGCGGGTCATAGGAACTTTTAACGCACGAGCGATGCGGATTATAGTCAAGGCAATACCGGGAAAGTCTCGTCTTTCAGCCTTGATAGAATTTCGGCAGAATTTCGCTTGCGCGATTGACGTTTTGACTTTTCGGTAATGTCCGAGAAGATAATAGGCATGGGTCAGGCGGTAAAAGCCGGATGACACAGTGTCACATTGAACTTCGTTGCATATGCCGTGCGTGAGTCAAAATCGAAGTCAATGCCGGGTCAAGATCTTGCCAATTTTTCCTTGTCAGAATTTTGGCAGAGCTTCGCTTGAGCGAAAGATATTTTGGATTTTCGGCAAGGACTCGGTCTCGACTCTTACGCATTCCGTGCGGGTCAAGGTCAAAGTCAATATCGGAGTCAAGATTCTACCAATTTTTTCCTTGTCGGAATTTCGGCAGAGTTTCGCTTGAGCGAAAGATCTTGACTTCCGTTATGGACTAAGGCTTGACCTTTACGGGGATATGCAACTGAGCTATATGACACGGACTAGACCAAAAACCAACCAAAAGTCACGGTTTTTTGAAACGTGTGACACGGACTGTGCATTGGTCGACACTGGCTGCCATGGGGAGTTTGGGATGATTCCGTGCGCGCCCGGGAGCATCGTAAGGTCGTCCGTGATCGCAATCGAAAACCATCCCGGGTTTATAGGGACGTGCGTGCAAAGTGTACAGGATATATAAGGTGCGCGTAGTGTGCGGTCTCCTAAAAATGTTCCTTTTTGAGTTAAAACAGAAATTTTCATAAATGTGTTTTAAAGGAATGATTTTTGGGACGGGGGAAAATGCAACAGATAAGCACGTAAATTTTATGGGAGCCCCAGTCAGTCTTGGAACTGAATAGCCCCAAGCTGCCAAGGTTGCCAGATTAACCTCAATTTTTCTTGGTGGAATTGCCACTGAGGCCGTCCGGTCAGAATCCAAGGAGGATTGAGCCGTACAACTGCATGGATCAATTTTCCAGGTTCCACTCCTTTGCTATTTAAGGTTGTTTCCTGTTCAAAGTATGCACAAATCCCAAGATGCAAATGATGCAATGCAAGGCAAAGAAAGCAAGCACGATTAATGGAAACCGCGATGGGAGTCTAACCCGCTCAAAGGGAAAAGCTTTCTTTTATTATTTTTTTCGAAAAGTGATACCGGTACGTGGGATTGTTAAACCACCGTTTATCCCAAGCCCCAGGTTAGGGAGCGATACAGGAAGGTTAGTGGTTTCCACCTATATACCGAGTATCGTTTATTTTAAAAATGAAAGATTTTCTCCTTTGGGATATCCCCAGCGGAGTCGCCAAACTGTGAATGTGTGCCCCAAATTTTGGATTCACGCGAGTTTGAAGACATCCGGTTTAATTTGAAAAACGGAGTCGCCACGCCATTTTGATTTCCTCAAAACTTTGAAAAAAAGTTTTTTTTTATGGGTTCGGAGGTTAAGTTACCCCTTGGGAAGAACGGATCGTCGTTCACCCAAGGTGCCTTGCCGTAGCAAGTCTCCCTAGATTCCGTTTATCGTGCTTGCTTGCGTGCTTTCTTGTGTGCATGTGTTTGAATAAAAGGGGTGGAATGTCCCAAGTTGTCTTCCGGACGTACAAACCATTTATTGGTTGTCGCTCGGGATTTCTTGAATTTTATGTATTCGGGATTTTGATCCCGTCCTCATCTTGGACTTGTGATCATCGCTTTTTAACCTCGGGACTTGCGTGATCGAGAGAAGGACTCCCTTTTATAGTCCAAAATGAGGTTCTTTAGGAAGGAGTGACCTTAGCCCATCAATCCTACACCTTAAGACGATTGAGCTTATATGGATGCTTCATGCTCGTCTTAAGTGATAATCGGAGATATAGGTTCAAGGTTGTCCCTTTCTAAAGAGATTGTGGCACCTTTTAATGGAAGAAACGGTGTAAAGATAGGATCTTTATGGGGACATGGGGGAATGCATGTAAAAATGACATTTTAGTGAAAAGATGACATTTTTGGTTTGCAAATGATGCTTTTGATTGCAAATGATGCTTTTTTGATGTAAAGAAGTGATCTTTATGCAAAGGATGCATTTTTATGAGGAAAAGTAGGATTTCATATGCAAAGGGTGCACAAAGATTTCATTTTTGAAAGCAAGGGATGCTAAGTTCATGCAAAGAGATGATATTTAATGCAAAGGATGCATGTAAATGGGTTTTAGGTGCAAAGAATGCCCCTTTATTATAAAGACATGATTTTTATATGCAAATGATGCATTTTGGATGTAAAATGGGGGCTTTTAGGTGCAAAGGATGCACCTTTAACATAAAGATTAAATTTTTATGAGCAAAGGATGCTAAAGATGACATTTTTGTGTAAAAAAGGGATTTTTAGGTGCAAAGGATGCACCTTTGGATGTAAAGATTACATTTTTAATAGCAAGTGATGCTTAATTCATGCAAGGGGGAAAGGGGGTATGATAAAAATAGGATCTTTAATGATAAATGCCAATTCCCAAGCAAGATAATGACAATATATGAATGCAAGGAGCAATTAAATCACATAGAGCAAGTATAATGCAAGGTAAGGGAGTGAGAGGTTACCAATGGTGGTGGCCTCTTCTTCTTTGGGTCTTGCTAGGTGGAAGGACCAACTTTGGGGTCTTCAAGGAGGAGGGAGGTGGCTTCTTGGCTTTCTTCAACCTCTTGGATTTTCAGCAGTGTTTTGGAGAGCTTTTGAAGCTGAGTATGGTGTATGGTGTGTGTTTTTCGTCTTGCTAAAATGGGAAGAGGAGGGCTCTATTTATAGGCAGTCTGGAAATCGCCAATGAAGCCGTGCGGCTAGGAGTCTCTTCCTAATGCAGCCGTGCGGCATTATCCACAATGACTCAGCATGTTTCTAGAATCATACAAGGTGGCAATTCTAGAAGCTTTTGGGAATTAAGAAAAACGTGTTTCTTAATTACTAAGCATTCCCTTCAGCCCTTAAGAGGTTTGGAACTGTTCCGGAATTGTTCCGGAACTCTAGGAAAGTCTGGGGAATTACCGGGAAATTTACCGGAATTGCCGGGAAAATTAACCGGAAGGCATGAGCCAGATTTGGGTACTTACAAATATGCTTGGATTTTACTACCATATCATCTATGTAGACTTCCATTGTCTTGCCAAGTTGATCTTTGAACATCTTGTTCACCAGTCTCTGATAAGTTGCCCCTGCATTTTTAAGACCAAATGACATAGCAATATAACAATATATACCTTCCGGAGTCATGAATGTCGTATCCTCTTGATCTGAGGGCTCCATTTGAATTTGCTGAAAACCTGAGGTCGCATTCATGAATGTCTAGATATCGTGGCCAGCTGTCTCATCAACTAGAGAATCAATATGAGGAAGAGGGAATGGATATTTCGGGCAGGCCTTGTTCAAGTCTGTGAAGTCCACGCATACTCGCCACTTGCCGTTCCTCTTCTCTACCACCACGACATTAGCTAACCACTTTGGATATTGAACTTCCCTGATCATCTTGGACTTCAAAAGCCTCTCGACTTCATCCTTTATAATCTGGTTCCGCTCCTGGGCAAACTTTCTTCTTTTCTGGTGGACAGGACGGATGGTTGGATCAATGTTCAACTTATGAGTAATGATGTCCTTGCTTATTCCTGTAATATCCTCATGCTTCCACGCAAAACAACATTTCTGACTCTTCAAGAATTCAATCAGCTCCTCCTCAATTTCGGATGGAAGATCTGTACCAACTTGCACTTGGGCCTCAGGGTTTGACTCATCAACAGAAATACTTTTCGTCTCATGCTCCACTGCTTCAAGAACATCCTGGGCCTTTTTCTTTAATTGCTATGCTTGACGAGGGACTGAACATGCTTTCATATTAACCTTGTAGCATTCTTTGGAAGCCTGGTAATTTCCCTTCAACTTGGCCACACCCTAAGGTGTTGGAAATTTAACGCACTGGTGATAGGTTGACGGCACGGCCTTCATATTGTGGATCCAAGGTCTTCCCAAAATGACATTGTACGAGGATGAGCATTCAATCACATAGAACCTTTCCATAGAATTCATACCCTCCAAATAGATAGGCAACTTGATTTCTCTGACTGTTTGCTTTATTTCACCACTGAACCCCACCAGTACGGATGAATTCTTCACAACTTCGGATAAAGGAATGCCCATCTCTTCTAGAGCATGAGTGAAGATTATGTTAACTGAGCTGCCGCCATCAATCAAAATTCTCTTGACCACACAATTAGCAATCTGCACCTGGATAACTAGACCATCATGATGGGGGTCTAACGTGTTATCCTTATCCTCATCTTCGAAGGAGATAACTTGTCCATCCGTGAAGTCGTGGCACCTTGAGGGCAGTTCTGACTGATCCTCCTTAGAACTCTTGGCATGACGCTTGGCTGCAGAATAAGTTGTGCCACAAATATGGGATCCACCTGAAATAACATTTACTACCTTGGTGGCTGGAGGAGGTGCAACTTTCTCGTGTGCGGATTTGCTCCTGTAATTAGGCTCTTTGGACTCATTTCTGACCCTCTTCTTATCCAACAAATCTTTAAGAAGACCTTTTGACAATAGATGAGCAATCTCCTTCCTCAAGGCAAAACAATTCTCAGTGGTATGCCAAAACTACTCATGAAACGCGCACCACTTGGACTTATCCTTCCAAGTTGAGGGCTTGTCACTCTTCTTAGGCCATCTTGCTTTATCTCCAAGATTTTCCATGGCGCAAAGGACTCCTGCAATGTCCTCAGAAAAGCAGTAGTCAGAAATTTTTGGATAGTCATTATCATCTCCGTCTTGATCATCATCTACAAAGTGAATTTTAGAAGATTCAGATTTAGCAGGGGGTTTGCCCCTGTTAGACTTATAATGATGGGAATCTGATTTTCTGTCTGAGGGCTCAAATAGAGGAGTAGGGGTCCTCATAGTTGACTTCTCCATTGCCAGGTTGTCATCCTCCAATCTGATAAAACGCAAGGCTCTGGTTCTGATTTCTTCAAGTTGTTTCGCAGGAGTCATTACCAACTCATTATAAAGTGGAGAGCTCTTCCTCAAGCCTATACGGAATGCTTCCGTAGCTATGGACATATCCAAGCTGGGTATGGTCACTGCCTCCTTGTTAAACCTGTGCAAATATTCTTTAAGACTCTCGTTAGGCTGTTGCACAATTCTGTAAAGGTCACTAGTCAACTTGTCAAATGCTCTGTTGCACGAAAATTGATTAGTTAACATGTTGACAAGTTGAGCATAAGAAGAAATAGAGTTTAGAGGAAGTCCTGTTAGCCATTTTAAGGCTGGTCCTGACAAAGTTGAGCCAAAATCCCTGCAAAAACATGCTTCTTTAAAAACAGGGGGGATACTTATAATGTCCATCGATTCCTGATACAGCAACACATGCTCTGCTGGATCGGTGCTCCCGTCATACTTCTTCATATGAGGGACTGAAAACTTTTTTGGGATCTCTACATTAGCTATTGCTGGAACAAAACGAGATTCGTTATAGCAAGTTGGAGAAACTTGGTGATAAGGCAAGTTGACTCCAGGTACGCTTCAGAGCAAATCTTTTATAGTCTACATTTCTTTAACAAGTTGATTCTCTGCGAAAAGATGATTATTATTAAATTGAGATGCAGAAGTATCAAAAGCATTAAAGAAATTCCCTGTTTGCCCCATCGAAGGTGTGGCACAGGTATAGCAAGATGACAACACTGGTTGGCTAGCTGTAAGGCTGACTCTTGGTTGCGTGATTGGAATGGACGTCATGATTGTGCTTTCTGCTGGCAAGGTACTGGACATAGGGATATCTCCAAAATGGCTTAGTCCTGTACCTGCACCAAATAAAGATCTAGGATGCAAAGGTGAAAATGGAGTAGATACTTGAGTTTCAGTTTGCTTCCCTTTACGCATGGTATCAATGGCATTGAATATCATGGTGTTCGTATGCTCCTGAGCATCCAACCGGTCATTTACTTTCTTCAACATATCGACCATGTTGGACATTAGCTCCAAATTGACAGCTTCCGAATTCAAATATGGATTGCCTTGGATGCCGGAATTAGGAGGCGGCTGACTCCTCTCACCTTGACTGCCAGACGACGGATTGGTCATTTCTACGCAAATAATCAAAGTATTCCCACAGACGGCGCCAAATTGTTTTGGTCAAATTTCAACAAGTACAACCAATGACAAGAAAAATGACAAAAGAGATAAGAATCAGGGTACAATGATTATTGGATAACATAGAAATGAACACAAGGAATTTATTGACTAGGGAAAGCCCTTGAACAACTTGTTCGCCGGCACAAAACCTCGGGAGGTTTAGGAACCTGCCTTGACCAAAAGGTATCTTGATGATCGAGTTTGAGTACAAAACTAAGAGCGTATGTAAGGGAGCTTATGCTAGTGAGATCGTGTGTGTAAAATACAGGTGTTCTCCCCCTTTTATACCTCAAATAACGACTAAAATACAAAGATAATAACAGGCCTAGATTCTCGGAATTAAGTTGATCTTGTTGAGATATTCTCGCCACATTGTTGATGAAGGAGATAGTGGTCCGTTGCTGGATACTTCAATGAAGAAATGTTATTGAATCAGTCTCCTCAACCATTGGCACGCTCCCTGAAAAGTAGGGTTTTAATCTAACAATAATTCAACCTGCAAGATGATCAAGATGTAGTAGGAGAACTCAAGTTGTTAGTACCAAGATGTTATGCGCAAGTTGAAAACATGTTGACTGAAAATGTAGGCCTAACAATTGTATTAGAACATGACCAGTTATAACGTTGGCTAGCACAACACTTTGTAAAATGTTGTACAAGCCTTATTATAACGTTTTTTAAACGCTGCGAAAACCCTTTCCGTTGTATGTCACAACTTTTTTAGCCTTTGATAACTCTTTTTTAAAGTTTTAGTTGATTTCTTTTCATCATCACTTCACTTTAATTATTATAAACAAATTTATTTATCATTCAATTTTTTTTTGCCTCTATTGTGATAAATGGGATCTAAAATAAATCTTATACTATTGTCAAAAAAGATATTTTTATATTTAGATTTGGGTTAATCTCACTTTGCTACCCCATGGTTTACAAGCGGTATCAAATGGGGGCACATGGTTTAAATTTTCTCATTTTAGAGCCCATACTTTCATTTTGTATATTATTATAAGGGTGATTATTTTTCATAAATTCTTGAAAGAAAATAAAGAATTTAATTAACTTTTCAAACTGGGATAAATATAGTTAGGTAAAAGGTGAACAACGAACATAAATAAAAAATAAAAATAACACAAAATCTGGGGAGAAACGCGTTTCTCCGTCGCTTATGGAGAAACGGGGCTAAGTATGTCGCGCGACATACTTAGCCACAACAACTTGATATCCTTTCCAAAGCTTACGGATATCCGTAGCTTGAATATGGATATCCGAAGCTAGCTTACGGATATCAAGCTTGAATATGGATATCCGAAGCTTTGAAAAGGATATCCAGAAACCAAATATTTTTTCTGGCTATCCTTTCCAAAGCTTCTGGATATCCATATTCAAGCTTCTGGATATCCAGAAGCTTTGGAAAGGATATCCAGAAAAAATATTTGATTTCTGGATATCCTTTCCAAAGCTTCTGGATATCCATATTCAAGCTTCTGGATATCCAGAAGCTTTGGAAAGGATATCCAGAAACTGGCTAAGTATGTCGCGCGACATACTTAGCCCCGTTTCTCTAGAAGCGACGGAGAAACGCGTTTCTCCCCAGACCGACTCTAAAAATAAAATAATGAACAAACAACAAAAAGAAGACCTCTTCTAATATGGAAGATAAAGTCTCTCCCAGTTAGTATAATGAGTATGACCAGTTAGTGTAATAAGCATGTGCTCATTAAGTTGTATATAAGGCTCCGTTTGTTTTGCGTAAAACGAGTTTCAGAAAATGATATCCCGTAAAATGTTTTTCAGAAAATGAAAATGTTTTTCAAAAAATGACATAAACATGTTTCATTTGTTTGGTAAGTAAAATGTTTTGAAAAATATTTTCATTTGATTAATGAAAATATTTTTCGGTAAAAACACAATTTGAGATAAGTTGAAATAGATAGGGTAGGGTAGGGTGATGGAGGTGGGGATTAGTATGGGTGAGGTGGGTGGGTGTGGGGTAGGGTAGGGTAGGGTAGGGTGGTGGGGAAATTGAGGGTAAGATTATGATATGCTAGGGTGGTGATAGGGTAGGGTGTGGGGGTGGGGTAGATGTAGGGTAGGGTGGGTAGCCGAGAGAAGGGGAGTGGGGGTGGGGAGTTATTAAAAATTATGAGTAAAAAAGTTTGACCGTGGGATGGGGTAGGTGGGTTGGTGGGGGTGGGGATGGTGAGGGTTGTTAAGCAATAATTTTAATAAAAAATTGCTTGGGAGTGGGGGAGTTATTAAATATAATTTTAAAATTAATAAAAAACATTGTTTGACCTTGAGGTGGTGGTGGTGGTGGTGGTGTTGGTGGTGGTGGGAGTGTGGGGGGGGGGGAGAATTGTAAAAAATAATTTTTTTTTATGAGGGGATGGGATAGGGGTGGTTGATGTGGGGTGGGTAACGTGGGGTTTTATAAAAAGTTAGGTGTGTGTGTGTGTGTGAGGGTGTTACCATTTTTCGGAAAAATGTTTAAATTAGAAAAAATTCGTAAGTCATTTTAATTAGAAAAATGGGGAAAACATTTTCCGGAAAATATTTTCTATATTTTTCGGTGCTTACCAAACACCAAAAAATGTGGAAAACGTTTTCCGAAAAATATTTTTTCCCAAACAAACGGAGCCTAAAGTCAGAAGTCTGTATCATTGAGAATGATTCTTTCAATACAATGAAGCTTTCTGCAATTCCCTTTTTCTCTTTTTACTTCTTTCTACAAAATTTGATCCTTCACTGATCAAATCTCAGGAACAATTTCTTCAAACCCCTTTGTCCAAGCAACCTGTGGTCTGTAAACTTACCAAGTCTCTTTATGGGCTCAAGCAAACACCTAGGCATTGGTTCTCAAAATTATCTTCTACTTTATTGAAGTTTGGCTTTCTTCAATCCAATAATGATCACTCCTTATTCACTTATTCCACTCGGTCATCCTTATTGCCTTACTTGTGTATGTAAATGATATTTTACTAGCTGGTACATAGTTTGTTGTTTTATCTCAAGTGAAGACTTATCTTCACTCACAATTTAATATCAAAAACTTGGCAAATTAAAGTACTTTCTGGCATAGAGGTTGCTAGAGCTTCTGATTGAATATGTATTCATCATAGAAAGTATGCCTTAGACATCATTTATGATTCTGGTCTTCTTGGTTCCAAACCCTCCAAAGTTTTTATTGAGGTCAATCATCAACTCTCTGACAAAGGAGAACTCTTTGATAAGCCTGATTCTTACACAAGGTTGGTTAGTAAACTTATTTACCTCACAATTATAAGACCTGACATTTCGTA
The DNA here is from genome assembly GCA_022495995.1 of Adenophora triphylla var. japonica. Lineage (NCBI taxonomy): Eukaryota > Viridiplantae > Streptophyta > Magnoliopsida > Asterales > Campanulaceae > Adenophora > Adenophora triphylla. The sequence goes on along the minus strand of JAFEMH010002025.1, from coordinate 368,073 downwards.
TGGTGTTCATATCTTGAATCAATTCATGGCTACTCCCAAAGATCCTCATTATCTTGGTGCTTTGAAACTTGTAAAGTATCTCAAAGGAGCACCAGGACAAGGTCTTCTTTTCTCTTCCACAACTGATACAAAATTGACTGCCTATTGTGATGCTGGCTGTGAAGCATGTCCTACCACAAGAAGGTCTATTTATGGGTATTGTGTTTTATTGGGTGGATCTCCTATCTCTTGGAAAGCCAAGAAACAAACAACAGTGGCTAGATCTCGGCAGAAGCATAATATAGATCTCTGGCTAATGTTTGTTGTGAATTGATATGGCTGGTCTCTCACTTTTAAAGGATTTTCAGGTCACATATATTGTTCCCATTCCTCTCTATTGTGACAACAAGGCAACCATTCACATAACTTCTAATCATGTATTCCATCTACTCATTTATCTTCTTTGTTGGTCAAGCTGCAAGCCCTTAATTTGTTCAAGGTCTCTAGCTTGAAGGGGGTTAATATGCAAATAGAAATTTACGGCATATGCAAATATTCTGTTAAATATCTAACAAAAGTCTTGTCTAGGCCCCAAATTGATACAAAATTTAAAATTTAGGCACTAGAGTGAGAAAAATGAAATCACGATATAACACCATAGTCCATGCGCCATTATCTTCCAAGGTCGAATTTCTTCTTGCATTGACTGTTTTTAGCCATTATGAGCCATGGCCTCGCGAAAGGATCTCAGCTCTTTTGCCAAAGTAATAGCTGCAAGAAAGTTACGATATTTTGCAGAAAAACTATCACAATTTACATAATGAGCTATAGGATAGGGGATACACGAGGAACCGATTGGAAGAGAAGAGACGGGGGATGGACTCGAAGAAGAAGCCGTAAGAGCAATATAATCACGAAGACGAACAGGAGGGAGTTTTCTTTCTCATACCCCTCCCTGTGATCCGATGGGTTCGTAAACTTTAGAAGGTAAAGAGGTCGATGCGAGATGGAGCCGTTGTATTGGCCGGTGTCGGCGATGATGTAGGTACATGCCGGGGACTACATCGTCATGTGCTTCGGCGGAATAACGGTCTCGGCGGGGAGAATAGTAGTTGAAGCTGCGGAGGGGACGGGGAGGAACGGTATGCGATCGGAAAAATCAATACCCCAAAGGCCTCATCAACAAGAATATCATCCGAATTCGGGATGTGAGGGACCGTGTTGGGGTCACTGTATGGAAAAACAGTCTCAAAGAATTTCACATCCCGGGAGACAAAGAATTTCTTGGTCTCAAGATCAAACAATTTCCACCACTTTTTACCAACATGATAGCCCACAAAAATACACTTACGACTAGCAAATTTGTCACCTTTGGCTCGCTGATTATGAGCATAGCACATCGAACCAAAAACCCGATGTGAATCATAAAATGGAACTTTTCCAAACAAAATATCATAGGGGTTTTATTACCCTACAAGGGGGAAGGAGTTGTATTAATCAAATGAGCAGCTGTAAGAACCGCTTCACCCCAAAAATAAATGGGAAGATGGGCTTGAAACCGTAAGTCTCTAGCTATATTCAGAATGTGGCGATGTTTTCGTTCGACTCGCCCGTTTTGTTGAGGCGTGCCACCACAAGAAGTTTGAAACAGAGGAAATAAAATAATCAAGTAAGCAGTTAAACTCAGTACCATTGTCAGACTGAACAATTTTGATTTGTTGAGGAAATTGTTGTTCCACCATTGCAACAAAGGCAATAAACATACGAAAAACCTCCATTTTATCAATTAACAAATAAATCCAAACAGAACGCGAGTAATCATCCACCAAAGTTAAAAAATAACGAGCACCACAAGAGGAAACATGGGTGTAAGGACCCCACAAGTCACAGTGTACCTTCTCAAAACTTCTAGTGGACTTATACTCGCTGATAGAAAAACTATCTCTAGAATGTTTTGCACGAAAACAAACATCACAAGATTGACTAAGGCTACCAGACAAATGACGGACCGGAGGGAGAAGCTTTACTACTCTTTCAGATGGATGCCCCATACGGTTATGCCACAACTCAAGCGAAGAAGATGCTCCATTAACTGAGATGTGACATGCTGAAGGAGAGCCCCCAAAATAGTAGAGTCCATCACTTTAACACCCATTCCAATCGAGATTCCTCGTGCGGTCATGTATAGCACACAAAGAGAGAATTAAATTGGACTGTGCAATGAATATCATCGAAAGTTGAGAAATAGAAAGAAGATTGCAACTTAAATTCGGTATATAAAGAAAGAGATGAAGAGCAAGAGTGTTCATCAAGCAAACAGAGCCCTACGTATGGTATGAGCAAACACGAAACACCATTAGGAAGCCCGTTTGGGCGGTTTGTATTGAGCGAGAATCAAAGAGACAGGAAGCGTCTCCGATCACATGATTGGAAGCCCGTATCTATGATCCACGAAGATGTGTCAAAAGTACCATGAAGACGATTATCAGAACACAAGTATTACCAACAAGACCGGCTAAAGCATTCCATTGTTACGCTAAATTAATAGAGTGGAGGAGGCGGAGGAGTGTGCTCCGGTGGCGGCGGCACCAACTTGGATAGAACCACGGTCGGCGGGGACCGAACTATTGCGCGTGGGTCCTTTGCCTCGACCTTCTTTGAGGATGGCCGCTACCACAAGAACCAGATCTGTTATTGTCTCCCCACCATTTTGCATAGCCGACTAGTTCAAAACATTAAGTAATATTATGACCATTTTTCCGACGGTGATTACATGTAAGATGAGATCTTTCGGGTTTGTCACGACCACGAGAACTACCGGTTTTAAGGAAAACCAACCACATCGGAGGGTCATCAAGAATAGGTTTAGCAAGACAAACTCGTTCGGCTGGTCTACCAACCGATATGCCCGATCTAGAGTGGGCAAGCGAGGATCCTCGAGATAGGAGGTTGGTACGAAGAGAGGCAAAGTATTCGAATTTAAACCCATGAGAAATTCATGAAGTTTACCGGTTTCTCTACGTGTCGCGTGTTGTTTGCCTCTGGGCGTGCAATTGTCGCAAAGAAGAGCGATCCGATGAGAGGTTCATAATTGTGAAATGCTTCCCATAAACCAGTCAATTTACCGAAATATGTAGCTACACGCATGGTTTTGGTTTGCTCACAATGAGCAATTGACATCTTCAGTTGTTGAATATGAGGTTCGTCCACCAACGCATACATAGATTTAAGAGAATCCCACAAATGTTTAGCATCTCTATATTTTCATAGAGTGCTTTTAACCTCGGGATCACTAGTATTCATGAGCCATGAAACCAACATGGCATGAATTATATTCCAGTCTCATTCGGTGTAAGGGGGAACGGTGCAGGGAATGGAGCCATCCAAGAAACCAAATTTGCGTCGAGCTTCTAAGGCAATATGTATATCATTGGCCTAATCGTCATAATTATCACCATAGAAGCGAGTAGGGGTTATGAAATCACTAGGATGATCTTGAGGACCAAGGTAGAAAGGAGAATAGTATTCGATTTTTGGAGTAGGAGGCGGTGGTGTAGCTCCACTGCCGTTATAGTATCACCGGTAATAATTTAGGGCTTGTGTATGATAGACTCTGATACCATGTAGAAACTTAATTTAGGGTAAAAGTCACCTCGTTTATTCTTCTCACAATTGGAGGATATAGAAAGAGTACAAGAGTTTCATGAAAAGAAAATACTTGGAGAGCAAGGAAACATAATCCTACTCAAAATAATAGAATTTTTTTCCAAAATGAAATCAAGCTTGTTTCAAAAAGTATTTCTCAAAATGTCACACTTTTAAAAGTATTGACTAGAATAACCTAGTTTTTAGAATTCGCGGTTGACAACTGCGTTTTCATTAATGAATTCACAGTTGGCAACCGCGGGTTTATAATTTTTCTATTTTTTTTTAAACGCGGTTGGCAACTGCGAATTCATCTTTGAAAACGCAGTTGCCAACCGCGAATTCTAAAAACTAGGCTATTCTGATCAATACTTTTAAAAGTGTGACATTTTGGGAAAAAGTACCAAAATAATACTCTAACCCTAAACAAATCATTTATCTAAATAGAAAACTAATCAGCAGACTCATAAAATGCGCATCCGCATACGCGTGTCTTCACAATAATCCTTGGGGTAGTAAAGTGATCAGATCAACCCATTTAGATTTTTTGTCCATCACATTAACCGACATTGATTCTTTTTTTTTTTATGTTTATTCAGGACAACAGAAGTTTATTTTTCCAAGTAAACTACTACGATAAAAATAAAATGATGGGTTAGAGATTAGTAGATGCTTAAACAAAATTTATGTTTTAGTTGAAAAATATGTTTTAAAAGTTGTTCTTCATTTTATGTTGGATTTACCGATTTATGAACTACTTGTTAAATTTTGTGACTAAGTATTTTTTTTTGGCACCCATCTGATGTGATTCATGGGTCCGCCACTAATTAACACCATTACTTATTTAACAACTAAATTACATTACTAAATTTTCACTTATTAAAACAACTAAAAGAAAGATAAATAATTTACATTCCTAAACTTTCACTTATTAAAACTGCACTCGCTGCCTTCAACCTCCCCATATTAACAGTCTCATCCGCTGTTTGGCTAAACAACGAGAAATGGTTCAGTATGAGAATGGTGACTTGAAGGATTGGAACTTCTGTCACCATTAATGGTGACAGCTTATGAATCTTGAAAGAGAGAACTGTGAGAATTAAGAGGAAGAATAAGTTTCTCTAATTCTCATAGATTTTTAGAACATTGAATGGAAAATATGTAATACTCCCTCCGTCCCTAAAAGATTGTCATGTTGTACATTTTGCGATTATTAAGTGAAAGGCCCTTGTTTGATATGCAAATGATCAGACAGCTATGGTTTGACTTTGTCGGATATTTGTTTAATTGTGCAGCGGAATAAGTAAGGTTTGAAATAATTATGGGACAATGAACACAATGAAATAATGCAAGTGTGTGAATGTGTTTGCAGAAAAGTAATAACACAGAGAATTTAAAGTGGTTCAGAGTTCACTCCTCCTACATCCACCCCCACTGTCAATCTTGACAAGTGAGATCAATTTTATTATAATCTTAATCAACAAGAATTACAAATGATTGATCAGGCAAGTTCCTTGAACTTCCTCTTCCAAATTAGTACAATAACTAGGGATACACTTAAAGTACAGTCTTAAGTATTTTTACACTCAAGATTTTACAAAACAACTAATACACTCAAAGTACAGTCTTGAGTGTTTACAAACTATTTCTACACCTAAAGTACAGTCTTAGGTTTTGGAATTTGTGATTTAACACACTAGGGTTGTTGTTGTTGAAACAGGGGTTTAAGGCTGAAGGTTTTTGGTTTGGAACCGGTGTTTGAAAGGTAGGGATTGGTGTGTAAGGTTTGGATTACAGTAGGTGTTTGAAGGTGTAAGGGAAAGATTTTGGACTGTGAAAAAGAGTGTTTTTCAAGAGTAATTTGTGCAGAGGTTGAACTCTTCTATTTATAGCCTTCAATGTAGCCGTTGGAATATGAGTATTTGCAGCTTCATTAATGAGTCTTGACCCCACTTGTCCACTTGCAGGTCTTCATGAGCTGGATTGAGCCGTAGGCTTTGAAGGTCTTCAATGGTCTTCAAAGGTGAACTTGATAGCCGTGAAGATACGGGATCCATCTTGGTTGAGATTTTGGCATCAAAGAATGAGACAGAGTAATGGGTGCCCGAAGGACTGAAGCCATGCGCCGATCATACCAAGGCTTAACTATCGAGAAGATCTCTAATAGGGATTGAGATGCACTTGATGATCTTGATATATTAGAGAGGGAATATGATTCATGTTATTGATTGATTGTAACCAATGTATAATGTAGAATCATAACTGTCGGACTCACTTGTCGGAAGAATCGAAAGATGAATATGAAGTTGATTTGGTTCCATGACTGGATGATTTCCTCTTTTGATATAAACCCTTTGTTCTATATATATATATTCCTTTATCAAAACCAACTAACTAAGACATTGATCAAAGTTAGGTCCTAACATTAAGGAAGAGCTTCACCTTCTTGTACCTTAGTAGATTTGCACTAACATTCATGCCTAAGTTTAAAAATGGGACATACTTTTTGGGACAAGTCAAAATGGCAAATGAGACAATCTTTCAGGGACGGAGGGAGTACCATCTTTACATACTAAAGAATGACACACAGAATCATAGAACAAATGGATCAAAGAATTGGTGAAGCTTTATCTACAAAAATCATTAGAACATTTCCGAGAATATCCGAAAAGAGTCACATTATAAGGAAGAACTTAATGGGTTATTTTCCCCTCTTTCTTTGATGTAATTGGTATAGATAGATGGCTCTTCTGCAAGGATGCACTTTAACCATACAGCCAATTTCTTCGGATGTCTTTGTAAGTTGTTCTTGTAATCCACATAGTGAAGACCAAATCTAACTGTGTAACCCGAAGACCACTCGAAGTTGTCCAATAATGACCAGATAAAATATCCCTTCAATTGACTTCCATCACTGTGAAAGATCAAACCGTAAAATTGTCAGGTTTCTGGAAATTGATATCATCGAAAGCACATATATTGCTAAATTAAGGAAGAATTAAAAACTTACTTGATTGCATCAAGAAGACAACACATATGGTCATGGTGATAGTCAACTCTAGTGCTGTCATTAAGTGATTCCTCAAGAGTTAAACTTGGATTGTTTTCCTCCCCAACCCCTAAACCATCAAGAATTCCAATCAGTCTGATCCCATAATTGAACTTAGGCTAAAATAAAATGCCAAGTGAAATAAAGTAATTAATAATTAGAATATATACCATTTTCCGTGATGACAATAAGTGGATTATTATAAGTTGTTCTTACGTAGTCCAAAAGGCCCTTAATCCCTTTTGGGTAAATGTACAGCCAATACATACCACCTTTCTTCCCAATAGGAATTCCATCACGAATACCTATCGAAAAAGAAAAGTTGTATGGTCAATATCATAAAAGGCTGTAAGAAAATTAGTGCTTTAAAATAAAGAGTTGATTTTTGATTCTTACTAGTAATAGTTAATTGAGGATCTGTAATATAGCTAAATGGTTCTTCGTCGATGTCACGAGGTGCATCTTTGATTCACTTGCTGTGAACTTAGGAAGTCGACTTCCTACAATTGCTCTCATGCTTTCTGGATATTCACCAAATACTATAGGATCCATGAACCTGATATACGCGAAAATCACAAAACTAAATCACCCCATTTATTTTATATAATGAAGCAAGAATATTAGATGAATAAAAAAAATGAATAAGTACTCACCATCCCAGCATGAAATCAAAGGCTCGTTTTGTAGCCAATTGATCAGCAGTTGAGTTAGAGTCAGGCAAAAAATAGTAAGAAACAAGAGTGATTCCAATGCTTCCATTTTGTTGGGACTGATATTTATTCTTGTAAAGTTGAACAGCAGCTGCATGAGCTAGAAGTTGGTGATGTGCGACAATATATGGTTCCGTGCCAGAGTCTCCACCCAGGCAAGTAGTGTGATTAGAACAATGCCCTGGAGCGAATTCCCCAACTGCATAACCTTGTCTGCTAAATGACCATGGCTCGTTTATTGTGATCCAATTCTTTATTCGATCTCCAAAATGTTTAAAGCAAACATCCACGTAGTATTGAAATTCTTTCCTGTTACACAGAACGAAATGAATTTTTATGAGCACCATCTAGCGAATAGAAAAAATTTAATTTCGCAGCTTGAATTACTTACAAAATCTTCCGGCTCAAGAAACCACCGTAGCGTTTTTCTAGAGTAAGTGGAACATCCCAATGGAAAAGAGTCACATAAGGCTCTATACCATTTTCTAATAGCTCGTCAATGAATTTGTTATAGTATTCAATACCCTTTTGATTCACTGATGTAGCGGAAGACTAGATAGATGTCAATTACTAGAAGAATTTAATCGATCCTAGCAAGAGACCTTCAACCCACGTTGAATCGCGCACGATTGCCGGGAATTGGACGAAAGGAGAACACTCAAACTTTCGGATTGAACAGAGTAAACACTCAATTTTCATTAATCAAAAGATTCTCCCTTACAATTGCACTATAAGGCTATTTATACTTAACTTGAAACATTCCTCCAAGTTAGGATAAACTAGATATTAATTATTAGGATACAAGATAACATAGAAACACGAAAAGCCAAAAGGTTTGGTCAAATTCGGATTACTATGTCCTTATGACTGTTGTTCACTAGAAAAATCATAACTTATTCTAGAAAGATCCAAATTATGATCTGAAAAGTGCTATAGAAACTACACTCAAAGGCCTTTCCAATGATATATTATTTGTAATGTTTGGCCGAGGATATTGATAGATAGAGCCGGTTCAAGTGGACAGACTTTGTTGAGTTTGTCAAATACCAACCATTCCGTTCCCCGCATCATTCTCCCTTGGTTGGAGAAAATTCGTCCTCGAATTTTAACGTGACGACGAATCTTGAAATCATATATCTTATATCGAATGTCGGCATTGTGCTTACATGAAGGAGAAAACGTAGGTTGTCTTGAAAATGACCAATAGTACTCCCTTGACAATAGCTCATCATGAGCATGCTCCCTTTCCACTTGTGGATCTTCAACAACACAAGGAACATATGTGAAATATTCTTCTCCAATTATCTCAATTGACTCGTCACTCTCTTCATCATAGATTGGTGGCAAAGACCAATCAACAATGGGTTGCAGAGAAATTGAACTGGTAAATGGCCAATAAAGATCCGCCATCTTTGAATGAGAAAGAACAATATTTTTTTTTTTATGATTTTTTTTTAATAAAATGCGATGGAAACGAATTTGATGATGGAGAAAGAGAGATGAAAAGGATGATGAGAGGGATAAAAGGATATCTTTACCAAAACAAGGAAATCCTGGTTTCGGCTCTGATACCAACTGATGTAGCGGAAGACTAGATAGATGTCAATTACTAGAAGAATTTAATCGATCCTAGCAAGAGACCTTCAACCCACGTTGAATCGCGCACGATTGCCGGGAATTGGACGAAAGGAGAACACTCAAACTTTCGGATTGAACAGAGTAAACACTCAATTTTCATTAATCAAAAGATTCTCCCTTACAATTGCACTATAAGGCTATTTATACTTAACTTGAAACATTCCTCCAAGTTAGGATAAACTAGATATTAATTATTAGGATACAAGATAACATAGAAACACGAAAAGCCAAAAGGTTTGGTCAATTTCGGATTACTATGTCCTTATGACTGTTGTTCACTAGAAAAATCATAACTTATTCTAGAAAGATCCAAATTATGATCTGAAAAGTGCTATAGAAACTACACTCAAAGGCCTTTCCAATGATATATTATTTGTAATGTTTGGCCGAGGATATTGATAGATAGAGCCGGTTCAAGTGGACAGACTTTGTTGAGTTTGTCAAATACCAACCATTCCGTTCCCCGCATCACTCTCCCTCCAAATAATCTTCCAGCAGTTGAGTTATAGAGTAAGGCAAAATTCTTGACCACGCGATTGAGAACCTGTAGGAATTCAAGCCTACCCCCTTAACAAGGCGCACATCATCCTAAAACATTGTGAGAACAATATATTAGTATTAGATAGAGAAGAATTAGTGGCTACGTCTCCAATCACAACCTTATACACTCACAAATCTAAAAGGTAAGATTCTAAATACCTTGTATCGAAGGTAAGAATTAGTGGCTACGTCTCCATTGCTACCATCAGCTATTCTTTCAGGATGTGCATGTGTATAGTAATCCCAATTACTTAAGCCTTTTCCGTCAAGATTAAAAGCTCCTTCATATTGATAAGCTGAACTTGCTGCCCCAAACTTGAATCCATCTGGGAAGCTACTCCGTTTTACCCCATCCACACATTTACACTTTGGTGCTTCATTATCCGAATCACAACCATTGACAATGCTCAACAAGTAACAAAGCACAAGTAGAAGACCTAAAATAGAACACTTCTGAGTTGCCATAATTAAAATTATCAATGAATTTGGCCTTTTTTCTTTTTTGGGTACAAAAGAATTTGAATGGTTTTTAGTCAAAGGAAGAAAAGAAATTGAAGGACTTGTTTGTGAGGTTACATTAAAAGTTATAGCTCTTATATAGGCAACCTCAGACATGTGAGTTATGTTTAAAAAATTACACTTTCCACCCTTTACAACCTTCGTTATTGAGGAGATGACTAATTAAAATTCTGCAAGGAAACACATCATTTTCTAGCTAGGGAGCAATTATTGAGGAGGTTGCAAAAGTAAAACAAATTAATAGCAGCCACAAAACTGGTATGGATGGAAAAAGGCCACGTGACCCAGCAGCAGCAAGAGAGAAAGTATCTCCTTATCAAAATTCTGTTACAAGCTTTCCCAATTACTTAAGCCTTTTCCGTCATGATTAAAAGCTCCTTCAAATTGATAAGCTGAACTTGCGGCCCCAAACTTGAATCCATCTGGGAAGCTACTCCGTTTTACCTCATCCACACATTTACACTTTGGTACTTCATTATCCGAATCACAACCATTGACAATGCTCAACAACTAACAAATCACTAGTAGAAGACTTAAAAAAAAAACATTTTTGAGTTGCCATATTTATAATTATCAATGAATTTGATCTTTTTTCTTTTTGGGTACAAAAGAATTTGAATGGTTTCTTAATCAAAGGAAAAAAAGAATTTGAAGGATTTGTTTGTGAAGTTACATTAGAAGTTATAGCTCTTATATAGGCAACCTCAGACATGTGAGTTATGTTTTAAATCTGCTGTGACTTCTTGCTCATTTCCTGGAACATGCCTTGTGGGCTTACTTTTATTAACCAGCCTTGATGTTTAAAAAATTATACTTTCTACCCTTGATGTTCAGGTGACTTGACATAATATTTGGAAGAGAGTGTAAAGATCTTAGATCTTAGGTCCCCTATTCTTTAAATTTCAAAGTAAATCTACATAAAGAGCAAGGTAAATTTTGGACCAACTCAGAGTTGATTCTTCTTTGAGTGGGATAACTAAATGACGCCTCGGTGTCTCATCTATAATCAATCATAGAGGAATCTAAGTAGCATATAAATCAACCCATTAAATGGTAGCAACTTCAGATACATAGCACATATCCCTAGCTATAGCTAGGCCTTGGACCATTGAGGTCCAACGTAGCCGACATTTCCAACTTGAAAAAAGAACCACCAGGCACAAGAGCCCTAGAAAGTTTCTTATGTAGTTTTCATCCAATGATAAGCACAGGCCAATCATTATATGGTGGAGATCCTTGAATATGACATTGGCAACGTGCTTCAAGGGGCCAGAATCACTTTCAGATATTAAGTTAACTACGGCCTCGGCCTAGATATTTTATATCATTACAGATATGTATAAATTCAATCCCACAGAGATGGGCCACTCCTTAACTAAACATCTTATGGTTATAGTGACTATAGTCTTACAATTTACTGCAATCAGGAATTGTAAAATTTTTGTAAGCCATAAGAGAGCATAAGCGGGGGACAATTATATTTAATTAGATGGCATTTCTCGCAATATGAAACTATAACAAAAGTCTTATATTACGAAATCTACTAGATGGGTGGCAAAAGTGATAGCCAAAAGCCTATGAGAAATAGCCGAACGGAATTAACAACCAAAGTTCTGAAGAAAAGCTTCAGCTTTCTTATAAAAATTCAATAAACAAAGTCTGCATTAATCCAAGCTAAAAGATGTTTAAATACTCCATCCAAACCCTAAAACAAAGTGACAAACGAAAGACCTCCCCATTAAAAGTTCAAAACATCAGATCAAACACGCCTTTGGAAACAGCAATACGTAAATAAGGAAATACCAACGCCGTGAGGCGCCCGCCCCGTGAAGAGTGAGGCGTCCGCCTCCAATCCAGTAACTCATGGCTTGGTCGAACATGTGTGAGGCGGCCGCATGATCATCTGTGAGGCGCCCGCCTCAAGCTCCGTCGCAAGGCCTCCTTGTTCTGCAAATGGGCGCTCGCTCGGCTCCCGAATCAAGCGCCCGCCCGGCCCCGTGTTGCGATGTTGCACGTTGGCTTGGTTGGTCCTTTGTCCCTACCTCCTTGAGCTGCTCCAACCAGGTTTGTAGGAGTAGAATGTGGAACTATATCATCCTCCCCGTCTTGAGAAAAACTCGTCCACGAGTTGCCATCATCGTCATTGTCTCCATGGTAAGCTGATAAATCCGCGACATTGAACGTGGCAGAGACGTTGTACTCACCGGGCAAGTCGATCTTGTATGCATTGTCATTGATCCGCTCCACTACACGAAATGGACCATCAGCTCTTGGTTGTAACTTGCCAAAGCGACCAGCTGGGAATCTCTCCTTGCGCAAGTGTACCCACACCAAATCTCCAACCTGAAACACAACCCGCTTGCGATGCTTGTCCACCCGTTGCTTGTACATGTTGTTTTGACGAATAATGCGCTTGCGAACCTTACCCTTGGCAGTGCACTTAGTATTGAAGATATTATGACGAAGCCACTGATCATCATCCACATTGTTGCTCAACACACGTCTAACCACCAAGGCCGGACCCTTGTCTGCATAAACCACCTCGGACTCGACGTCGGACACCTCTTCTGCTTCATCATAGACCGGCAACTCTTCCTCAAGTAAGGCAACAACATTCCTGTTGGGACACTCGGCTTGAAGGTGACCAATACCCTGACATTTGAAGCATCTCGCAGCCGCCTCCCTAGTATTTGCTGCAGCTGGTACCCGAATTAGGCTGGTGTTTTCGGAGCAGTTGGGGAAACCCCTTTTGGTGTGCTAGAACTACCAACGCCCCTAGTGTTGGTAACATCCCTGCTCGGCCAACGATTGACCACTTTCTTTCGCTTCAACTGTTTCTCAACCTTCAAGGCAAGTCGACACACATCCGTATAGGTCCAATACTGCTGCAATTGAACCACCTCCGACACGTCAACACGTAGTCCCCCAAGGAAGCGAGCAACGGTCTGTTCATCCTCTTCGGAAACATCACACCGCATCTGCAACCGATCAAACTCGTTGATGAACTCCTCAACGGTCATATCCCCCTGTTTCAAATTATGGTAATCAAGAAAAGCCTCCTGTCTATAGTGGTCCGGAAGGAATTTCCTTCGTAGCAACTTTTTCATCTTATCCCAAGAGTGAATTTTCGATTTCCCCTCTCTCGCCCGTAACTCATGGCTTGGTCGAACATGTGTGAGGCGGCCGCATGATCATCTGTGAGACGCCCGCCTCAAGCTCCGTCGCAAGGCCTCCTTGTTCTGCAAATGGGGCGCTCGCCTGGCCCTGAATCAAGCGCCCGCCTGGCCTGTGTTGCTGATGTTGCACGTTGGCTTGGTTGGTCCTTTGTCCCTACCTCCTTGAGCTGCTCCAACCAGGTTTGTAGGAGTAGAATGTGGAACTATATCAAAAAGTATATGTTACTCTTATTTAACTATCAGTCAGTTCTGTTTCCACTGCATCATAATTAAGCTTAATCAGATAAATATGTGATGCAGGCCGAGACCTACAAGAGATAGAAGCCTAGGATGCCACTCAACTAGGGATGACGGAAGCCACTCAACGTCACTAATCGCGGAAGCCACTCCACGCGACCAATCCGATAGCTTGATTTAAGGGAGGATGCCCCTCACTCCAAGCAAATGATATTTGCAAACAAATTTAATGCTGAAAACTCTGCCTTCTTTATTCATATGCAGTCCAATATATAGGATGAGTACATGACTTCAATACAACGAATACATTATGAAAGGACACGTTTGATTTGGCAGCTAAGATTCTTAGCTATCAGATATTCTAATTTTCTTCAAACGCTCTCAAGGCCAAAAAGATAGGAAGTATATGCGCAGAGGAATGGATATTTTCTATGGCCTTAAAGATGTTGTCTAACATATTTATTCCTAATCTCTTTATCAATTTTAACTTGTCTATATGATCAAGCAAGAATATATCAAAGCAAGAAATAGGCATTTAAGCTTGGGATGCTAAGATTGAACCTTAGCTGTCAGAAATCTTAGCTATCAGATAAAAGCATAAATGAAATGAAAATTAAAGTGCAAGACAAGAAATTAAAAGACAAGAGACGAGAATTTTTAAGGTGGTTCAGAGTTCACTCTTCCTACATCCACCCCTACTGTCATGTGCCAGACCAGTGAGATCAATCCACTATAATCTAGGTCGCTTTAAGAATTACATGGATTGATAAGGCAAGTTCCTCGAACCCCCTCTTCCTAATTAGTACGGTCAATTAGGGTCCTAATTAGTACAGTCAATTAGGAATGCTAGACACATAGCATATGTAGTTCTTTCTTGAATTAACACTTGAGTTGTTGAATGAAAGCAATGATTTGGCTCGTTGGTGTTCCCCCTTAATGTTTGCATCTTGTGGTTTGGTTGATTGTAACAAGTGAAATGGGTGAAGGATTGAAAGGTGAAGGGTTAAGGTTGAATGGTTAATTGGCAACATGGAGCATAGGTGGACTGCCATGGCCAAGTATGTACAGTGGGTGCTTATTGTACACACATATAAAGGGTGAGGGTTAAATGGGTGTAAAGGTTTAAAGGGTGAAGGGTGTTGATTCTCAATATTAGTGTGTGCAAGTGGTATTTTTTGCACACACTGAAACCATAAAATGGAAGGATAATTGGTGTGGGAGACACACTTGGGGGAGAGAGAAATGGGTATGGTGTATTGGTGCAAGCACACAGAGAATAGGAGGGCTTGATTCCAATTTATAGGGAGAAAATGGAAAGAGCCGTTGGAGAGGAGGGTGAAGGCTTCAATGGTTGGTCAATGGAGTCTTCATTGATGTTGTCATAATTTCCATGTTTTAAGCAAACATGTTTTCTTCTTTTCCTGTGTGAACATAAGACTTTGAGGAAGTAGCCGTTGGAGGAGTATTCAAAGCACTTGACTCAAAGTGGTTGTCATAAATTCTATGTTTTATGCAAACATGTTTTTCTCTTTTCCAGTAGACTAACTTGGCTTTGTTGGCTTTCTTTCCAATTGTAATTCCATGTAGCTGATGAAAAACCTATTTTCACATTGAACCCTTGACTTTCATTAACCTTGTTTGATCCTTTTAGTAATTGGGGTATAACTTTTCACAAGGAGCTCTAATGCAAAATCCAATCGTATGCTTTTGTACATCATTGAATTACCTTTCTGTGGATCATTTGAAATCTATGCATCAAAAATCAAACAACTTGTGAAGGATCAATTCTTAATCCATCATGCCTCAACCAAGAAGAAATAATGAGAAAGACATTCCACACATTGATGACTGTGGATCATTTGAAATCTATGCATCAAAATTCAAAACCTACCTTGATGCAAACAAAATTTGGAACTGGTATGCTCTAGAAAGTGAAGTCACCTACCCTGTCACACTAGATTCAAATGGTGGGGGCAGTAAAATGAAATCCCCAGAATTCTGGACTGAATCAGAAAGGTAACTAATTAGTGCTAATCTTAAAGTCAAAAACATACTACAAAAGAGTGTAAATGACTCCCTAGCACAAGAAATTGCTAAAGAACCAACTGTAAAGGCAGCATGGGAACTTATCCATACCAAATTCCAGAAACACACCAGTGTTAGAACCCAAAACCTATACAATCTTCTTAGACAACTTAATAATTTTAAGTTCTACCCTGGTGAAAAGGTAAGTGCTGCCCAAGGTTTGAAGATCTGGTCAGATCCATTGCTGACCATGGAAAAACATTTGAGAATCAAGATCTATGTCTCAAAATATATTCCAACCTTCCCCAAGAATATGAGAAGGTAGCCCTACCTATAAGAGAAGGTGCAGAATGGAGTACCATGACTATTGAGCAATACTTTGGAAAGCTTGAGGCCTATGAACTAGAAGGTGTTGGGTTTCGAGGGTCCATGCGCAGCGGAATAATGCAAATAACTCGAATACCCAAAGCCCTAGAATCCGTTCTAGATGAATAATTAAGAAGTATGAATTAGGGTTACCAACCTTGAATGCCTTTGTCGTTGATATACGTAGTCTAACTCCAGATTGAAGAATTAGCAAGTCTTCAATATACGATCCTTTAATCACGAACAAAAGATCTTGAGAAGCGAAGATCCTCTACGAGTATCCACGCGATGAACGAACCCTAGAACTCTTTCTAGGAGGATTGCTAGACCCCTTGATTGAAACCTTTTCAATCTATGATGAATTGTGGAATTGGTGTGATGTTTTTCAATTCACAATTGAAAAATCTCTCTATTTTGTCTTTCTCAAAGCTCAAAATCGGAACTGGCTGCTAGGGTTGTTCAAGGATACTATTTATACTCTATAAATATTATACCCTATTAAAAACCCTTGGCAAAAACGGTTTCAGCGTTTCAGCGTACATGGGCGGTCGCCCATCAGGACATGGGCGGTCGCCCATGTGTCCAGAGCCTAACCTCCTTATACGAAAACCATCATGGGCGGTCGCCCATAAGGGCAAGGGCGGTCGCCCATGTGGACAGTCTCCAATGCCCAGTTTTTCATATAACATGGGCGGTCGCCCATAGCACCTTGGGCGGTCGCCCATCACACCAGAATCCATAATTCCATTTTTGACAATTCGTTCGATGCGTGTGACCCCATAGGACTATACTATGTTGGCAATGAGTCCGATCACATCGATCCTCATAAGACATGAGCGGACTCTAGCAAGCCATCATGCCTACCCAAATAGTATAATATTAAGTTCGATTTTTCCTACATAGAACATATCACAATCCCATTGTCACACGATGTTATATTGAACATGAGTCATGGTCCACGTCAACTCATATTGTTCAATGCTTTCTCATTACTAAGTAAATTGATTAATCGAATGACATTAATCATATTAATTCATTCGGGCATGGCCATGCACTACATCAATCTTACTCACGAGTGGCCAAGCAAACATCTCTCTTTACGAGGGACAATTTCCATCTTGACTTATCATTCTTCCCAACAAGAATCATACCATGCCAATGATAGCCCTTATTGTCATCCGGTTAAAGACAACGTTAAACTATATCAAACATGATATTCATCAAGCGGAAGACAATGATAATCTCAAGTCAAAGGATATCAATGATATGACTATATGAGATTTAATTATGACATATGACCATGACATAAATCTCATAATGGGTCAAGTCCAGTACCTTGTTCTCTAACAAGTACCCATGAATCTAATGTGCATCTCCATGCATATAATCATCACATGATTATCCATTAGACTTCATACTAGTGCTTCATAAGTACTAGGGACACGATTATTATAACTAAACATGCAAACACATATAATAATCAAATAAACAATCTCATATATAAATGAACAATGACATTACATAAAGGTCTATCTCTATAGGCCTAGTGGCACTAACACCTACAAGCCTCCCACTTGCACTAGGCCCAAGCCACTCATGTATCTTATACCCATGGACCTAACATGACCATCATGTTTAGCTTGTGGCAAAGGCTTGGTGAGAGGGTCCGAAATATTGTCATCCGTTGGTACCTTGCATATCTTGACGTCCTCCCTTTCACAGATTTCTCGTATGAGGTGAAAACGTCTCAAAATGTGTTTGGATCGCTGATGTGACCTTGGTTCTTTTGCTTGGGCAATAGCACCATTATTGTCACTGAAACGAGCTCTATCGGGTTAGTGATACTCGGAACGACTTCTAAGTCACTAACGAACTTCTTGATCCAAACCGCCTCCTTAGCCGCATCCGATGCCGCTATGTATTCGGCTTCGTTGTAGAATCGCAACGTGCTTTGCTTGGAACTCTTCCAACAAACGGCACCTCCATTTAGCATAAACACAAACCCAGACTGCGATCTAAAGTCATCTTTGTCGGTTTGGAAGCTTGCATCTGTGTAACCCTTTACAACCAGATCATCTTCCATTCCTCCAAATACCAAGAATACATCCTTAGTATTCCCACAGACGGCGCCATCTTTGTCGGTTTGGAAGCTTGCATCTGTGTAACCCTTTACAACCGGAATTAGGAGGCGGCTGACTCCTCTCACCTTGACTGCCAGACGACGGATTGGTCATTTCTACGCAAATAATCAAAGTATTCCCACAGACAGCGCCAAATTGTTTTGGTCAAATTTCAACAAGTACAACCAATGACAAGAAAAATGACAAAAGAGATAAGAATCAGGGTACAATGATTATTGGATAACATAGAAATGAACACAAGGAATTTATTGACTAGGGAAAGCCCTTGAACAACTTGTTCGCCGGCACAAAACCTCGGGAGGTTTAGGAACCTGCCTTGACCAAAAGGTATCTTGATGATCGAGTTTGAGTACAAAACTAAGAGCGTATGTAAGGGAGCTTATGCTAGTGAGATCGTGTGTGTAAAATACAGGTGTTCTCCCCCTTTTATACCTCAAATAACGACTAAAATACAAAGATAATAACAGGCCTAGATTCTCGGAATTAAGTTGATCTTGTTGAGATATTCTCGCCACATTGTTGATGAAGGAGATAGTGGTCCGTTGCTGGATACTTCAATGAAGAAACGTTATTGAATCAGTCTCCTCAACCATTGGCACGCTCCCTGAAAAGTAGGGTTTTAATCTAACAATAATTCAACCTGCAAGATGATCAAGATGTAGTAGGAGAACTCAAGTTGTTAGTACCAAGATGTTATGCGCAAGTTGAAAACATGTTGACTGAAAATGTAGGCCTAACAATTGTATTAGAACATGACCAGTTATAACGTTGGCTAGCACAACACTTTGTAAAATGTTGTACAAGCCTTATTATAACGTTTTTTAAACGCTGCGAAAACCTTTTCCGTTGTATGTCACAACTTTTTTAGCCTTTGATAACTCTTTTTTAAAGTTTTAGTTGATTTCTTTTCATCATCACTTCACTTTAATTATTATAAACAAATTTATTTATCATTCAATTTTTTTTTGCCTCTATTGTGATAAATGGGATCTAAAATAAATCTTATACTATTGTCAAAAAAGATATTTTTATATTTAGATTTGGGTTAATCTCACTTTGCTACCCCATGGTTTACAAGCGGTATCAAATGGGGGCACATGGTTTAAATTTTCTCATTTTAGAGCCCATACTTTCATTTTGTATATTATTATAAGGGTGATTATTTTTCATAAATTCTTGAAAGAAAATAAAGAATTTAATTAACTTTTCAAACTGGGATAAATATAGTTAGGTAAAAGGTGAACAACGAACATAAATAAAAAATAAAAATAACACAAAATCTGGGGAGAAACGCGTTTCTCCGTCGCTTATGGAGAAACGGGGCTAAGTATGTCGCGCGACATACTTAGCCACAACAACTGGATATCCTTTCCAAAGCTTCTGGATATCCAGAAGCTTGAATATGGATATCCAGAAGCTAGCTTCTGGATATCCAGAAGCTTGAATATGGATATCCAGAAGCTTTGAAAAGGATATCCAGAAATCAAATATTTTTTCTGGCTATCCTTTCCAAAGCTTCTGGATATCCATATTCAAGCTTCTGGATATCCAGAAGCTTTGGAAAGGATATCCAGAAAAAATATTTGATTTCTGGATATCCTTTCCAAAGCTTCTGGATATCCATATTCAAGCTTCTGGATATCCAGAAGCTTTGGAAAGGATATCCAGAAACTGGCTAAGTATGTCGCGCGACATACTTAGCCCCGTTTCTCTAGAAGCGACGGAGAAACGCGTTTCTCCCCAGACCGACTCTAAAAATAAAATAATGAACAAACAACAAAAAGAAGACCTCTTCTAATATGGAAGATAAAGTCTCTCCCAGTTAGTATAATGAGTATGACCAGTTAGTGTAATAAGCATGTGCTCATTAAGTTGTATATAAGGCTCCGTTTGTTTTGCGTAAAACGAGTTTCAGAAAATGATATCCCGTAAAATGTTTTTCAGAAAATGAAAATGTTTTTCAAAAAATGACATAAACATGTTTTCGACTGTTTGGTAAGTAAAATGTTTTCCGAAAAATATTTTCATTTGATTAATGAAAATATTTTTCGGTAAAAACACAATTTGAGATAAGTTGAAATAGATAGGGTAGGGTAGGGTGATGGAGGTGGGGATTAGTATGGGTGAGGTGGGTGGGTGTGGGGTAGGGTAGGGTAGGGTAGGGTGGTGGGGAAATTGAGGGTAAGATTATGATATGCTAGGGTGGTGATAGGGTAGGGTGTGGGGGTGGGGTAGATGTAGGGTAGGGTGGGTAGCCGAGAGAAGGGGAGTGGGGGTGGGGGAGTTATTAAAAAAATTATGAGTAAAAAAAGGTTGACCGTGGGATGGGGTAGGTGGGTTGGTGGGGGTGGGGATGGTGAGGGTTGTTAAGCAATAATTTTAATAAAAAAAATTGCTTGGGAGTGGGGGAGTTATTAAATATAATTTTAAAATTAATAAAAAACATTGTTTGACCTTGAGGTGGTGGTGGTGGTGGTGGTGTTGGTGGTGGTGGGAGTGTGGGGGGGGGGGAGAATTGTAAAAAATAATTTTTTTTTATGAGGGGATGGGATAGGGGTGGTTGATGGGGGGTGGGTAACGTGGGGTTGTATGAAAAGTTAGGTGTGTGTGTGTGTGTGTGTGTGTGTGCGTGAGGGTGTTACCATTTTTCGGAAAATGTTTTACTTAATAAAAATTCGTAAGTCATTTTATTTAGAAAAATGGGGAAAACATTTTCCGGAAAATATTTTCTATATTTTTCGGTGCTTACCAAACACCAAAAAATGTGGAAAACGTTTTCCGAAAAATATTTTCCCCCAAACAAACGGAGCCTAAAGTCAGAAGTCTGTATCATTGAGAATGATTCTTTCAATACAATGAAGCTTTCTGCAATTCCCTTTTTCTCTTTTTACTTCTTTCTACAAAATTTGATCCTTCACTGATCAAATCTCAGGAACAATTTCTTCAAACCCCTTTGTCCAAGCAACCTGTGGTCTGTAAACTTACCAAGTCTCTTTATGGGCTCAAGCAAACACCTAGGCATTGGTTCTCAAAATTATCTTCTACTTTATTGAAGTTTGGCTTTCTTCAATCCAATAATGATCACTCCTTATTCACTTATTCCACTCGGTCATCCTTCGCTGCCTTACTTGTGTATGTAAATGATATTTTACTAGCTGGTACATAGTTTGTTGTTTTATCTCAAGTGAAGACTTATCTTCACTCACAATTTAATATCAAAAACTTGGCAAATTAAAGTACTTTCTGGCATAGAGGTTGCTAGAGCTTCTGATTGAATATGTATTCATCATAGAAAGTATGCCTTAGACATCATTTATGATTCTGGTCTTCTTGGTTCCAAACCCTCCAAAGTTTTTATTGAGGTCAATCATCAACTCTCTGACAAAGGAGAACTCTTTGATAAGCCTGATTCTTACACAAGGTTGGTTAGTAAACTTATTTACCTCACAATTATAAGACCTGACATTTCGTATGGTGTTCATATCTTGAATCAATTCATGGCTACTCCCAAAGATCCTCATTATCTTGGTGCTTTGAAACTTGTAAAGTATCTCAAAGGAGCACCAGGACAAGGTCTTCTTTTCTCTTCCACAACTGATACAAAATTGACTGCCTATTGTGATGCTGGCTGTGAAGCATGTCCTACCACAAGAAGGTCTATTTATGGGTATTGTGTTTTATTGGGTGGATCTCCTATCTCTTGGAAAGCCAAGAAACAAACAACAGTGGCTAGATCTCGGCAGAAGCATAATATAGATCTCTGGCTAATGTTTGTTGTGAATTGATATGGCTGGTCTCTCACTTTTAAAGGATTTTCAGGTCACATATATTGTTCCCATTCCTCTCTATTGTGACAACAAGGCAACCATTCACATAACTTCTAATCATGTATTCCATCTACTCATTTATCTTCTTTGTTGGTCAAGCTGCAAGCCCTTAATTTGTTCAAGGTCTCTAGCTTGAAGGGGGTTAATATGCAAATAGAAATTTACGGCATATGCAAATATTCTGTTAAATATCTAACAAAAGTCTTGTCTAGGCCCCAAATTGATACAAAATTTAAAATTTAGGCACTAGAGTGAGAAAAATGAAATCACGATATAACACCATAGTCCATGCGCCATTATCTTCCAAGGTCGAATTTCTTCTTGCATTGACTGTTTTTAGCCATTATGAGCCATGGCCTCGCGAAAGGATCTCAGCTCTTTTGCCAAAGTAATAGCTGCAAGAAAGTTACGATATTTTGCAGAAAAACTATCACAATTTACATAATGAGCTATAGGATAGGGGATACCTGAGGAACCGATTGGAAGAGAAGAGACGGGGGATGGACTCGAAGAAGAAGCTGTAAGAGCAATATAATCACGAAGACGAACAGAGGGAGTTTTCTTTCTCATACCCCTCCCTAGACTGATGGGTTCAGAAACTTTAGAAGGTAAAGAGGTCGATGCAGATGGAGCTGCTGTATTGGCCGGTGTCGGCGATGATGTAGGTACATCTGGGACTACATCGTCATGTGCTTCGGGCAGAATAACAGTCTCGGCGGGGAGAATAGTAGTTGAAACTGCGGAGGGGACAGGAGGAACAGTATGCTGATCAGAAAAATCAATACCCCAAAGGCAGCCTCATCAACAAGAATATCATCCGAATTCGGGATGTGAGGGACCGTGTTGGGGTCACTGTATGGAAAAACAGTCTCAAAGAATTTCACATCCCGGGAGACAAAGAATTTCTTGGTCTCAAGATCAAACAATTTCCACCACTTTTTACCAACATGATAGCCCACAAAAATACACTTACGACTAGCAAATTTGTCACCTTTGGCTCGCTGATTATGAGCATAGCACATCGAACCAAAAACCCGATGTGAATCATAAAATGGAACTTTTCCAAACAAAATATCATAGGGGTTTTATTACCCTACAAGGGGGAAGGAGTTGTATTAATCAAATGAGCAGCTGTAAGAACCGCTTCACCCCAAAAATAAATGGGAAGATGGGCTTGAAACCGTAAGTCTCTAGCTATATTCAGAATGTGGCGATGTTTTCGTTCGACTCGCCCGTTTTGTTGAGGCGTGCCACCACAAGAAGTTTGAAACAGAGGAAATAAAATAATCAAGTGTTGATTAAACTCAGTACCATTGTCAGACTGAACAATTTTGATTTGTTGAGGAAATTGTTGTTCCACCATTGCAACAAAGGCAATAAACATACGAAAAACCTCCATTTTATCAATTAACAAATAAATCCAAACAGAACGCGAGTAATCATCCACCAAAGTTAAAAAATAACGAGCACCACAAGAGGAAACATGGGTGTAAGGACCCCACAAGTCACAGTGTACCTTCTCAAAACTTCTAGTGGACTTATACTCGCTGATAGAAAAACTATCTCTAGAATGTTTTGCACGAAAACAAACATCACAAGATTGACTAAGGCTACCAGACAAATGACGGACCGGAGGGAGAAGCTTTACTACTCTTTCAGATGGATGCCCCATACGGTTATGCCACAACTCAAGCGAAGAAGATGCTCCATTAACTGAGATGTGACATGCTGAAGGAGAGCCCCCAAAATAGTAGAGTCCATCCCGCCTAACACCCATTCCAATCAGATTCCTCGTCTGGTCATGTATAGCACACAAAGAGGAATTAAATTGGACTGTGCAATGAATATCATCAGAAAGTTGAGAAATAGAAAGAAGATTGCAACTTAAATTCGGTATATAAAGAAAGAGATGAAGAGCAAGAGTGTTCATCAAGCAAACAGAGCCCTCTGTATGGTATGAGCAAACACAGAAACACCATTAGGAAGCCTGACTGGGCGGTTTGTATTGAGCGAGAATCAAAGAGACAGGAAGCGTCTCCGATCACATGATTGGAAGCCCCTGTATCTATGATCCACGAAGATGTGTCAAAAGTACCATGAAGACGATTATCCAGAACACAAGTATTACCAACAAGACCGGCTAAAGCATTCCATTGTTCTGCAGTAAATTAATAGAGTGGAGGAGGCGGAGGAGTGTGCTCCAGTGGCGGCGGCACCAACTTGGATAGAACCACGGTCGGCGGGGACTGAACTATTGCGCGTGGGTCCTTTGCCTCGACCTTGCTGGGGATGGCTGCTACCACAAGAACCAGATCTGTTATTGTCTCCCCACCATTTTGCATAGCTGACTAGTTCAAAACATTAAGTAATATTATGACCATTTTTCTGACAGTGATTACATGTAAGATGAGATCTTTCAGGTTTGTCACGACCACGAGAACTACCAGTTTTAAGGGAAAAACCAACCACATCCGGAGGGTCATCAAGAATAGGTTTAGCAAGACAAACTCGTTCAGCCTGGTCTACCAACTGATATGCCCGATCTAGAGTGGGCAAGGGATCCTCAGATAGGAGGTTGGTACGAAGAGAGGCAAAGTATTCAGAATTTAAACCCATGAGAAATTCATGAAGTTTACCGGTTTCTCTACGTGTCGCGTGTTGTTGTCTGGCTGTGCAATTGTCGCAGCAAGAGCAGTCGATGAGAGGTTCATAATTGTGAAATGCTTCCCATAAACCAGTCAATTTACCGAAATATGTAGCTACACGCATGGTTTTGGTTTGCTCACAATGAGCAATTGACATCTTCAGTTGTTGAATATGAGGTTCGTCCACCAACGCATACATTGATTTAAGAGAATCCCACAAATGTTTAGCATCTCTATATTTTCATAGAGTGCTTTTAACCTCGGGATCACTAGTATTCATGAGCCATGAAACCAACATGGCATGAATTATATTCCAGTCTCATTCGGTGTAAGGGGGAACGGTGCAGGGAATGGAGCCATCCAAGAAACCAAATTTGCGTCGAGCTTCTAAGGCAATATGTATATCATTGGCCTAATCGTCATAATTATCACCATAGAAGCGAGTAGGGGTTATGAAATCACTAGGATGATCTTGAGGACCAAGGTAGAAAGGAGAATAGTATTCGATTTTTGGAGTAGGAGGCGGTGGTGTAGCTCCACTGCCGTTATAGTATCACCGGTAATAATTTAGGGCTTGTGTATGGTAGACTCTGATACCATGTAGAAACTTAATTTAGGGTAAAAGTCACCTCGTTTATTCTTCTCACAATTGGAGGATATAGAAAGAGTACAAGAGTTTCATGAAAAGAAAATACTTGGAGAGCAAGGAAACATAATCCTACTCAAAATAATAGAATTTTTTTCCAAAATGAAACTGTTTCAAAAAGTATTTCTCAAAATGTCACACTTTTAAAAGTATTGACTAGAATAACCTAGTTTTTAGAATTCGCGGTTGACAACTGCGTTTTCATTAATGAATTCACAGTTGGCAACCGCGGGTTTATAATTTTTCTATTTTTTTTTTAAACGCGGTTGGCAACTGCGAATTCATCTTTGAAAACGCAGTTGCCAACTGCGAATTCTAAAAACTAGGCTATTCTGATCAATACTTTTAAAAGTGTGACATTTTGGGAAAAAGTACCAAAATAATACTCTAACCCTAAACAAATCATTTATCTAAATAGAAAACTAATCAGCAGACTCATAAAATGCGCATCCGCATACGCGTGTCTTCACAATAATCCTTGGGGTAGTAAAGTGATCAGATCAACCCATTTAGATTTTTTGTCCATCACATTAACCGACATTGATTCTTTTTTTTTTTTATGTTTATTCAGGACAACAGAAGTTTATTTTTCCAAGTAAACTACTACGATAAAAATAAAATGATGGGTTAGAGATTAGTAGATGCTTAAACAAAATTTATGTTTTAGTTGAAAAATATGTTTTAAAAGTTGTTCTTCATTTTATGTTGGATTTACCGATTTATGAACTACTTGTTAAATTTTGTGACTAAGTATTTTTTTTTGGCACCCATCTGATGTGATTCATGGGTCCGCCACTAATTAACACCATTACTTATTTAACAACTAAATTACATTACTAAATTTTCACTTATTAAAACAACTAAAAGAAAGATAAATAATTTACATTCCTAAACTTTCACTTATTAAAACTGCACTCGCTGCCTTCAACCTCCCCATATTAACAGTCTCATCCGCTGTTTGGCTAAACAACGAGAAATGGTTCAGTATGAGAATGGTGACTTGAAGGATTGGAACTTCTGTCACCATTAATGGTGACAGCTTATGAATCTTGAAAGAGAGAACTGTGAGAATTAAGAGGAAGAATAAGTTTCTCTAATTCTCATAGATTTTTAGAACATTGAATGGAAAATATGTAATACTCCCTCCGTCCCTAAAAGATTGTCATGTTGTACATTTTGCGATTATTAAGTGAAAGGCCCTTGTTTGATATGCAAATGATCAGACAGCTATGGTTTGACTTAGCTGTCAGATATTTGTTTAATTGTGCAGCGGAATAAGTAAGGTTTGAAATAATTATGGGACAATGAACACAATGAAATAATGCAAGTGTGTGAATGTGTTTGCAGAAAAGTAATAACACAGAGAATTTAAAGTGGTTCAGAGTT
The DNA here is from genome assembly GCA_022495995.1 of Adenophora triphylla var. japonica. Classification (NCBI taxonomy): domain Eukaryota; kingdom Viridiplantae; phylum Streptophyta; class Magnoliopsida; order Asterales; family Campanulaceae; genus Adenophora; species Adenophora triphylla. Next base: position 341,544 of record JAFEMH010002025.1, on the reverse strand, counting down.
CACTCCTCCTACATCCACCCCCACTGTCAATCTTGACAAGTGAGATCAATTTTATTATAATCTTAATCAACAAGAATTACAAATGATTGATCAGGCAAGTTCCTTGAACTTCCTCTTCCAAATTAGTACAGTCAACTAGGGATACACTTAAAGTACAGTCTTAAGTATTTTTACACTCAAGATTTTACAAAACAACTAATACACTCAAAGTACAGTCTTGAGTGTTTACAAACTATTTCTACACCTAAAGTACAGTCTTAGGATTTGGAATTTGTGAATTAACACACTAGGGTTGTTGTTGTTGAAACAGGGGTTTAAGGCTGAAGGTTTTTGGTTTGGAACAGTGTTTGAAAGGTAGGGATTGGTGTGTAAGGTTTGGATTACAGTAGGTGTTTGAAGGTGTAAGGGAAAGATTTTGGACTGTGAAAAAGAGTGTTTTTCAAGAGTAATTTGTGCAGAGGTTGAACTCTTCTATTTATAGCCTTCAATGTAGCCGTTGGAATATGACTGTTGCAGCTTCATTAATGAGTCTTGACCCCACTTGTCCACTTGCAGGTCTTCATGAGCTGGATTGAGCTGTAGGCTTCCAGAAGGTCTTCAATGGTCTTCAAAGGTGAACTTGATAGCTGTGAAGATACAGGATCCATCTTGGTTGAGATTTTGGCATCAAAGAATGAGACAGAGTAATGGCTGTCTGAAGGACTGAAGCCATAGCTGTCAGATCATACCAAGGCTTAACTATCAGAGAAGATCTCTAATAGGGATTGAGATGCACTTGATGATCTTGATATATTAGAGAGGGAATATGATTCATGTTATTGATTGATTGTAACCAATGTATAATGTAGAATCATAACTGTCAGACTCACAGCTGTCAGAAGAACTGAAAGATGAATATGAAGTTGATTTGGTTCCATGACGGACAGATTTCCTCTTTTGATATAAACCCTGTTCTATATATATATATTCCTTTATCAAAACCAACTAACTAAGACATTGATCAAAGTTAGGTCCTAACATTAAGGAAGAGCTTCACCTTCTTGTACCTTAGTAGATTTGCACTAACATTCATGCCTAAGTTTAAAAATGGGACATACTTTTTGGGACAAGTCAAAATGGCAAATGAGACAATCTTTCAGGGACGGAGGGAGTACCATCTTTACATACTAAAGAATGACACACAGAATCATAGAACAAATGGATCAAAGAATTGGTGAAGCTTTATCTACAAAAATCATTAGAACATTTCCGAGAATATCCGAAAAGAGTCACATTATAAGGAAGAACTTAATGGGTTATTTTCCCCTCTTTCTTTGATGTAATTGGTATAGATAGATGGCTCTTCTGCAAGGATGCACTTTAACCATACAGCCGATTTCTTCGGATGTCTTTGTAAGTTGTTCTTGTAATCCACATAGTGAAGACCAAATCTAACTGTGTAACCCGAAGACCACTCGAAGTTGTCCAATAATGACCAGATAAAATATCCCTTCAATTGACTTCCATCACTGTGAAAGATCAAACCGTAAAATTGTCAGGTTTCGGAAATTGATATCATCGAAAGCACATATATTGCTAAATTAAGGAAGAATTAAAAACTTACTTGATTGCATCAAGAAGACAACACATATGGTCATGGTGATAGTCAACTCTAGTGCTGTCATTAAGTGATTCCTCAAGAGTTAAACTTGGATTGTTTTCCTCCCCAACCCCTAAACCATCAAGAATTCCAATCAGTCTGATCCCATAATTGAACTTAGGCTAAAATAAAATGCCAAGTGAAATAAAGTAATTAATAATTAGAATATATACCATTTTCCGTGATGACAATAAGTGGATTATTATAAGTTGTTCTTACGTAGTCCAAAAGGCCCTTAATCCCTTTTGGGTAAATGTACAGCCAATACATACCACCTTTCTTCCCAATAGGAATTCCATCACGAATACCTATCGAAAAGAAAAGTTGTATGGTCAATATCATAAAAGGCTGTAAGAAAATTAGTGCTTTAAAATAAAGAGTTGATTTTTGATTCTTACTAGTAATAGTTAATTGAGGATCTGTAATATAGCTAAATGGTTCTTCGTCGATGTCACGAGGTGCATCTTTGATTCACTTGCTGTGAACTTAGGAAGTCGACTTCCTACAATTGCTCTCATGCTTTCTGGATATTCACCAAATACTATAGGATCCATGAACCTGATATACGCGAAAATCACAAAACTAAATCACCCCATTTATTTTATATAATGAAGCAAGAATATTAGATGAATAAAAAATGAATAAGTACTCACCATCCCAGCATGAAATCAAAGGCTCGTTTTGTAGCCAATTGATCAGCAGTTGAGTTAGAGTCAGGCAAAAAATAGTAAGAAACAAGAGTGATTCCAATGCTTCCATTTTGTTGGGACTGATATTTATTCTTGTAAAGTTGAACAGCAGCTGCATGAGCTAGAAGTTGGTGATGTGCGACAATATATGGTTCCGTGCCAGAGTCTCCACCCAGGCAAGTAGTGTGATTAGAACAATGCCCTGGAGCGAATTCCCCAACTGCATAACCTTGTCTGCTAAATGACCATGGCTCGTTTATTGTGATCCAATTCTTTATTCGATCTCCAAAATGTTTAAAGCAAACATCCACGTAGTATTGAAATTCTTTCCTGTTACACAGAACGAAATGAATTTTTATGAGCACCATCTAGCGAATAGAAAAAATTTAATTTCGCAGCTTGAATTACTTACAAAATCTTCCGGCTCAAGAAACCACCGTAGCGTTTTTCTAGAGTAAGTGGAACATCCCAATGGAAAAGAGTCACATAAGGCTCTATACCATTTTCTAATAGCTCGTCAATGAATTTGTTATAGTATTCAATACCCTTTTGATTCACTCTCCCTCCAAATAATCTTCCAGCAGTTGAGTTATAGAGTAAGGCAAAATTCTTGACCACGCGATTGAGAACCTGTAGGAATTCAAGCCTACCCCCTTAACAAGGCGCACATCATCCTAAAACATTGTGAGAACAATATATTAGTATTAGATAGAGAAGAATTAGTGGCTACGTCTCCAATCACAACCTTATACATGTTGGTGATTTTAGTATCACTCAACTTATTTTATTGTAATGGTGATTTACTAAGAGATCAATGTGATTCGTATTAGACTCGGATACGAGTAAGGGAAAGTGTGGAGTACACACTCGTTTGAGCTAAAACGAAGTCAACCTCAATAAAGAAGTAAAAGTTAAAGGGTAGCACATTTTGCTGATGTGCTCGGCCGAGCAGAGTCCTTGACTCGGCCGAGCAGAGCTTAGCAGATTGGCCAAGTTTCTGGAGTGTCTTGCTCGGCCGAGGCATGTGCCTTGCTCGGCCGAGCAGTATGAACAACACGGCCGTGCAGTTCATAAGACACGGCCGTGCAGCTTGGCAGAATCTCATTAGACATGTGTGCTCGGCCGAGCGAGTCCCTTGACTCGGCCGAGCAGTTCCTGAACAGGTGTCAGTTCAATCTGAATAGTCACATCTCTTGGCTAAAATCATGTCTTTTGGTTATACCTTTTAACTCATACCTCTCCATCTGTATATATACAGGGATTGATCTCAGTTGTACAGATATGAAAAACACAAGAGTGAATTACAACAATATAACGAAAGCAAACAATTCTCAAGGTTTTGATTTGTTCTCTTTGCCTAGAAAACAAATTGCGTGATTGTCTTATCCCAATAAGGATTTCGTGTAACCCAGGCAATAAGGGTCGAAATACTTTATTCGGAAAGTGGATTATACACGATTCAATCATATATCCGGCCTTAGTATCAAGATCAAGACCCCATATTCCCCTACAAACGAATAAAGTATTTGGTGATACTCATGGCTACTGTGAAGGAGATGACAACAAAGTTTGGAAAGCTAGACAAGTTTGAAGGGCAAGATTTCAGACGTTGGCAAAAGAAGATGCACTTCCTTTTGACAACATTAAAGGTGGTGTATGTTCTATCTACTCCAATTCCAGAATTGCTTGAAGAGGATAACTTGGAGGCCGTCAGACGTAGATCGAAGTGGGAGAACGATGACTACATCTGCAGAGGACACATATTGAACGGTATGTCTGATCCTTTATTTGACATTTATCAAAATGAGGAGTCTGCTAAAGAGTTATGGGATTCTCTTGAATCCAAGTACATGGCAGAGGATGCTTCTAGTAAGAAGTTCCTTGTGAGTAATTTTAACAATTACAAGATGGTCGATGCTAGACCTGTCATGGAACAATTCAATGAACTCCTTAGAATCCTTGGACAATATACTCAACATGGGTTGAAGATGGATGAGTCAATATCAGTTTCAAGTGTGATTGATAAGTTGCCTCCCTCCTGGAAGGATTTCAAACACACTTTGAAACATGGTAAAGATGATCTGTCTTTGGTTCAACTTGGTAGTCACTGCGCATAGAGGAAGCTCTAAGGGCGCAAGAGAATGACAAAGGCAAAGGAAAGGAAGTTGGTGGACAATCGGTCAATATGATTGATGATGGTAGAAACAAAAACAAAGGAAAGAAACGCAGTTTCAATGACAATGGTTCTGGTCCCAACAAGAAGCCTAAATTGGCTTGTTGGAAGTGTGGCAAATCTGGTCACTTTAAGAAGGATTGTCGTGTTGGAAACAACAAGAACGGCGCAAGCACAAGTGGTTCGGGAAAGGGGTCTAAGGACCATTCTCAAAACCAAGGTCAGAATTTAATTCATAGTTGGAACAGATTTATTAAAAATTCTGTTTCAATAATTTCTGAGGCATTTTATGTGCAGGATGATGCTATTGCGTGGTGGATTGATTCCGGTGCCACTGCTCATGTTTGTAAGGATCGTTGTTGGTTTAAGTCATACGAACCAATGGAAGACGGATCTGTCCTTTACATGGGTGATGACCATTCCGCTCCTATTCAAGGAAGAGGAAGTGTGGTATTGGAATTTAGTTCGGGAAAAACTATTTCTTTGTTTAATGTTTTATATGTACTAAAACTTCGTTTCTGGTCCTGTATTGAACAAGTGTGGATACAAACAAGTATATGAATCCGATAAGTTTACCTTATCGAAGTTTGGTGTATTTGTAGGATTTGGTTATAATGGGATGTTTATGTTGAATTTAAATAAAATTTCTAGTTCTATTTATATGACTTCTTCTGTTGTTATCAATTCTTCGTAATGGCATGCTCGGTGGAAAATGTAATATTTCAAAAGGCTTTCAATTCTTAATGTAAGATTATCCCATTTTGAACATAGCCACCATCATTAGATGCGTTGTGAGTTTGTTCAAATGCATAGCCACGCATTTAATAATGTGTTGTGAGTATGCGGATCTACTTGCTTTGGTTGAATATTTATTCACCATTAAGTTAAGAATTGATAAGTATTTTGGATGAATTTCAAATGAATGATCATTTGATTGAGGTAGGGATCAAGAGATCAAATTGAATCTCAATACTCTTACCGTTATAGTATAGAGGAGGATCCAAGAACCTATGATGAAGCAATAAAATCTCGAGACGCTGGTTTTTGGAAAGAAGCCATCGATGATGAGATTGGTTCTATTGTGGAAAATAATACATGGGTCTTGTCTCGATTTACCACCAGCCGTAAACCTTTGGGATGCAAATGGATCTTCAAAAGAAGATGAAAGTCGATGGAACTATCGACAAGTTTAAAGCTCGATTGGTAATCCAAGGCTTTAGACAAAAGGAAGGGATCGATTACTTCGATACCTATGCACCTATTGCTCGTATCACTACTATTAGATTTCGATAGCTTTAGCGCCTATTCGTAATCTATTGATCCATCAAATGGATGTCAAAACAAAGCATTCTTAAATGGTGATTTGGAAGAAGAAGTGTATATGAAGCAACATGAAGGATTTGTTATGCCAGGTAATGAGCATAAGGTATGTAAGTTAATTAAGTCATTGTATGGGCTGAAGCAAGCACTTAAGCAGTGGCATCAAAAGTTTGATGAGGTTGTTTTGTCGAATGGTTTTGTATTAAATCAATCCGACAAATGTGTATATAGCAGATTTGATGAAACCGGTAAAGGTGTAATCATCTGCCTATATGTTGATGACATGCTGATTTTTGGCACTGACCAAAAAGTAGTTGATAAAACTAAGAAGTTTTTATCATCAAAGTTTTCTATGAAGGACATGGGAGAAGCCGATGTTATTCTTGGTATAAAGATTAAACGGATGAACAAAGGAATCGCAATTTCACAATCTCATTATATTGAGAAAATTCTCAAGAGGTTTAATTGTGAAGATTGTTCTAAGATTAGTACTCCCATGGATCCAACTGAGAAACTTGTGTCTAATACTGGTAAACCTGTGTCACAGCTTGAATATTCAAAAGCCATTGGCGCTTTGATGTATGCTATGACGGCACTCGACCCGATATTGCATATGCAGTAGGAAGATTGAGTAGGTTCACTAGTAACCCTAGTAAACAACATTGGCATGCTATAACAAGGGTGTTCAAGTACTTAAAAGGTACTATGGACTATGGTTTATATTATAGTGGACATCCTTCTATTTTAGAAGGTTACACAGATGCCATTGGATCAACCAAGAAGATTCATCTTCTACGAGCGGTTGGGTGTTCTTGCTTGGAGGAGGTGCCATTTCTTGGGCTTCTAAAAAGCGCATACGTATTACACATTCTACAATGGAATCTCGAGTTTATAGCATTGCCGCCTTCTTTGGAAAAGAAGCGGAGTGGCTTCGGAACTTGATATATGAGATTCCATTATGGCCAAACCGATATCACCAATGTCTATCCATTGTGATAGTGCCGCCACTCGCTAGTGGCCTATAGTCGATTTATAATGGCAAGTCTAGACACTTGGGTGTCGACATAGTATGATTCGGGAGTTAATCATGAATGGTGTGATATCGCTGAGTTTGTTCGGTCGCAACAAAATTTGGCCGACCACTGACGAAGGGGTTAGCCAGAGACTTGGTAAATAAGTCTCGCAATGGGAATGGGATTAAAGTCCATTTAATCCTCTAATTGTGAGATACCCAATTCCCTTCTAATACAACGTTAGAAGCTTGAATTCAATGTGGAAAGCTCGCAGTTGGAGATTGGAACACATGTTATTATCTTTCCCAAGGTATGCTGTTCGCACTGCAAGTAAAGGTTAGGTTGAAGAATATCTTCTTAATAGTTCCTTTGAAAAATTGCAAATGCAGGTGCAAGATTAAAAGGAACTACCTATGTGGACATGAAGTTTTGCCGCTTCAAGAAGCTAGGACTTGGCTTCCTATATGTTCACTATGGATATGGACACATGGCTTGTAATAGTGTCAAGATTAAACAAAGAGAGTTGTACCGAACTTATGTGTATAGTATCTTCAGTATTCATATGAGTTGACGGGTTCAATCGTTACGACACCCCGATTCTCGAGTATTTGAAATGTGTATTATACTAAGATGAAAATTCAATCGCAAGACATTTTCATTTATGCATTCGTTTGTTTCGTTATTTATAAAGTTTAGTAAATCAAAGGATTACACTAAAATGGAGGGGATTTGTTGGTGATTTTAGTATCACTCAACTTATTTTATTGTAATGGTGATTTACTAAGAGATCAATGTGATTCGTATTAGACTGGATACGAGTAAGGGAAAGTGTGGAGTACACACTCGTTTGAGCTAAAACGAAGTCAACCTCAATAAAGAAGTAAAAGTTAAAGGGTAGCACATTTTGACGATGTGCTCGGCCGAGCAGAGTCCTTGACTCGGCCGAGCAGAGCGTAGCAGGTTGGCCAAGTTGCTGGAGTGTCTTGCTCGGCCGAGGCATGCGCTTGCTTGGCCGAGCAAGATGAACAACACGGCCGTGCAGCTCATAAGACACGGCCGTGCAGCTTGGCGTAATCTTATTAGACATGTGTGCTCGGCCGAGCGAGTCCTCGACTCGGCCGAGCAGCTTCGAACAGTGTCGCTCAAATCGAATATTCACATCTCTTGGCTAAAATAATGTCTTTTGGTTATACCTTTTAACTCATACCTCTCCATCTGTATATATACAGGGATTGATCTCAGTTGTACAGATATGAAAAACACAAGAGTGAATTACAACAATATAGCGAAAGCAAACAATTCTCAAGGTTTTGATTTGTTCTCTTTGCCTAGAAAACAAATTGCGTGATTGTCTTATCCCAATAAGGATTTCGTGTAACCCAGGCAATAAGGGTCGAAATACTTTATTCGGAAAGTGGATTATACACGATTCAATCATATATCCGGCCTTAGTATCAAGATCAAGACCCCATATTCCCCTACAATACACTCACAAATCTAAAAGGTAAGATTCTAAATACCTTGTATCGAAGGTAAGAATTAGTGGCTACGTCTCCATTGCTACCATCAGCTATTCTTTCAGGATGTGCATGTGTATAGTAATCCCAATTACTTAAGCCTTTTCCGTCAAGATTAAAAGCTCCTTCATATTGATAAGCTGAACTTGCTGCCCCAAACTTGAATCCATCTGGGAAGCTACTCCGTTTTACCCCATCCACACATTTACACTTTGGTGCTTCATTATCCGAATCACAACCATTGACAATGCTCAACAAGTAACAAAGCTCAAGTAGAAGACCTAAAATAGAACACTTCTGAGTTGCCATAATTAAAATTATCAATGAATTTGGCCTTTTTTCTTTTTTGGGTACAAAAGAATTTGAATGGTTTTTAGTCAAAGGAAGAAAAGAAATTGAAGGACTTGTTTGTGAGGTTACATTAAAAGTTATAGCTCTTATATAGGCAACCTCAGACATGTGAGTTATGTTTAAAAAATTACACTTTCCACCCTTTACAACCTTTCAAGTTATCGAGGAGATAACTAATTAAAAGTCTGCGAGGAAACTCATCATTTTCTAGCTAGGGAGCAATTATTGAGGAGGTTGCAAAAGTCAAACAAATTAATAGCAGCCACAAAACTGGTATGGATGGAAAAAGGCCACGTGACCCAGCAGCAGCAAGATAGAAAGTATCTCCTTTATCAAAATTCTGTTACAAGCATTCCCAATTACTTAAGCCTTTTCCGTCATGATTAAAAGCTCCTTCAAATTGATAAGCTGAACTTGCTGCCCCAAACTTGAATCCATCTGGGAAGCTCTTCCGTTTTACCTCATCCACACATTTACACTTTGGTGCTTCATTATCCGAATCACAACCATTGACAATGCTCAACAAGTAACAAATCACTAGTAGAAGACTTAAAAAAAAAACATTTTTGAGTTGCCATCTTTATAATTATCAATGAATTTGATCTTTTTTCTTTTTGGGTACAAAAGAAATTGAATGGTTTCTTAATCAAAGGAAAAAAAGAATTTGAAGGATTTGTTTGTGAAGTTACATTAGAAGTTATAGCTCTTATATAGGCAACCTCAGACATGTGAGTTATGTTTTAAATCTGCTGTGACTTCTTGCTCATTTCCTGGAACATGCCTTGTGGGCTTACTTTTATTAACCAGCCTTGATGTTTAAAAAATTATACTTTCTACCCTTGATGTTCAGGTGACTTGACATAATATTTGGAAGAGAGTGTAAAGATCTTAGATCTTAGGTCCCCTACTCTTTAAATTTCAAAGTAAATCTACATAAAGAGCAAGGTAAATTTTGGACCAACTCAGAGTTGATTCTTCTTTGAGTGGGATAACTAAATGACGCCTCGGTGTCTCATCTATAATCAATCATAGAGGAATCTAAGTAGCATATAAATCAACCCATTAAATGGTAGCAACTTCAGATACATAGCACATATCCCTAGCTATAGCTAGGCCTTGGACCATTGAGGTCCAACGTAGCCGACATTTCCAACTTGAAAAAAGAACCACCAGGCACAAGAGCCCTAGAAAGTTTCTTATGTAGTTTTCATCCAATGATAAGCACAGGCCAATCATTATATGGTGGAGATCCTTGAATATGACATTGGCAACGTGCTTCAAGGGGCCAGAATCACTTTCAGATATTAAGTTAACTACGGCCTCGGCCTAGATATTTTATATCATTACAGATATGTATAAATTCAATCCCACAGAGATGGGCCACTCCTTAACTAAACATCTTATGGTTATAGTGACTATAGTCTTACAATTTACTGCAATCAGGAATTGTAAAATTTTTGTAAGCCATAAGAGAGCATAAGCGGGGGACAATTATATTTAATTAGATGGCATTTCTCGCAATATGAAACTATAACAAAAGTCTTATATTACGAAATCTACTAGATGGGTGGCAAAAGTGATAGCCAAAAGCCTATGAGAAATAGCCGAACGGAATTAACAACCAAAGTTCTGAAGAAAAGCTTCAGCTTTCTTATAAAAATTCAATAAACAAAGTCTGCATTAATCCAAGCTAAAAGATGTTTAAATACTCCATCCAAACCCTAAAACAAAGTGACAAACGAAAGACCTCCCCATTAAAAGTTCAAAACATCAGATCAAACACGCCTTTGGAAACAGCAATACGTAAATAAGGAAATACCAACGCCGTGAGGCGCCCGCCCCGTGAAGAGTGAGGCGTCCGCCTCCAATCCAGTAACTCATGGCTTGGTCGAACATGTGTGAGGCGGCCGCATGATCATCTGTGAGGCGCCCGCCTCAAGCTCCGTCGCAAGGCCTCCTTGTTCTGCAAATGGGGCGCTCGCCTGGCCCTGAATCAAGCGCCCGCCTGGCCCTGTGTTGCTGATGTTGCACGTTGGCTTGGTTGGTCCTTTGTCCCTACCTCCTTGAGCTGCTCCAACCAGGTTTGTAGGAGTAGAATGTGGAACTATATCATCCTCCCCGTCTTGAGAAAAACTCGTCCACGAGTTGCCATCATCGTCATTGTCTCCATGGTAAGCTGATAAATCCGCGACATTGAACGTGGCAGAGACGTTGTACTCACCGGGCAAGTCGATCTTGTATGCATTGTCATTGATCCGCTCCACTACACGAAATGGACCATCAGCTCTTGGTTGTAACTTGCCAAAGCGACCAGCTGGGAATCTCTCCTTGCGCAAGTGTACCCACACCAAATCTCCAACCTGAAACACAACCCGCTTGCGATGCTTGTCCACCCGTTGCTTGTACATGTTGTTTTGACGAATAATGCGCTTGCGAACCTTACCCTTGGCAGTGCACTTAGTATTGAAGATATTATGACGAAGCCACTGATCATCATCCACAGCTGTTGCGTTCAACACACGTCTAACCACCAAGGCCGGACCCTTGTCTGCATAAACCACCTCGGACTCGACGTCGGACACCTCTTCTGCTTCATCATAGACCGGCAACTCTTCCTCAAGTAAGGCAACAACATTCCTGTTGGGACACTCGGCTTGAAGGTGACCAATACCCTGACATTTGAAGCATCTCGCAGGCTGCCTCCCCCTAGTATTTGCTGCAGTGGTACCCGAATTGGCTGTAACTGGTGTTTTCGGAGCAGTTGGGGAAACCCCTTTTGGTGTGCTAGAACTACCAACGCCCCTAGTGTTGGTAACATCCCTGCTCGGCCAACGATTGACCACTTTCTTTCGCTTCAACTGTTTCTCAACCTTCAAGGCAAGTCGACACACATCCGTATAGGTCCAATACTGCTGCAATTGAACCACCTCCGACACGTCAACACGTAGTCCCCCAAGGAAGCGAGCAACGGTCTGTTCATCCTCTTCGGAAACATCACACCGCATCTGCAACCGATCAAACTCGTTGATGAACTCCTCAACGGTCATATCCCCCTGTTTCAAATTATGGTAATCAAGAAAAGCCTCCTGTCTATAGTGGTCCGGAAGGAATTTCCTTCGTAGCAACTTTTTCATCTTATCCCAAGAGTGAATTTTCGATTTCCCCTCTCTCGCCCGTAACTCATGGCTTGGTCGAACATGTGTGAGGCGGCCGCATGATCATCTGTGAGACGCCCGCCTCAAGCTCCGTCGCAAGGCCTCCTTGTTCTGCAAATGGGGCGCTCGCCTGGCCCTGAATCAAGCGCCCGCCTGGCCTGTGTTGCTGATGTTGCACGTTGGCTTGGTTGGTCCTTTGTCCCTACCTCCTTGAGCTGCTCCAACCAGGTTTGTAGGAGTAGAATGTGGAACTATATCAAAAAGTATATGTTACTCTTATTTAACTATCAGTCAGTTCTGTTTCCACTGCATCATAATTAAGCTTAATCAGATAAATATGTGATGCAGGCCGAGACCTACAAGAGATGTGGGCCTAGGATGCCACTCAACTAGGGATGACGGAAGCCACTCAACGTCACTAATCGCGGAAGCCACTCCACGCGACCAATCCGATAGCTTGATTTAAGGGAGGATGCCCCTCACTCCAAGCAAATGATATTTGCAAACAAATTTAATGCTGAAAACTCTGCCTTCTTTATTCATATGCAGTCCAATATATAGGATGAGTACATGACTTCAATACAACGAATACATTATGAAAGGACACGTTTGATTTGGCAGCTAAGATTCTTAGCTATCAGATATTCTAATTTTCTTCAAACGCTCTCAAGGCCAAAAAGATAGGAAGTATATGCGCAGAGGAATGGATATTTTCTATGGCCTTAAAGATGTTGTCTAACATATTTATTCCTAATCTCTTTATCAATTTTAACTTGTCTATATGATCAAGCAAGAATATATCAAAGCAAGAAATAGGCAGCTAAGCTTGGACAGCTAAGATTGAACCTTAGCTGTCAGAAATCTTAGCTATCAGATAAAAGCATAAATGAAATGAAAATTAAAGTGCAAGACAAGAAATTAAAAGACAAGAGACGAGAATTTTTAAGGTGGTTCAGAGTTCACTCTTCCTACATCCACCCCTACTGTCATGTGCCAGACCAGTGAGATCAATCCACTATAATCTAGGTCGCTTTAAGAATTACATGGATTGATAAGGCAAGTTCCTCGAACCCCCTCTTCCTAATTAGTACGGTCAATTAGGGTCCTAATTAGTACAGTCAATTAGGAATGCTAGACACATAGCATATGTAGTTCTTTCTTGAATTAACAGTTGAGTTGTTGAATGAAAGCAATGATTTGGCTCGTTGGAGTTCCCCCTTAATGTTTGCATCGTGTGGTTTGGTTGATTGTAACAAGTGAAATAGGTGAAGGATTGAAAGGTTAAGGGTTAAGGTTGAATGGTTAATTGGCAACATGGAGCATAGGTGGACTGCCATGGCCAAGTATGTACAGTGGGTGCTTATTGTACACACATATAAAGGGTGAGGGTTAAGTAGGTGTAAAGGTTTAAAGGGTGAAGGGTGTTGATTCTCAATATTAGTGTGTGCAAGTGGTATTTCTTGCACACACTGAAACCATAAAATGGAAGGATAATTGGTGTGGGAGACACACTTGGGGGAGAGAGAAATGGGTATGGTGTATTGGTGCAAGCACACAGAGAATAGGAGGGCTTGATTCCAATTTATAGGGAGAAAATGGAAAGAGCCGTTGGAGAGGAGGGTGAAGGCTTCAATGGTTGGTCAATGGGAGTCTTCATTGATGTTGTCATAATTTCCATGTTTTAAGCAAACATGTTTTCTTCTTTTCCTGTGTGAACATAAGACTTTGAGGAAGTAGCCGTTGGAGGAGTATTCAAAGCACTTGACTCAAAGTGGTTGTCATAAATTCTATGTTTTATGCAAACATGTTTTTCTCTTTTCCAGTAGACTAACTTGGCTTTGTTGGCTTTCTTTCCAATTGTAATTCCATGTAGCTGATGAAAAACCTATTTTCACATTGAACCCTTGACTTTCATTATCCTTGTTTGATCCTTTTAGTAATTGGGGTATAACTTTTCACAAGGAGCTCTAATGCAAAATCCAATCGTATGCTTTTGTACATCATTGAATTACCTTTCTGTGGATCATTTGAAATCTATGCATCAAAAATCAAACAACTTGTGAAGGATCAATTCTTAATCCACCATGCCTCAACCAAGAAGAAATAATGAGAAAGACATTCCACACATTGATGACTGTGGATCATTTGAAATCTATGCATCAAAATTCAAAACCTACCTTGATTCAAACAGAATTTGGAACTGGTATGCTCTAGAAAGTGAAGTCACCTGCCCTGTCACACTAGATTCAAATGGTGGGGGCAGTAAAATGAAATCCCCATAATTCTGGACTAAATCAGAAAGGTAACTAATTAGTGCTAATCTTAAAGTCAAAAACATACTACAAAAGAGTGTAAATGACTCCCTAGCACAAGAAATTGCTAAAGAACCAACTGCAAAGGCAGCATGGAAACTTGTCCATACCAAATTCCAGAAACACACCAGTGTTAGAACCCAAAACCTATAAAATCTTCTTAGACAACTTGATAATTTTAAGTTATACCCTGGTGAAAAGGTAAGTGCTGGCCAAGGTTTGAAGATCTGGTCAGATCCATTGCTGACCATGGAAAAACATTTGAGAATCAAGATCTATGCCTCAAAATATATTCCAACCTTCCCCAAGAATATGAGAAGGTAGCCCTACCTATAAGAGAAGGTGCAGAATGGAGCACCATGACTGTTGAGCAATACTTTGGAAAGCTTGAGGCCTATGAACTAGAAGTTGTTGGGTTTCGAGGGTCCATGCGCAGCGGAAGAAAGCAAATAACTCGAATACCCAAAGCCCTAGAATCCGTTCTAGATGAATAATTAAGAAGTATGAATTAGGTTACCAACCTTGAATGCCTTTGTCGTTGATATACGTAGTCTAACTCCGTATTGAAGAATTAGCAAGTCTTCAATATACGATCCTTTAATCACGAACAAAAGATCTTGAGAAGCGAATATCCTCTACTAGTATCCACGCGATGAACGAACCCTAGAACTCTTTCTAGGAGGATTGCTAGACCCCTTGATTGAAACCTTTTCAATCTATGATGAATTGTGGAATTGGTGTGATGTTTTTCAATTCACAATTGAAAAATCTCTCTATTTTGTCTTTCTCAAAGCTCAAAATCGGAATCGGGCCGCTAGGGTTGTTCAAGGATACTATTTATACTCTATAAATATTATACCCTATTAAAAACCCTTGGCAAAAATCTGCCATTGGCTTTCCATGCGTACATGGGCGGTCGCCCATCAGGACACGGGCGGTCGCCCACGTGTCCAGAGCCTAACCTCCTTATACGAAAACCATCATGGGCGGTCGCCCATAAGGGCAAGGGCGGTCGCCCATGTGGACAGCCTCCAATGCCTGGCCATATAACATGGGCGGTCGCCCATAGCACTGGGCGGTCGCCCATCACACCGTAAATCCATAATTCCATTTTTGACAATTGCTCGACGCGTGTGACCCCATAGGACTATACTATGTTGGCAATGAGTCCGATCACATCGATCCTCATAAGACATGAGCGGACTCTAGCAAGCCATCATGCCTACCCAAATAGTATAATATTAAGTTCAATTTTTCCTACATAGAACATATCACAATCCCATGTCACATGATGTTATATTGAACATGAGTCATGGTCCACGCCAACTCATATTGTTCAATGCTTTCTCATTACTAAGTAAATTGATTAATCGAATGACATTAATCATATTAATTCATTCGGGCATGGCCATACGCACTACATCAATCTTACTCACGAGTGGCCAAGCAAACATCTCTCTTTACGAGGACAATTTCCATCTTGACTTATCATTCTTCCCAACAAGAATCATACCATGCCAATGATAGCCCTTATTGTCATCCGGTTAAAGACAACGTTAAACTATATCAAACATGATATTCATCAAGCGGAAGACAATGATAATCTCAAGTCAAAGGATATCAATGATATTTAACTATATGAGATTTAATTATGACATACGACCATGACATAAATCTCATAATGGGTCAAGTCCAAGCACCTTGTTCTCTAACAAGTACCCATGAATCTAATGTGCATCTCCATGCATATAATCATCACATGATTATCCATTAGACTTCATACTAGTGCTTCATAAGTACTAGGGACACGATTATTATAACTAAACATGCAAACACATATAATAATCAAATAAACAATCTCATATATAAATGAACAATGACATTACATAAAGGTCTATCTCTATAGGCCTAGGGCACTAACACCTACAGCCTCCCACTTGCACTAGGCCCACCACTCATGTATCTTATACCCATGGACCTAACATGACCATCATGTTTAGCTTGTGGCAAAGGCTTGAGTGAGAGGGTCCGAAATATTGTCATCCGTCGGTACCTTGCATATCTTGATGTCCTCCCTTTCACTGCATTTCTCGTATGAGGTGAAAACGTCTCAAAATGTGTTTGGATCGCTGATGTGACCTTGGTTCTTTTGCTTGGGCAATAGCACCATTATTGTCACAGAACAGCTCTATCGGGTTAGTGATACTCGGAACGACTTCTAAGTCACTAACGAACTTCGATCCAAACCGCCTCCTTAGCCGCATCCGATGCCGCTATGTATTCGGCTTCGTTGTAGAATCAGCAACAGTTGCTTTGCTTGGAACTCTTCCAACAAACGGCACCTCCATTTAGCATAAACACAAACCCAGACTGCGATCTAAAGTCATCTTTGTCGGTTTGGAAGCTTGCATCTGTGTAACCCTTTACAACCAGATCATCTTCCATTCCTCCAAATACCAAGAATACATCCTTAGTCCTTCTCAAGTACTTAAGGATATTCTTGACAGCTATCCAATGGTTCTCACCAGATCGATCGGTATCTACTCGTTGCGCTTAGAGCATACGAGACATCGGGTCTAGTACACAACATGGCATACATGATAGATCCAATTGTCGAAGCATATGGAATATCACTCATCCTCTTTCGCTCATCATTTGTCTTAGGACAATGAATCTTGCTAAGAGTAATGCCATGTCCCATTGGCAAGTTCCCTCTCTTAGAATTTTCCATGCGGAATCTTCTAAGGACCTTGTCAATATACGTACTTTGACTCAAACCAATCATCCTTCTTGATCTATCTCTATAGATCTTGATACCAAGGATATAAGCCGCTTCACCCATATCTTTCATTGAAAAACATTTTCCTAACCAAGACTTAACAGCCTCAAGTGCAGAACATTGTTTCCAATGAGCAAGATGTCATCGACATATAGCACCGTAAATAGGACTATGCTCCCACTTATTTTCTTGTATACACAAGGCTCATCTTAGTTTTTGATGAAGCCAAACTCTTTGATCGATTCATCAAAACGTAGATTCCAGCTCGGAAGCTTGCTTCAATCCATAAATGGATCTCTCGCAACTTACACACTTTGTTAGGAATTCTTTGGATCGACAAATCCTTCAGCCGTATCATGTATACATCCTCAAGTAGGTTTCCGTTAAGAAACGCTGTTTTGACGTCCATTTGCCATATCTCATAGTCGTAATATGCGGCTATGGCAATTAAGATTCTAATAGACTTAAGCATTGCTACTGGCGAAAAGGTTTCATCATAGTCAACGCCACGAACCCGCCTATACCCCTTAGCAACTAGCCTAGCCTTATAAGTATGTACCTTCCCATCCATGCAGCTTTCTTTTTGAAAACCCACTTGCACCCTATGGTTTTTACACCTTCTGGATCAATCAAGTTCCAAACTTGATTATCGTACATGGATTTGATCTCGATTCCACGGCTCCTAGCCACTTGTCCGAATCAGATGGACATCGCCTCTTGATAGGAAGTAGGTTCATCATTCTCAATGATTTCTACTTCATTACTTTCCGTCATGAGAAATCCATATCTCTCAAAGTTCGGATCGTATCCTATCCGATCTCGCGAAGAACTTGTGTATCTTGAACCGGTTCCACAACAGCTTGTGAACTTGGTTCCGTCCCTACTATCGGCTTCCTTGTCATTTTCGGGTTCTTGAATTTCTTCAAGATCAATTTTACTCCCACTAGTTTCTTTAGAGAGAAACTCTTTCTCTAGAAAGACACCATTTCGAGCAACAAACACTTTGTTCTCGGATTGGTTGTAAAATAGATATCCTTTCGTTTCCTTAGGATAACCAACGAAAATGCATTTATCGATTTAGGTGCAAGTTTATGTTCGAAACTAATTTCTTTACATAAGCCTCACAACCCCAAATCTTCATGAAAGATAAGCTAGGCTTTCTTCCATACCACATCTCATGTGGGGTTTTAGGAGCCGATTTAGTAGGGACCTTATTAAGCGTGAAAGCAACTGTTTCCAAGTGCATGTCCCCAAAAGAAATAGGAAGGTTAACTTGACTCATCATCGATCGAACCATATCTAATAGAGTTCGATTTCTCCTCTCGGATACACCATTCCATTGTGGTGTTCGGGTGGAGTAAGTTCTCAAACAATTCCACAACTTTTCCGATGATCGTCAAATTCTTGGCTTAAGTATTCACCACCTCGATCGGATCGAATGGTTTTAATAGTTTTGCCAAGTTGATTTTGTACCTCATTTTGAAATATTCGAATATCTCAAATGCTTCACTTTTGTACTTCATCGATAGACATAGCCATATCCGGAGAAGTCATCAATGAACGTTATGAAGTACCGAAATCCTCCCCTAGCAATGCTATTCATCGTCCACACACATCGGTATGTATGAGAGCCAATAAATCACTAGCCCTTTCACTACTCTTAGTAAAAGGAGCTTTAGTCATCTTGCCCAATAAACAAGACTCGCAAACATCATATGATTCATAATCACATGAGTCTAAATATCCATCTTTATGGAGTTTAGATACGTGCTTCTCGTTTATGTAACCAAGATGGCAATGCCATTTGTATGTGTTGTTCACATCATTTGGTTTAGATTTCTTATTAACATGATAAACATTCTCAACATTATTTTCAACATCCAAGACATAAAGGCCATTAAAAGAATGAGCAACACAATAAAGCATGTCATTCAAATAAATTGAAAATTTCTTATTCGCAATAAGAAAATTGTAACCCTCATTGTCTAAACATGAAATAGAAATAATGTTTCTGCTCAAATCCGGAACATAATAACAGTTATTTAAAACTAAAATTAATCCGCTAGGTAAAGTGACTTCGTAAGTCCCTACGGCCAATGCAGCAACTCTTGCTCCATTTCCAACCCGCAGATCTACTTCACCTACTTTGAGCGACCTCCTATTCTTTAGTCCCTGCACATTTAGACAAATGTGAGATCCACATCCGGTATCTAATACCCAAGAACTAGAAGTAGAAAGTAGAACATCTATCATATAGATACCTGAAGTCGTGGCAATCACATTGCCCTTCTTCTTCAGCCCTTCCTGATAAGCTTTGCAGTTACGCTTCCAATGCCCAGTTTCATTGCAATGGTAGCATACCGCATCCTTTTGGGATTTGGGTTGAGGCTTCTCAACAACGGCAACCTTTGCCTCCGGTTTAGCAACTTTTGCTTTAACCTTGTTTTTCTTGAACCCTTTTCCTTTGTTCACCATTAACACTTGAGTGGTTTTCTTGGTGACATTGTTCTCTGCATTCTTAAGCATCCCATGCAATTCAGACAGAGATTTATTCATCCCATTCATGTTATAATTCAGAACGAACTGATTATAACTTTCAGGGAGTGAATGCAATATCATATCCGTAGCCAGCTTCAACTGGATAGGATATCCAAGCCTCTCAAGGTGCTCGAGGTGACCCTTCATTTTCAACACATGAGGCCCAACAGGTTGTCCTTCAATCATCTTGCATGAATGAAGAGCCTTCATAGTGTCAAACCTTTCTCGACGTGCTTGCAATCGGAACATTTCCTTTAAATGATTTCCCAAATCATAAGCTTCCATGTGTACAAGGTCCTTACGAAGGGCCTTACACATAGTAGCGACATCGTGCAACCAACATCTATAGAATCATCTACATGTTTCTTATGTTGGTCCCTTTCAGCTTTAGGTGCATTAGCAGCAGGCTCGGGTGGAATGGGTCCATCGAGAATGTACAACTTCCTTTCCTGTTTGAGAACAATTCTCAAACAGTGGATCCAATCCACATAGTTGCTGCCATTCTCTTCTAACTTGTCCTTCTCAAGGATCGATCATGGGACAAATTCTCGATTAGTGTTATGACCTATCGATCTACAAAGATATGCAACAAGATATAAACATATATAAGCACCAATTTCATTTAAGAGATTAAATAACGTATTTCACAAATACTCCCACTAAATTATATAACCTTCATATACAAACATGCATAATATAATTTAATAGGCTAAGACCCAACTTTAATTTAATTTCAAGTCGGCTATGGCACGACTGCTCAAAATTAAACTAAAAAGGTAGATAACATTTATCAATCATATCAACATATGACTCTTAGAACTTTTATGAGATTATAGACATCATATGTCACATGTTTTAATCTTATCTTATGCCTTAGGCCCAAAACTGTTTTGATAGCCTTATTGAGTTCAACCATTTTAAACGTATAGCAATCACTATTTGCTCATCTTGATCATACAAAGATAGAATTAATGTACCTCACTATGGCGAGCCTACATAAAACTACCCGTGTACTCACAAGTGTTTAAAGTGGGTAGCATAAACAAACTCAAAATTTCAAAGAAGGTTCAATTTTTCATGTTTATCAATTAACATGGCAAGGTTGATTCATGAAAAACTATATGAGCATAATTATGAACATGGAATGATACAACATAAATCACATTTGTTCAGTAATTACTAGTACGCGGCCACGTGCTCCAAGGTTATCCCACACTTCCATCGAAGTGCCCGTGGGGAAAGGTTTTGGTGTCCAAACCCATATACCAAGTAATACTTCACAAATATCCTAGATTAATCACATTAATCATATTAATGAAATTGACATCCCATAACCTAGATTAATCATATTAATCATAAATTTCAATTTCATAATCATGGTATATCACTATATACAATTACTCCATAAGCAAAACTCATACAATTTCACATTCTAAATCATATTTATCATGAAAATTCATATAATCACATTACACAATTATCATGATTATCTAACTAAACATCAAGAACGGGGCTCTGATACCACTGTTGGGTTTCGAGGGTCCATGCGCAGCGGAATAATGCAAATAACTCGAATACCCAAAGCTCTAGAATCCGTTCTAGATGAATAATTAAGAAGTATGAATTAGGGTTACCAACCTTGAATGCCTTTGTCGTTGATATACGTAGTCTAACTCCAGATTGAAGAATTAGCAAGTCTTCAATATACGATCCTTTAATCACGAACAAAAGATCTTGAGAAGCGAAGATCCTCTACGAGTATCCACGCGATGAACGAACCCTAGAACTCTTTCTAGGAGGATTGCTAGACCCCTTGATTGAAACCTTTTCAATCTATGATGAATTGTGGAATTGGTGTGATGTTTTTCAATTCACAATTGAAAAATCTCTCTATTTTGTCTTTCTCAAAGCTCAAAATCGGAACTGGCTGCTAGGGTTGTTCAAGGATACTATTTATACTCTATAAATATTATACCCTATTAAAAACCCTTGGCAAAAACGGTTTCAGCGTTTCAGCGTACATGGGCGGTCGCCCATCAGGACATGGGCGGTCGCCCATGTGTCCAGAGCCTAACCTCCTTATACGAAAACCATCATGGGCGGTCGCCCATAAGAGACGGCGGTCGCCCGTGTGGACGATCTCCAATGCCCGGTTTTCATATAACATGGGCGGTCGCCCGTAGCACCTTGGGCGGTCGCCCATCACACCAGAATCCATAATTCCATTTTTGACAATTCGTTCGATGCGTGTGACCCCATAGGACTATACTATGTTGGCAATGAGTCCGATCACATCGATCCTCATAAGACATGAGCGGACTCTAGCAAGCCATCATGCCTACCCAAATAGTATAATATTAAGTTCGATTTTTCCTACATAGAACATATCACAATCCCATTGTCACACGATGTTATATTGAACATGAGTCATGGTCCACGTCAACTCATATTGTTCAATGCTTTCTCGTTACTAAGTAAATTGATTAATCGAATGACATTAATCATATTAATTCATTCGGGCATGGCCATGCACTACATCAATCTTACTCACGAGTGGCCAAGCAAACATCTCTCTTTACGAGGGACAATTTCCATCTTGACTTATCATTCTTCCCAACAAGAATCATACCATGCCAATGATAGCCCTTATTGTCATCCGGTTAAAGACAACGTTAAACTATATCAAACATGATATTCATCAAGCGGAAGACAATGATAATCTCAGGTCAAAGGATATCAATGATATGACTATATGAGATTTAATTATGACATATGACCATGACATAAATCTCATAATGGGTCAAGTCCAGTACCTTGTTCTCTAACAAGTACCCATGAATCTAATGTGCATCTCCATGCATATAATCATCACATGATTATCCATTAGACTTCATACTAGTGCTTCATAAGTACTAGGGACACGATTATTATAACTAAACATGCAAACACATATAATAATCAAATAAACAATCTCATATATAAATGAACAATGACATTACATAAAGGTCTATCTCTATAGGCCTAGGGCACTAACACCTACAGAAGGAATGATAAAACTTCAACCTGTTCCTTCTATCTCACAAACCCTTGCCTTAGCTGCCCAAGAAACCACTCACAAACACATCACTCAACAAGATATTGACTCCATGGTTCTTATTTCCCTTCAGAAACCACCCCTCAAACAACCTCTCTCAAGGAGATCTATCAACTTTCATATCCATGGCTGTCAAAAATACCTTGAGAGCTCATAAGAAGACATTTCAGACAAAGGAAGACTTAAAGAAAAAGGGAGAAATCAATGAAGCCAATGAAGCTAGCTCCAGTCACATCAATGAAACCCATAAAGCTAGCTCAAGTCAACCTAAAGGTAAAGAAAAACAAGCAAATAAAGGCAAATATCTCTGGCAAAGAAAAGGAATCAAGGAGCAAGTGAAGAATAACCAGGAAAAAACCACTGGATAGCAGAGATTCTCCAGACAGCCAAGATTTGATGGACAACAGAGGTCACCTAGACAGCAAAGATTCTATAACCATCACTCATACTCCAAACATCAAAGACCCAACTGGCAATACTCAAATGAAAAGAGTCATGCCAGTAAAAATACCTCTCCAAGAACATCTCACTCAAATAGCTTTCAAAGCCACACTCAGTTTCACCATAACCAAAACCAATCCTTTTCTCCCAACCAATTCTTTAACCAATCCCAACCTACTGCTCCCACACCTTATATGTTGCAGATCATGGGATATTACAATGCCCTAAACGAGTATTTTGGAAAGAGGGCAATGAACAAAGCTAGGGCACCAAAAAATTCTAATCCTTTGGACCCAAAAGAATAAAAGGGTACCATAAATTTAATTTTCTGTTTTGTAGGAACCTAGAAAAGGATTATGGTACTTGGACAGTGGATGCAGCAGACACACGACCTTCAACAAAGAGCGGTTACAACAATATGTCCCTAAAAATGGTCCAAATGTAACTTTTGGTGATAACTCTCAAGCCAAAGTCAAATGATCAAGAAACCTTGTTACTAAAGACATTATTTTTACTAATGTATCTTATGTAAAAGGTCTCAAGCACAATTTGTTTAGCATTAGTCAAATTTGTGATAAGGGATATTATGTTGTATGTTCCAAAAACCACTTCACTGTCAAAGATGTTAACAACAAACAAATTCTCACTGGAATCAGAAAAGGAAACCTCTACTGTCTAAACCTGGAAGTTGTGGAATCCTCAAATACTCATTGCCTGCTCTCCTATAGTCAATCTAATATGTCATGGCTATGGCACAAAAGACTGGCTCACCTCAACCTCAAAAGTATCTCCAAATTAGCCAATTCAAACCTAGTAAAAGGCCTACCCAAAATTCCCTTCAAAAAGGACAAGCTGTGCAAGGCCTGTCAATGTGGCAAGCAAAAGAAAACCTCCTTCACTGCCAAAACCAGATTAGATAATTCAAAACCCCTTCAACTACTCCATATGGACCTTTTTGGACCCATTAGAACTAGGTCTCTTGGTGGAAAGAGATATTCACTAGTGTTAGTTGATGACTGCACTAGATTCACTTGGATCATCCTTCTTGAATTCAAAAGGGAAACCTTAGAACAACTGGTCAAACTGTTCAACAAAATTCAAAACCAAAAGAGTCTTTCTATCATCAAAATTAGATCTGACCATGGTAAAGAGTTTGAGAACACTGGTGTTGAAGAATATTGTGATAAAAAAGGAATTGAGCACAACTTTTCTGCTCCTAGCAAAATTGGGTTGCTGAAAGAAAGAATAGAACAATCTGTGAAGCAGCAAGAACTATGCTGTCAGAGAACAACCTCCCAAAATACTTTTGGGCAGAAGCAGTCACCACTGCTGTGTATGTCAAGAACAAGACTCTCATAAACAAGTTTCAGACCAAGACTCCCTATGAGCTATGGAATGGTAGAACACCAACCATTTCATACTTTCATGGCTTTGGAAGTAGATGCTTTATTCATAACAATGGGAAAAACAACCTTGATAAATTTGATTCCAAAAGTGATGAAGGAATATTTCTTGGATACTCTAACACCAGCAAAGCCTACAGAGTTTACAGAGTTTACAACAAAAGGAGACTTGTTGTAGAAGAATCAATCCATGTTGACTTTGATGAAAACAATGATCAAAGCCACACTGAATTGTGTGAT
This sequence comes from Adenophora triphylla var. japonica, assembly GCA_022495995.1. Classification (NCBI taxonomy): domain Eukaryota; kingdom Viridiplantae; phylum Streptophyta; class Magnoliopsida; order Asterales; family Campanulaceae; genus Adenophora; species Adenophora triphylla. The sequence goes on along the minus strand of JAFEMH010002025.1, from coordinate 316,880 downwards.
TTTGATGAAGATGTTGGCAATTCAGACAACCTACCTGAGGTATCTCCTGTGCATGACCCCTCAAACCTCACTCCTGAAGAAGATTTATCTTCCTTTCCTTATATGGTGCCCAAAGACACTAATACACACCCTATTGTGTCTGACAGCCAAGAATCCCTTCCCAACAGCAAAGGTGCATCTGACAGCTATGATGCACCTGACAGCTTACCTTCATCCAACCATCAAAATACCCTTGTAAATGACCCCATCCAACCCTGCTGCAACACCAATCACTCAATTTCTCAACCTGAAAATATCATCCACATCATTCCTCCTAACAACATCTTACATAAGATGGACATTCCTCCAAATATGCCTATTTATGACTCATTAATGAGTGCCTTCATCTCCCAAATAGAACCCAAGAAGATAAATGAAGCCCTTCAAGACCCTGATTGGATTGAAGCAATGGAAGAAGAATTGGAACAATTTGAAAGAAATAAAGTTTGGAAGCTTGTTCCCAAACCTAAAAACCAAACTGTCATTGAGACAAGATGGGTGTTTAGAAACAAAATGAATGAAGAAGGCATTATGGTGAGAAATAAATCAAGACTAGTTGCTCAAGGGTACAGACAAGAAGAGGAAATTGACTATGATGAAACCTTTGCCCCTGTTGCAAGATTGGAAGCTATAAGACTGTTCCTTGCCTTTGCCTCATTCAAGAAGATGAAGGTGTTTCAAATGGATGTCAAAAGTGCCTTCTTGAATGGAATTTTGAATGAAAAGGTATTTGTATCTCAACCTCCTGGTTTTGAGCATCCAAAATTTCCAGATCGTGTATATAAACTGGACAAAGCCTTGTATGGGCTTAAGCAAGCACCTAGAGCTTGGTATGGCACTCTAGCTAAATACCTCCTTGGCAAAGGATTTACCAAGGGCCACATTGATAACACTTTGTTTATCAAGAAATATGGAGAAGACCAGTTACTCATCCAAGTCTATGTTGATGACATTATTTTTGGTTCATCAAATGAAGAGTTGTGCACAGAATTTGGGGAAATCATGAAGAATCAGTTTGAGATGAGTATGATTGGTGAGCTCACATTCTTATTAGGCCTTCAAGTCAAGCAAATAAAGGAAGGAATCTTCATTAACCAAGCCAAGTATACAAGGGACATGATCAAAAAGTTTGATATGCAAACTGCTTCTCCAGCTAGAACCCCTCTGTCAACAACAACCAAACTCCATGCTGATCCTGATGGCCAGAGTGTGAATCAAACTCTATATCAAAGCTATATTGGATCACTCCTATATGTGACAACCTCCAAACCTGATATCATGTTTAGTGTTTGCTTATGTGCAAGATTCCAAGCCAATCCTAAAGAATCTCATCTCTCTGCTGTCAAGAGAATATTGAGATATCTCAAAGGAACACCTGATTATGGTTTGTGGTATCCCACTGAATCCCCTTTCTCCCTAATTGGTTTCACTGACTCAGATTATGCTGGATGCAATCTGGATAGGAAATCCACAAGTGGTGAATGTCAATTCATTGGATCAAGAATAATCTCTTGGTCAAGCAAGAAGAAAACCTCGGTAGCTACCTCAACAACTGAGGCTGAGTACATTGCTGCTGGTCTGTGTTGCTCTCAAATTCTTTATCTCAAAAGTCAACTCCAAGACTTTGGGATGGACCTGTCAAACATTCCTATTTTTTGTGACAATTCTAGTACCATTGCCATAACAGAAAACCCAGTTCAACACTCCAAGACCAAGCATATTGAAGTTAGGCATAAATTCATTAGAGATCATGTTGAAAAAGGAAATATCAACCTAGCTAAAGTATGCACTGAAGACAATGTTTCTGACATCCTAACAAAAGCCATGGATGAGAAGAGATTTGAGATGCTAAGGCCAATGCTGGGAATGATTAATTTGCCAAAATAAAAGATTTTTATTAATCAAAGAAACATTACAAATGGCTGCTATCAACAGTTGAGGTTCTGACAGCTAACCATAACCTTACACAAAAGCCTTCATCATTCTTAGCCAAACATCTTCCTACCAAATACCCTAGTTTTCAAAACACCAAAATAAAACACAAATTCATATTACCAAAAGCTTTATAACCCCTCCTTTCTCCCACATCTCTCCCTCACAAAGGCTCTGACAGCTAAGGATTCTATCCTTGACTGTTCCTTGGTTGTTCATTGATATCCTCATCTGTGAACCCATACTCATTATAGGCAGAATCAGGAGCCTCATAAACACTCTCCTTGATGTCACCATACCTCTCTAGCCACACTGGGTGCCTCTTCATGAAAGGGTCAATGGTTGTTGATGAGAATTGTAAAGAAGGACACACCCTTGTAAGTACCCAAATCTGGCTCATGCCTTCCGGTTAAATTTCCCGGCAATTTCGGTAAGTTTCCCGGTAATTCCTCGGACCTTCCTAGTGTTCCGGAAATGTTCTGGAACAGTCCCAAATTAAATTAAGGGCTGAAGGGAGCCTTCCTAATTAAGAAACACGTTTTTCTTAATTAGGAAGAGGATTCTAGAATTTGCCACCTTGCATGTTTCTAGAAATGCTGAGTCACAGTGGATAATGCCGCACGGCTGCATTAGCTCGCTGTCCCTAGCCGCACGGATTCATTAGCCTTATCCAGACTGCCTATAAATAGAGCCCTCCTCTACCCATTTCAACACACACAATCCATAGCAAGTCACCCACAAACACTCCAAATACGTGAAGAACACTGCTGGAAGCTCAAGAAGGTGAAGAAGAAGGCCAAGAAGCTCCCTCCCTCCTCCTTGAAGATCCAAGACCAACCTCTCCTCCTAGCTCTGACCAAAGAAGCAAAGGAAGCAATTGGTAACCTCGCACGCCCTAACCTTGCTTTTAATTGATATACTTGCTCATTGCATTCATATATCTTGCTTGGGACTTGGCATTTATTCATAAAGATCACATCTTTATCACCCCTTTCCCTTTTGCATGCATTAAGACCTCATTTGTCATAAAAATGTAGTCTTTTTCATAAAGGTGCATCCTTTGCACCTAAAACCCCCATTTTCAAATAAAAATGTCATTTTTATGCATCATTTGCACATAAAAATCCAATCTTTTCAATAAAAATGCATCCTTTGCATTCAAAAACCTTTTCCAATGCATCATTTGCATAAAAATCCTATCTTTACGCATCACTTGCATAAAGATCATTTCTTTCAATCAAAAAGCATCATTTGCTAAAACCAAAATGTCATCTTTTCATTAAAGAGTCACTTTTCATCCTGCATTTCCCCTATCCCCCAACCTTGGAACGGACCGGTGTAAAAGATCCTATCTTTACATCGTTCCTTCCATTAAAGGTTCCATATCTCTTTAGAAAGGGACACCTTGAACCCTATATCTCCGATTATCGCTTAAGAAAGAGTATGAAGCATCTATACGAGCTCGACCGTCTTAAAGCGTAGGATTGATGGGCTAAGGACCCTCCTTTTCTAAAGAACCTCATCTTTGACCAAAAGAGAGTCATTCTCTCGATCACGCAAGTCCCGAGGGTCCCGAGGTTAAAATACGATGATCACAAGTCATAAGATGAGAACGGGATCATAATCCCAAATACATAAAATTCCAAGGAATCCCGAGCGACAACCAACAAATGGTTTGTACGTCCGGAAGACAACTTGGGACATCCCCCCCTTTTTTCTCAAACACATGCACACAAGAAAGCACGCAAGCAAGCACGATTACTGAAATCTTGGGAGACTTGCTCCGGCAAGGCACTTTGGGGGAACGCCAAACGTTCTTCCCAAGGGGTAACTTAACCTCCGAACCCAAGTAAAAACCTTTTTTTCAAAGTTTTGAGGTAATCAAAATGGCGTGGCGACTCCGTTTTTCAAATTAAACCGGATGTCTTCAAACTCGCGTGAATCCAACAAGAATTTGGGCACCACATTCACAGTTTGGCGGCTCCGCTGGGGAAAAACCCAAAGGAGAAAAGCTTTATTTTCAAAACAAAAATCGATACTCGGTATATAGGTGGAAACCACTTACCCTTCCTGTACACTCCCTGACGTGGGAGTTGGGATAACCGGTGGTTTAACAATCCACGTACCAGTATCACTCTTTTCGAAAAAAAAAATTTTTGAAAAAATAAAGAAAGCTTTTCCCTTTGAGCGGGTTAGACTCCCATCGCCGATTTCATTAATCATGCTTGCTTTCTTTACCATGCATTGCATCATTTGCATCTTGGAATCTGTGCATACTTTAAACGGGAAACAACCCGAAAAATAGCAAAGGAGTGGAACCTCGGAAAATTGATCCATACGGTCGTACGGCTCAATCCTCCTTGGATTCCGACCGGGCGACCTCAGTGGCAATTCCACCAGGAAAAATCATGGTTAATCTGGCAGTCCTAGCAGCTTGGGGCTACTCAGCTCCATGACTGACTGGGGCTCCCAGAAAATTTACGTGCTTATGTGTTGCATTTTCCCCGTCCCGAAAATCATTCCTTTAAAACACATTTATGAAAATCTCTGTTTTAACTCAAAAAGGAACATTTTTAGGAGACCGCACACTACGCGCACCTGATATATCCTGTACACTTTGCACGCACGTCCTTCAAACCCGAGGGTGGTTCACTGCCGATCACGGACAGCCTTACGATGCTCCGGGCGCGCACGGAATCATCCCAACCTCCCATGGCAGCCGGTGTCGACCAATGCACGGTCCGTGTCACACGTTTCAAAAAACCGTGACTTTTGGTTGGTTTTTGGTCTAGTCCGTGTCATATAGCCCAGTTGCATATCCACGTAAAGGTCAAGCCTTAGCTCATAACGGAAGCCAAGATTTTTCGCTCAAGCGAAACCCTGCCGAAATTCCGACAAGGAAAAATCGGTGGGATCTTGACTCCGACATTGACTTTGACCTTGACCCACACGAAATGCGTAAGAGTCAAGACCGAGTCCTTGCCAAAAAATCAAAAGATCTTTCGCTCAAGCGAAGCTCTGCCAAAGTTCCGACAAGGAAAAATTGGCAAGATCTTGACCGGCATTGACTTCGATTCGACTCACGCATTTGCGTATGCAACGAAGTTCAATGTGACACTGTGTCATCCGGCTTTTGCCGCCCGACCCATGCCTATTATTTTCTCGGACATTACCGAAAGTCAAAACGTCATTTCGCTCAAGCGAAACTCTGCCAAAACTCTGTTAAGGCAGAGAGACGAGACTTTCTCGGTATTGCCTTGACCATAATCCGCATCGCTCGTGCGTTGAAAGGTCCTATGACCCGCTAGACCCGTTAGGAGCGTTCTTTACTCTCGGTCGGTGGGATCCGCGTGCCTTATAGGACCCTCGCCGGGTATCCACCTGGGAGGTCGAAATACGGGTGGAATACGAGGGGCTTATAGACGTAGTGACGGAACCCGGCGATCCGGGATCTAGAGTAGTTGCGAAAAGAAGGGCAAACCCCCTTTTCCAACCAAATAGAAATAAATAAAAGACATTGTTTTAAGTAAACTTGAACAATTAATGTAATCATAATTGCATGGTCCTGTCTCTGAAATCCCTAATCGAGACCTCCTCGGTCCGATTTCCTATCCCGACCTTTCATGGTCAAACCCCTAATCGAGACCTCCTCGGTCCGATTTCCTATCCCGACCTTTCATGGTCAAATCCCTAATCGAGACCTCCTCGGTCCGATTTCCTATTTTCCTATCCCGACCTTTCATGGTCAAATCCCTAATCGAGACCTTTTCGGTCCGATCTCTGATTTTCAATCTTGTCTTTTCAAGGTCTCATCTTTTCCGATCAATTAGGATTAGGAGAAAATGTGTTTTAAGCAAAAGTTAAGCGATAAGTGCATGTTACTTGAGCTTTCGGCCAAACACTTGCCCCCGAGTCTAAACCTCACCCATCTCCGAGTCTAAACCTTGCTTACCCCTAGTCTAAACCTTATCCACCTTCGAGTCTAAACCTCACCCATCCCCGAGTCTAAACCTTATCCACCTTCGAGTCTAAACCTCACCCATCTCCGAGTCTAAACCTTGCTTACCCCGAGTCTAAATCTTGCCTACCCCTAGTCTAAACCTTGCCTATCCCTTTTCCGCAGCCGAGAAAGAAGTGGACGAGAATACCGGGTCGGACTTATTAGCGCAAAATTCTCGGACGGTTCGCGAGAATCCTCGGTTTTGTCGGTTCGGAGAGTCGAGAATGGCCGATTTGACGAAAACGGCGGTGGTTTGGGTAATCGGATGACTAGGGAAGAAGAGCTAGCCTTAGCCACGGAAAAGAGTCATAAGGTCCATGAGGAACAGCAAGCCATGATCATTGATGCGCTCCGTAGCCATAGGGTTCGAGATAGTGGTCGAAGCCAATGGTTCCCTGGTAGAAGATGAAACTCCGGATGCGGCAATTTCGGCTCCTCTATCCTATAACCAATGCCCTCCCCATCCACATATGATCCCTTGCCAAGGACTACCCCTTTGCGAGTCCCTTTCCAATGTCCCAAGCCATCGGGGTCCCGATGCCCTCACCTCTCGAGATAAGACCCGGCTTTGTTCACTACCAACGAGAGAGCAAATGCTACGGCTACCCGATTTCTCGGCCCGAGTCAGTTCAGGTCATCATCTTGGAATGGGTCGGTTTACCGCTTCACGGCCCAGTTAGTTTTAGGTCATCATCTTGGAATGGGTCAGTTTGCAGCTTCCCAAGCCCGACAGTTTGATATGACCCCGCAAACCAATTTGGATCAGTTCGCTCCTCAGGCTCCAAGCTCTACCCCTCTCCTCCAGTTAGGAAGTCAGACAAGGTCAAATGCTCCTCATCCAATTCTGCACTCGACATTTGTTATGCAAGTTGCTCTGCTCACCAAAGTACGAGTATACACATCCCTCTTCCGGTCACGTTCCTCGGTGTGGTCAAGACACGTTCGGTCCTACTTTTATGGTGCCTCGAACCTCATATCTTCAACGGTCATTTGGATCGGCACTCGGTACTCCACTGGTATTCAACTATTACGAGCCATATATCCCCGTCTTCGACAGTTTGTCGGACCACATGAGGCCCCTTATGAGTCTCGCCACTCCCGATCCTTTGGTTCGTATTCCTATGCTTCAAGTTTGACTTACAAGGAAGGTTACGGTCACGGTCACGCTTTGAATGCTCGACTGTCATCTCTCCCACCGGGGTACTTCCTACTGCGGTTTCATTTGCTGATGCCAATCTTGTGGCGGGGTCGTGTGGTCCTAATGCTCCTATTGACTCGTTCGAAGGAATATTGGTAGAGCCAATTAAGAAAATACAGGAAAAGCCTAGCATCGAAAGTGTCGACAATTGCTCGACTCAAGCCATCTCACCCTACCAATCTCGCGCATCTGACACAAAGGAGTCGAATCTTGACGCTTACATTGATGATTACATAAAAAGGGTTCGTGCACGGAGAAGCACTTTGGTTTGAAAATGTCTCGCCGCTATAGACCTTACCCTTCCAACACCTGCAACATCTGGTAAAGGAAAGAAGGCATTGTGTACAATGGACGACATCAAGAAGGTACCAATAAATAGTGGTCCTCCAAGACAACGAGAACATTTTGATGATTTTGGGATACCCATGGGCTTAATCTTCAAGGCTTTAGTAAAGCTAGGCCTCCTGGAGCCCCTTAGAGACTACCATCCAAAGAGCTCAAATACACTCCTCGACATGAATGAGCATTGCACCTTCCATAGTCATTATGGCCACACAACCGACAACTGTATAGCCTTGAAGAGAGCGGTCCAAGGGTTAATCGAAGCAGGCAAGCTTGAGCGCCCCAATGGACCAAAACCGACGGACTACTGCTCGTAATGGTGACCAAGTCAATGACCAAGGTTCGGATCAAAGAGCATCAAGAATTTACTTCCAATGCCGAAGGGTAGAAATGTAGTCCGACAAGAAGAGTAGCTAGACTAGGGTCTACCTATCCTTAATCAAGATTAAAAAAAAAAAAAAAAAAAAAAAAAAATAGTCTCTCAGTCAACCTTCGTAGGTTCTAGTACTTTTATCTTTCAATCAAGTCCTCCTCGGACATTGTAATTAGTCTTCAATTTTCTATAAAAGAGTCTTCTTCTTTTCTTGCTAGAATTAAGACATTATTTGCACACCTACATTACATTTAATGAAATGGTTTTATTTTATATGATCATTTGCATTGCTCAACGAATAATCTCTCAAAATAATTCACGTTCCGATTAAATCGGTGTGAGAAAGTCAACTAATGCCTTCCCATACACTTTCCTTACTTCACAAAAAGGCCTTCATTAAACCATACACTTTCCCAATCATGCCCCCACCTTCATCTTGACCAAGTCAATGACGGCGGCAACATCAAGGGGACAAAGAAAAGGCCACTCGGCTTCAAAAGATTGGCCCCATGTCAACAACAACCTAGGAGCTTGGCTTAGACCTCAAGGGTATCAAGAATGTTCAAGCCAGGGCTCGCCTTGGTTCTCATGTGCTTTTAAAAATAAAAAAAAAGAGAAAAAAATGTAGTGCAAAAAGAGTAATACCTACTAGGCCGAATATCCCAAAAAAAAAAGGGGGCGCCTAGGCAAAAACAGTGGTTGCACATATATTAAAAAAAAAAAAGAAAAGGAAAAATCTTAGTGCAAAAGAGTAATACCCAGCTAGACTGAAAATCCCAAAAAGGGGGCAATCTAGGCAAAAAACAGGGTTGCACATATAAAAAAAAAATAGGCCAAGGACCCAGCACCGCCCATTAAAAAGCTTGACGGAAAGGCAAGATCAAAGCTCAGAGAATGAAAGTTGTCGATCGGGCGGTCGAAGCAAAGTCAGAAGCATTTCATCCTTTCGCCCCCAATGAAAGAGGAAGCAATTGAAGCGGCCAGTAGTCCAAAATGACTTGGTCAAGGAATCATCCCGAGGCCCAAGCCTCACCATCCAATCTTTTCATCCGAGCCTTTTCACTAAAAGGAACCACAAATCCCAAATCCCAAAGCCTGAAGCAGTCCGGCCAAGGCCGAACTACGGCGACCTGAGCTCCTCACAACGAGGGGAACGTAGGCAACCAGCAATGGTCCGGTCATAAACATATCCAAATTCCTGAAAACCCGGTCTCATCAAATGACCTCTCCCATAAGACACAATCAGATTCCAGAAAACCCGGTCTCATCAATGACCTCCCTATACACAAACTTTTCTTTCACACCAGCCAACCTTGATCCACGACATTGGTTGACTTTCTCCTCATGATTAATAAGAATGTTTTTTCATATCAAGATTAATGGTTGAATAACCCGAACATCAACAAAGGGTTTTTAAGCAATCTTGTGATCATTGTAAATAAAACAAGTTTTCAGATGTCTTGACAAGTCTTCCTTTTCTATATCTTAGGAAAAATAGTGCTAAACACTGATTTTACGTCGCCAGGGGCTTCCATACACTTTTACCAACCTTTCTACGCTTATACTCTCTCAAAAGAGTCAAACCCAAAGCGAGTTTTTGTGCCTACATCGAATAAGGCCATCAAAATAACACAAAATCGGGATTTATTCCCACCTTTCGAAAAGATATGCCCCTGCATGTATACATTTCTAAAATCTTTTCTTTCACATCTTCTTAAGGTTGACTGATTGACTAAAAAAAAATAATAAATAAATAAATAAAAAAAAAAAAGAGGATAGGTTTTCCCTCTTCTGCTACAATTCGCATTAGGGTTGCCTTGGAACTCTTCAAAGTTGGGTCTTTGCCAAGCCATTCCTCTAAACCGGGGCTTCTTTAGCCATTTTTGGGGTTCGCATTGAGTTCTTCACTAGGTCCCTAGATGGATTCAGTCTTGGTCAGATTAACCCCAGGATCACGTTCGCAGTACTCAATCCGATTGGGATTTTTGCTAGGTCACTGTGACCGGGGCTTCGCCAAGTCACTTCGCCTACTCGGTTCATTCAACCGGGGCTTTGCCAAATGAAAGGATCTTTCCTTGCTTTAGTAAGACATTGGGGCTTTGCGAAAGTTTTTCCTCGCACCGGGGCTCCGATAAGTCACATCCATCCCTAGAAGAGAGGTTTGGTCACTTCAACATACGCTTTGGTTATAAAAGCCTATCGATCGCCTTCAAGCGCCGAGAGTTTAAGAAAAGGACCTTAATCAAGACCCGAGGTTTAAACCCGGTCTCGGCCCAAGAAGGAATTCTAGTCCACGTTGACAACATCTCAAAGAATAACGGCGGTTCGCCCGCACCCAAGGGATACGACCCCACCTGCTTGAAACCCGTCTTAAACAATTTTCAAACACATTCCATATGTACATCCAGACCCAGTCCCTACCATGTTTCCAAGAAAAAAAATCACCCCTAAGCTCAAGTAACGTGCCAATTGCTAATGATAACATTTTCTCCCAAAAAAAGCGCCTCCGTTATTCCCTTTATAATGAGATAACGCCAGGCGACAGTTTCCGGATTGTCAAAATCCAAACTTTAGCTACCCATATCTCTGATTCGAAAGAGATTGAGAAGTATGCTCAAGTTTTTCCAAACTTTAGATACCCATATCTCTGATTCGAAAGAGATTGAGAAGTATGCTCAAGTTTTCCAAACTTTAGATACCCATATCTCTGATTCGAAAGAGATTGAGAAGTATGCTCAAGTTTTCCAAACTTTAGATACCCATATCTCTGATTCGAAAGAGATTGAGAAGTACGCTCAAGTTTTTACAAACTTTAGTTACCCCTATAGTGACGTAATGCCCTGTAGCCTATTTTACAAATTTACCCCTGTGGCTCATTTTGTTTGCCATTGGCATTTTCAATTCTATTTTCAAATGATTCGGGTACGTCCCATTTCTTTTACAAAAAATTATCGGGTACATCCCACTTTCTTTACAAAAATCATCGAGTCCTTCTTACTTCTTTACAACATTTCGACCTCTCTCGCGATCTCCGTCATTCCAAGGTGGAAGAATGACATTTCGCTCTATCTTTCGATCTCCGTTATTCCAAGGTGGAAGAATAACATTTCGACCTCTCTCGCGATCTCCGTCATTCCAAGGTGGAAGAATGACATTTCGCTCTATCTTTCGATCTACGTTATTCCAAGTTGGAAGAATAACATTTCGATTCAGTCAAAGCTTGAACTACGATCAAGGCTTGATTCCTCCGGGATACGTAGGTAGCCTTTTATAAAAGGTCCAGCCATTCGACCACTTTGGTCACCCTGTTTCTTTGTCACTCCTCAGTGATAAGGCGGCCTCATAGAGGTTCGATATCCGACCACCTTGGTCACTCTAGCATATCCCCGTAGGATCAATTGCTTGACCTCCTAGGTCATTTTCTCTTCTATTTCCCCAAAGAAGAGACCCGCTTTCTCTTCTTCCTTCCCGGCGGATCCTAATTCCGAACTACGGCTGGCTTGATTCCTCCGGGATACGTAGGTAGCCTCCAGAGGTTCAGCCACTCGACCACCTTGGTCACCCCTGATCCGTCTCGGCATTCGCCGCATCGGATCCTTTTCTATCGACAACCCCACTCGCCTTGCAAGTGACGTTGCCGAGGGCTTCTGTAAGTACCCAAATCGGCTCATGCCTTAGGTTAAATTTCCCGGCAATTTCGGTAAGTTTTCCGGTAATTCCCGGACCTTCCTAGTGTTAGGAAATGTTCTGGAACAGTCCCAAATTAAATTAAGGGCTGAAGGGAGCCTTCCTAATTAAGAAACACGTTTTTCTTAATTAGGAAGAGGATTCTAGAATTTGCCACCTTGCATGTTTCTAGAAATGCTGAGTCACAATGGATAATGCCGCACGGCTGCATTAGCTCGCTGTCCCTAGCCGCACGGCTTCATTAGCCTTATCCAGACTGCCTATAAATAGAGCCCTCCTCTACCCATTTCAACACACACAATCCATAGTAAGTCACCCACAAACACTCCAAATACGTGAAGAACACTGCTGGAAGCTCAAGAAGGTGAAGAAGAAGGCCAAGAAGCTCCCTCCCTCCTCCTTGAAGATCCAAGACCAACCTCTCCTCCTAGCTCCGACCAAAGAAGCAAAGGAAGCAATTGGTAACCTCGCACGCCCTAACCTTGCTTTTAATTGATATACTTGCTCATTGCATTCATATATCTTGCTTGGGACTTGGCATTTATTCATAAAGATCACATCTTTATCACCCCCTTTCCCTTTTGCATGCATTAAGACCTCATTTGTCATAAAAATGTAGTCTTTTTCATAAAGGTGCATCCTTTGCACCTAAAACCCCCATTTTCAAATAAAAATGTCATTTTTATGCATCATTTGCACATAAAAATCCAATCTTTTCAATAAAAATGCATCCTTTGCATTCAAAAACCTTTTCCAATGCATCATTTGCATAAAAATCCTATCTTTACGCATCACTTGCATAAAGATCATTTCTTTCAATCAAAAAGCATCATTTTCTAAAACCAAAATGTCATCTTTTCATTAAAGAGTCACTTTTCATCCTGCATTTCCCCTATCCCCCAACCTTGGAACGGACCGGTGTAAAAGATCCTATCTTTACATCGTTCCTTCCATTAAAGGTTCCATATCTCTTTAGAAAGGGACACCTTGAACCCTATATCTCCGATTATCGCTTAAGAAAGAGTATGAAGCATCTATACGAGCTCGACCGTCTTAAAGCGTAGGATTGATGGGCTAAGGACCCTCCTTTTCTAAAGAACCTCATCTTTGACCAAAAGAGAGTCATTCTCTCGATCACGCAAGTCCCGAGGGTCCCGAGGTTAAAATATGATGATCACAAGTCATAAGATGAGAACGGGATCATAATCCCAAATACATAAAATTCCAAGGAATCCCGAGCGACAACCAACAAATGGTTTGTACGTCCGGAAGACAACTTGGGACATCCCCCCCTTTTTTCTCAAACACATGCACACAAGAAAGCACGCAAGCAAGCACGATTACTGAAATCTTGGGAGACTTGCTCCGGCAAGGCACTTTGGGTGAACGCCAAACGTTCTTCCCAAGGGGTAACTTAACCTCCGAACCCAAGTAAAAACCTTTTTTAAAAGTTTTGAGGTAATCAAAATGGCGTGGCGACTCCGTTTTTCAAATTAAACCGGATGTCTTCAAACTCGCGTGAATCCAACAAGAATTTGGGCACCACATTCACGACCCTCCTTGGCCACCATTCCTCAATAGCATTGTAAGGAGGATATTCACTTAGTGGAGAGACAAAGCTGAATGTCCCTGAAGTGTTTTCACTCTCCTGTGAAATTATAGCTTGATTTGACTGAGGACCCACTTCTTCCTCCTCATTCATAGCTACTGGACTCAAGCACTTCAGAAATTGTGAGAACAATTGCATATAAACCTTTGAAGGAGAACTTTGCACCCCTGCAAAGTTGTCTCCAGTTCCCTCAAGAACTGCTTGACTCAATGTAAGTGAATCCCTTGTTACTGCTGTGAACTCTCTGAAAGCTAAGAACTCAGGTTGACCAATAGGAGTGTCAATTTTAATCCTTTCTTTGCTGTCAAGCTTCACAAGTTCACCCAATGTGTAGACTCTCTCTACACCTGTTCCAACTTGCTTACTGGATTCACCCATATCCCCCTTTCCAAACAGCCTAACCTTAGCTGTCTAACCATCTTGACCCTCACTAACCATCTTAGCTTTACCCTTATCCCTAGATGTCTCCTTCAATCTATTTCTCTCACCCTCTAACAATGCTAGCCTCTCTTCCTCCCAAAACTTTCTCCTCATCTCTTTCTCTCTTAACTCTTCTACCTTACTTGGATCATCACTATGAAGTTGATCCACCTCCTGTTCTGGACCATTATCTGTTTGTATTTGGTAGGACATAAACTCTCTTTCAAACCTCTCTTCCTCAGTTTCCTCTAACCTAGGACTCTTGAAAACCAGTGTCTTTGCTGTCTTAGCCATCTTGCTAGGACTAAACATTGAAACCAACCATTCCATTTGCTATATGATTGAAATGGATTTGATAAATCTCATCATCTGGTCCATTTCCTTTTATAGACAAGTTTATCTTCAGCCAAAATAGAGGCAATGATCATTCAAAATAGTCTTGGCTGGTCATCAAGTCTGACAGCTATGATTTGAGCTCTTGCCAAATTTAGGTTATTGGAACTTGCCACTAACAAATACTCATTTACTTCTCTGAAAATTCCCTTTGAAAATTTGCCTCTATGTACGGTCTTTACTCCCATGTTTTATGGGAAATTATTGCAAAGAAATGAGTGGGGACAAAAAACACTATTCATGAATAGTCTCATCCTTAAATGCTCATTTTTAACCGTTGCACTAACCCACGTTTTAGCCGTTGAACTATACAAATTCCCTCCTCATTAACCTCTAATCTTGCAAAACTAACCCTTCCTCAACAAACATTCTCTACCCTCCTAAATCCTCTCTCTGAATCTCTCTGTTCTTCAAAAACCCTAATTCTCTATTTTACTCAATCAATGGCATACTCTGAAGCACATGGCTACTTTATCAAGCCTGACTTCTACAATCATGAAGTTGGAGCTCTCATCAAAACCCTTCTTGAGTGCAACAATCTTTGCAAAATGATGGAAGCTCAACCTCCTATATACGAGAAACTGTGCATAGAGATTTACATGGCTGGACAGAGACTTGTAAATGTAGCCATTAGAATCAACATTGAGGGGACTGAGATTCATGTGTCACCTAAAGTTGTATCTGAAGTATACAACATTCCAATTAAAAATGGAACCAGAAGCAACCTCTGGGATAGGAATGATTCTGCCTTGGAAATGTTCTACAAAAGATTCTTTGATGAACCCAACTGCAATTATCAAGTAGTACAAATCAAACCCATTAAGAAGGGGTCTCTTGATTTGTTCAAATTAACCCTAATGGATGTCATCATCAAGGGGTTTGATGGAAAGCAATCATCTTTTGATCAAATCAGTCCCAATGAATGGAAGCAAGGCTGTTGTCTGATAGCTAAGGATGTGAACTGGAGTGTTGCTCTCTTGCACAACTTTCAATTGGCCACATCCCCTTCACCATGGAAGTTCAAGAAACAAACCCCAAGGATGAACAACTTCAGATTCATGAGTGGGATTCTACACCATCTGATTCCAAATCTAAACCCACCTCTAAAAGATGATTGGCTTGAAACTACCAATCTTGTGCAAACAAGGAGTTTCAGCTTGAGCACATTTAGGCTCAAAGGGAAGAAAAGAGTGGATCTTGGGGATAACAGCTCTGGAAATATTGATGAAACAACTAAAAACCTGAGAGAGAAAACTGAGAATGAGATGAAGCTGTGGAGATCATTGGTTCACATGGTAAATGACAAGAGGTCAAAAAGAAATCATGAAAAAGGTGTAGTGATCAAAGAAAAGGATCAAGAGACCACACCTAGCAAAATCAAAAAGAGGATTGGCAAAGCTGAAATGAAGAAAACTGGAAAGGGAAAGAAGCTACCCAAAGGGAAGAAGGTGCAAGAAATGGTTGAATAAGTGGCTGAGCAAGTGGATGTTCAAGTGATTGACAAAGGGAAACAAGTTGCTGATGAACAACCTGCTGACTGTGAAGATACTCAATCTGACCCCATGTTTAGAGACATTGATGAATTTGTTGGTGAAGATGAAGCTAGTCATGATGGTGAGTATGAAGAACAGCTAAGGAGAGCCCTTGCTGAATCCCTAGTGGATGCTAGGCATAGAACAGCCAAGACAGGGCAAACTTTTGGAACAGCTATGAATGCCCCTGATCTGATAGCTAAGGTTTCTGAACCTGCTAGAACGTCAACTGAGGTAACTCCTATCCCCTCTCCTTCTATAAATACCTTCTCTAGGAAGAGAAAGCTTGATAAAGATGCTCCCCTCTCCAAAAAGATGAAACCCAATACCCCTCATCTCTCTCCAACCAAAGAGCAATCCAGTTCTCCACCCATCTCTGTTGCCCAAGAAATACTTAACCTGAATTCCTCCAACTTGAGCTCAAATGAGCCAAGTGTTGAAAATGAAAGGGGGAACAGCCCTGACTCTGAAAAAGATGATCCTCAGTTGAGGGGGAACAGCAGTCATCAATCCCCTAATCTGACAGCTGAGCCTTCTCAATCCCAATCTTCACCTATCTCAAGCCCTTCTGATCCATCACCCATCCCTGAAAATATCCTCAAAGCTTCTGAAGGTTTAACCTTTGAAGGACACCCTGATTTGCTTCCCACTGTTATCTCCTACTTGAGAACTCTGTTGACAGAGGATGATATGTTGAAAGCTCTAGATTTGATTAAAACTAGAGATAGGGCCAAGAAGTCCGGCTTGCCTGATAGTGAAGCTCAACCCAAACCTGTTGAAACTATTGAACCCAAGTGACACTTGATCCTACCCCTGATTTTGATCCCCTTCTAGCTTATGAGCCCTGGATTCTGGATTGTGACATTGATTTCTCTTTTCCCTCCATCATGGCTGCCCACCAAAGATTCAAGGGAATCACTCACTTCCCTGAAATTGCCAACCCAAACATCATTACCAATCCTTGGCTGTTAAGAAAGAATGCCATCATGATCCATGCCAGAAATAGAAGTGGGCTCATCATGTTTGGGCACGAGGATTGGAAGAAATACAGAACAGCTCTCCCTACTTCCTTCTTTCATAATGCCCCCAGATTACCCAATTTCATGGACTTATCAACCATCATTGACTGGGAAGTTTTGTTCTCCCAATTCCTGTCAAACAACCTCAATGAATGCATTTACATGCCCTCCTCCCTTGTCTATGCTCTCTGTGTAGAATTGACAAAAGAGTTGTATTGGAGAATCTGCAGCAACAAAGCCAAGATCATGGCTGTTATTGCCAAACCAAGTCTGACAGCCATGTTTACCCCTACCATTTCAGAACCACCCCCTTTCATTCCTCTAAACACTAGATCTCTCCAATTAAACCTCCCACCAACCTTTAACCCCTCAACATATGTATCATGTAACCATCACTGACATGCAAAAATTCACAAGGACCATGATCACCAAGATGAGGCACATCATGGAAGTCTCAGTTGGTGCCAAATCAGAAAAGAAGGCATCCAAGGGAAACGCAATTGAGTCTGATGAGAAAGCTATCAACCTGGGAAAAAGAGCTTCTGGTGCTGCTGCTAATGTTATTGTGTCAAGTGATGATGAAGAAGATGAGCCAGCAAAGCAAGTGCATCAGCCTACAACCTCACCTGTTCTCACTATCACCACAGATCCTCCTCACTATCCAGCTCAACAAACTCTCTCTCTGCATTCAAATCCTTTCTTCTCTAACCTATTTTCAGGAACCAAAGGTCAAAGCTCTAGAGGAAAGAGTGCTCCCAAATGGGGTACTTTAAGGTTAAGGGATGATGAAGAACCTTTGCCCAAAGCTGTTCTCAAGGCAAGACAAGATCACACCTTCACCTATGATGATGAGATGACCTGGGAATGGAATAATGAAATGTACTTCAGAGGTGTAGAAGAAAAGATGAGGAAGGAGCTGCTAGCTGAAAGAGATGAACTCCTTGCAGGAAGGAGAGAAAGAGAAGAATTTTCTGATTAGAAATTTTTTTCTTTTTTGGCGAAGTCTTTTAATCCCTACTTTTTATCCCCTGTTTTAAACATATGTTATTTTGGATAATATGTTTGTTTTGGCTCTTGTGATTGAATCAAGAAGATTAATTTTGTCTTCATTGGTATATTCAATTCATGAGTATCTTGCAGGTCATATCTTTTATTAGATATATTACTTTGCCAAAAAGGGGGAAATTGTTAGGACCTAACTATGTAAACCACATAGTTATATATGGTTTTGACAAAGAAACATATCCAATCCAATGTTATCTGACAGCCAAGATAACTCATGAACATTGGACAGCCAAGCTCAACCTGCACATCCCTTATCCAACTGGACAGCAATGATCAAACAAGGACCAATCATATAAATCAATGTATTTAATTACATAATGATCATTACATATCACCTATCAAATTCCTTGACTCCTAAACCTACAAATCAAAGAACTAAGCCTGACAGCTAAGGTTCTCAACAACAGGGGTCTCATCCCTCTGACAGCTATGATCTTCAAATATAACAACAATGATGTATCTCTGTGATGACCAAGATGTGGCTTGCCCAAATCCCTCAACAGATGTTGCCAGGTCATCTCCATGAAGATCATATACAATGGTTGCAGATTCCAGCCTGTTATCATCTAGTCAACAAGGCCCTATATGCAAACACTGTTTCACCCACATGCATTTACTATCTTGTCTCCTGTAACGGCTATATTCCAGCCTATAAAAGGAAACCTTCAAGATTGAAGACACTACCCTTCAACACACAACTTTTACAACCTTTCCTTCAACCTTTGCACTCCTGCAAAACCTGCAACCAACAATCAAACAATTCTGAGAAACTTGTGACTGTACTTCAGGTGTATAAACTACTTTGTAAACCACTTAAGACTGACTTTAAGTGTGTATTGTAATTTGCTTCGTAACAAGCAAATCCCTAATTGACTGTACTAATTAGGAAGAGGAGGTTCAAGGAACTTGCCTAATCAACCATTGTAAATTTTGAAGGGAACTCGATTTAGTAGATTGATCTCACTTGTCAAGGTTGACAGTGAGGGTGGACGTAGGAGGAGTAAACTCTGAACCACATAAAATTCTTGTGTCATTTGGTATTATCACACACAAACACACACACACCTACACACACATACACTAATCACTTGTCTTTACATTATTTCAAACACCATTTATTCCGTTGCACATTACACTCTTGCCTTTTAAATCAGTTAATATCTGACAGCTAAGAATTCACCTTAGCTGCCAAAGCTTAATTATCTAATCATCTATTTGTTGATTAAACAAACAGGACCTTTCACATTAGACTCTTAACTGAATAACTGAACTTGGACATTAGGACTTGGATAGACACATGACTTGACAACTTCTAGGAAAAACACTGAGACTTCAATTATGGAAAATAAAGAGATAGATAAGGTATTTTGACTGAAATTCATGCTCCTGCATCATTCTCCCCAGCTGCTAAAGAACTCTGCTTTGGATCGGAATTCAAATCAAGTCATAATTCTTCATCCATTTTCTTCAGCTCTTCGCTTGAAACCCAAGCATCTTCAGATTGTGGTTTTCCCTTCCAGTGAACCAAGTACCGAGTATATGTGCCTCTGCAAGTGCAATTTGATCTCACATCCAGATCATCAATGACTTTTTGTTGAGATTTATTTTTCGCATCATCAACTAAACCAGCAACTAAGTCTTCAGGCTTTATAAGATGGTCTTCTGTAGCTGGCACCAGGTCGATTTGATGTTGTATATCTCTTAGAGGAGGTAACCCAGCTAGCTGGAAGTTCTTCGGGGGCCAAATCACTAAATTTGCTTAGTAATCTGGAAACTTCAGCCGGAGTACAATTACTAGTATTCTCCCCACAAACTTCTTTTACCGCCAATGCATAGAATACCCCTTCTTCCTTGCAAGAGTCTTCTAAAGCTCGTTGAGTCAATAAGCTTATTGCATTCTTAGAATCCACACTCTTAGGATCTGCACTCTTAGAATCTACGCTTGTCGGAGTATCTTTTACAGGCTTCAACAAATACTTCACACCATCTTTTTCAAGAGAATAAGTATTATGTCTTCCACCGTGTTGTGTGTTGCGATCAAACTGCCATGGCCTTCCAAGAAGTAAACGGCAAGCATCCATAGGAAGAACATCAAAGTAGATGCAATCTTCATACTTACCAACAGAAAACTTTACTCGACATCGTTGTGACACTCTGACTTCTCCTCCCTTTTTGAACCATGAAACTTTATAAGGCTTTGGACGTGTCTCACAAGCAAGATTCAAATTTTCTACCATTGTTTTGGAAATCGTGTTTTCGACGCTGCTTGAATCAATCATCATGATGCATTTCTTCCCTTCACAAATGCAATAGGTTCGAAAAATGTTATGCCTAAGCCACTGGTCATCTTCTTGGAATGTCATGATACGTCGAATAACAAAACTTTCAGCATCAAAATCTGGTTCACAATGCTCGAATTCAGTCTCATCCTCATACTCATCATACACTGTGTTAGTATAAATACTTGTTATAACCCTATGTAAAAGTTAAGAAAGATATTGCACAAAATACAAAGGCAGTGATTCAAACCCCAATTGATTTCCATCTCTTTTCTCTTTCGATTTCTCAATTGTGTTCTTGGTTATTGTTTCTTTGCTTCCACTGCATTGCACAACAACTGGTATCAGAGCACGGCTGGGATGTCTGGGGGGAATTCTATCACCGTGAAGTCCGATGTTCAGAAGTTTGATGGGCATGGAAACTTTGCATTATGGCAAAGGAGGGTGAAGGATTTTCTCATTCAAGCAGGCTTGGGAAAGGTTCTTCGATATCCGGATAAACCTGATGATATCGAAGAAGGTCCATGGAAGGAGTTGCAAGAGCGGGCTGTATCCTCTATACGGTAGTGCCTTGGGGATGAGGTGGTGTATCACGTGATCGATGAGGAATCATCGACGAAGGTTTGGGAGATTTTGGAGGCTAGGTATTTGTCGAAATCCATCTCGAACAAATTGCATCTTAAGCAACGGCTGTATGGGCTTAAGATGGTAGAGGGTTCTGACCTAGAATCTCATATACACTCGTTTAATCAAATCCTCAATGATTTGGTTAGGGTGGAGGTAAAGTTCGAGGATGAGGACAAAGCCTTGATGTTGTTGAATTAGTTTCCCATTTCTTCAACATACGAAAATCTTGTTACTACGTTGACGTGGGGGGAGGAGATTGTGGAACTGCAACTGGTCACAGAAGCTCTTCTAGCTTTTCATAAACGGAAGAAGTTCGTTGATGAACTTGCGGGTGAGGGGTTATTTGTGAAGGAAAATCAGGAATGTGGGAGATCCCAGTTTCAGGATAACTCGCAGAGGCAGAATTCTCGTTCTCAGTCAAGGAAGAAGTACAAGGGGAATTGTTTCAAGTGTGGGCAGAAGGGCCATAAGAGGCAGAATTGTCCGGAGAAGGAGAACGGTAAAGGCAAGGAAGGATCTTCAAAGTCAGTCAATGTGGTTGAAGATTGCTCGGAGGATGTGGATGGAGATATGCTCACGACTTCATCAGCTGTGGAGCACACGACTGATGGCTGGATTCTGGATTCAGCATGTTCGTTTCATGTGACGGCGAATCGTGATTGGTTCGATACCTACATGTCAGTTAATTCTGGTATAGTTACTATGGGTAATGGTGCTACTTGTAAAATTGCTGGCATAGGAACTATAAGAATTAAGATGTATGATGGTGTAGTTAGAACGTTATGTGATGTTAGACATGTTCCGGAGGTTTCTAAAAATCTAATTTCATTGGGTACCTTGGATGCTAATGGTATGTCCTATAAAGCACAAGGTGGAGCATTGAAAGTAGTGAAGGGTGCCATGGTTGTGATGAAGGGTGAGAAGGTTCCAAGAACATTTACAGGTTGCTAGGGAGCACAGTTGTAGGTGGAGTCACATCCGTTGAGTCTGAGGTTGATACTGATGCCCTTCTATGGCATATGAGGCTTGGTCACATGGGTGAAAGGGGAATGCGGAAACTTCATAAACGTAAGTTGTTGAAGGGTGTGAAGACTTATAAACTGGAGTTTTGCAAGTATTGTGTTCTTGGAAAGCAGAACAAGGTGCAATTCAAGACTGGTAAGCATACAACAAAGGGCATTCTTGATTATGTTCATTCAGGTGTGTGGGGGCCGGTTAGAACAGAATCTAGAGGAGGACATTATTACTTCGTGACTTTTATTGATGATTTTTCGAAGAAGGTTTGGGTCTACTTCATGAGGCACAAGTCAGAAACTTTTGAGAAGTTCAAGGTGTGGAAAGCTGAAGTGGAAAATCAAACGGGGCAAAAAATCAAGTGTTTAAGGAGTGATAATGGGACAGAGTACACAGATGGTGAGTTCAAGAAGTTCTGTCGAGAGCATGGAATCAAGAGGCACTACACGGTGCGCAAGACACCACACCAAAATGGTGTGGCTGAGAGGATGAATAGAACTATTGCGGAAAGGGCTAGGTGTCTACGATTTAATGCGGGGTTAGCGAAGAACTTTTGGGCTGATGCAGTGAGTATGGCATGTTTCTTGATTAACAGATCACCTATAGTCTCTTTGGACAACAGGTTTGCGGAGGAGGTATGGACGGGTAATGAGGTAGACTTCACCGATATCCGGGTGTTTGGGTGCCCATCCTATGTGCATATTCCTGGTGAAGAGCGGTCGAAGCTTGACCCAAAGTCAAAATAGTGTGTCTTTCTCGGGTATGGTATGAAACAGGTGTGAAAGGACACAAGCTTTAGGATCCCAAGTCAAGCAAGGTGGTGATTAGTAGGGATGTAGTCTTTGATGAAAAGGCTATGTTGATGTGTACTCAAGATGATAAGGAGAAGGTGCCAGAAAGCAAAGAGGGGGAGAAGCAAGTTATTGAGGTAGAGCTACGTGAGGATAATACTGATGCGGATCTCACTCTTCCGGAGTCAGAGGCAATCACACAAGAAGTGGCTAGTACTTCAGTTGGGAGACCTAAGAGAGTAATCAAGTCACCGGTTAGATATGGGTTTGAAGACATGGCTTCATATGTTCTTGTTCTTAGTAGTGGAGACCCGAGTATTTTTAAGGAGGCTATAAACAGTTCGGAAAAGGACAAGTGGGTAACTGCTATGGCGGAGGAGATGGAGTCATTGTACAAGAATGATACATAGGATTTGGTGGAGCTTCCTAAAGGGAAGCATGCTATTGGTTGCAAGTGGGTTTTCAAGCGCAAGGAGGTAGTATCAGAAAAAGAGGGGGAAAAGTTCAAGGCTCGGTTGGTAGCAAATGGGTATTCGCAGCGAGAGGGGGTGGATTATATGGGTGAGGTTGTGCTAGAGAAGGTTCACACTACGGAGAATGCTGTTGATACGTTGACGAAGCCGGTTACTACCGACAAGTTCAAGCATTGTTTGGACTTGTTGCACATCTCTAGCTGTTAGAGATAGGGAGGTTCGAGCTGGCTCCTTGTATCTTCTGATTGGGTTGGGTGAATGCTCGCCAAGGTGGAGATTGTACGATGTGGCTCACATTTTAGGAAGGATTGAGGCGTCCGCCTCACTCTATGTGGGGCGCCCACCTCAAGCCTTCCTAAAATGTGAGCCACATCCTACAATCTCCACCTTGGCGAGCATTCACCCAACCCAATCAGAAGATACAAGGAGCTAGCTCGAACCTCCCTATCTCTAACATCTAGAGATGTGCAACAAGTTCAAACAATGCTTGAACTTGTTGGTAGTAACCGGCTTCGTCAACATATCAGCAGCATATCAGCAGCATTCTTCGTAGTGTGAACCTTCTCTAGCACAACCTCACCCATATCAATCAACTCCCGAATCTTGTGAAACCGAACATCAATATGCTTCGTCCGTTGATGATAAATGTGATTCTTTGCCAAGAAAATCGCGCTTTGACTGTCACAAAGCAACTTCACTCCACCTTGCTGAATGCCCAACTCGTTGACCAAACCCCGAAGCCATAACGCTTCCTTTGCAGCTTCAACCGCTGCCATGTATTCCGCTTCCGTTGTAGACAATGCAATAATCGACTGAATCATAGATTTTCAACATATGGGTCCACCACTAAGACTAAACGTATAACCCGTAGTCGACCTCCTCCGATCCAAGTCACCCGCATAATCAGAATCAACATACCCCACAACAGAAAGCTCCTCACTCTTACCTCCAAACATGATGCCATAATCCATAGTGCCCTTCAAATATCTGAGAATCCACTTGACTGCTTCCCAATGATGTTTACCCGGATTTGCCATATACTTGCTAACCACACTAATAGCTTGCGCCAAATCTGGCCTCGTGCAAACCATAGCATACATGAGACGTCCCACTGAGCTTGCATAGGGAACCTTTGACATACTCTGAATATCTTCAGTCGAACTCGGGGAATCTGAGGCAGATAAATTAAAATGACTCTCTAATGGTGTCTTCACAGGTTTTGCATCCCGCATATTGAACCTCACCAACACCTTCTCCACATAGCCGGCTTGAGACAACCACAATCTCCTAGATTTTCTGTCTTGGCGAATCTCCATCCCAAGAATCTTCTTGGCTTCCCCCAAATCTTTCATGTCAAATTCTGTACTCAACAAGGCCTTCAACTGATTGACCTCGTTCTTACTCCTACCCGCGATAAGCATATCATCCACATACAGTAACAGAAAAATAAAAGAACCATCATCAAGGCTCTTCACATACACGCATCAATCATACTCACAACGCTTGTAGACAATACGTACCATGTAGGAGTCAAACCTCGTATACCACTGCCTCGGAGACTGCTTCAGCTCATAAAGTGACTTCTTCAATCTACAAACCAAACGCTCCTGCCCGGGCTCCGTGAACCCATGTGCTTGCTCCATGAAAATCTGCTCATCCAACTCACCATTTAGAAACACAGTTTTCACATCCATCTGATCTAACACCAAATCATAGTGCGCTACAAGACCCAACACAATCCGAATGGAAGTATGTCTCACAACAGGCGAAAAAATCTTCCATCTCTTTTCTCTTTCGATTTCTCAATTGTGTTCTTGGTTATTGTTTCTTTGCTTCCGCTGCATTGCACAACACACTGGATTACTATTCATGTCTACATCATCTGGTTCTTCTTTCGTAAGATTCACCTCAGCTCTCTTCTTCGGACATTCATATGATCTATGCCCCATTTCTCCACACCTGAAGCATTCATATTATCCAATGTAGCCGACAATTCCAACTTGAAAAAAGGACCACCAGGCACAAGAGCCCTAAAAAAAGGGAGTAAGATGAAGGATCCACAAATGTTACTTTCTGTAATTGATTGGAAGGATAATACAACAACAACAAAGCCTTAGTCCCAAAATAATTTGGGGTCGGCTAACATGAATCCTCATATGTTATCGTGAAAAAAAAATAATAAATATAATTAAATTAAATTAAAAAAAATAAAAAAATAAAAAAATAAAAAATAAATAAAAATAAAAAAATAAAAATAAAAAATAAAAATCAACCCCCACATCGATTTTTGCCCTCCACTCCGGCCTCTTCAACACCATACTTTCATCCACTCCAAGTAAATTCATATCATTTTCAATTACTCTAATCCAAGTTTGTTTGGGTCTTCCCCTATCCCTCGCCATTTTATCATTTCTCCACTGCTAGGCCTCTGTACCGTGCATCACTCGGCCTCCTTCTCGCATGTCCAAAACACCGTAGACGATTTTCCCTCATTTTATCCTCAATGGGCGCAACTCCTACTTTACCTCTCGATCACCTCATTCCCAACCGATCCTTTCTTGTATGACCGCACATCCATCGAAGCATACGCATCTCCGCCACATTCATCTTATGCACGTGACACTGTTTCACGGCCCAACATTCGGTGCCGTAAAGCAATACCGGCCTAATTGCCGTGCGATAAAATTTTCCCTTTAATCTATTGGGCATGCTGCGATCACATGTAAAACCCCGTAAAGACTTCTTCCACTTCAACCAACCTCGCTTTAATCCATATGAGCCACATCTCCATCTAATTCTCCATCCTTTTGGATAATGGATCCAAAGATAATAAAAACTCGTGTTTCGATAATATTTCCATCAAATGTGACCGCCCCTGCCTCCCTACTTCCAACTCTCCTAAACTTACACTCCAAATATTTAGTCTTGCTTCTGTTTAATCGAAACCTCGAAATTCCAAAATGTGTCTCCACAATAAGGATTCCAAATATAGGCCCATCATTATATGGTGGAGATCCTTGAATATGACATTGGCAACTTGCTTTAAGGGGCCACAATCACTTTCAGATATTAATTTAACTACGGCTTAAACTTAACGGAAATAGTAACAATTGATGACATAAAATATAAATCACAAATATGGCAGCATTTCAAGCAAGTTTTGTCCAACCAAAAATTCATATTCTTAAGTTATATTAAAACACTATTGTCCCAAAATCGCAGTCCCACATTCCTTTGGGTTTGTTCAGAAAATAGTCTTTTTAAGAAAGGATAATAAAAATGGCGTGGCGTCTCGCTTTTTTTCGTGAAATTTGAACTGCTCGCTGCTTCCGCGACCGCGAGCGAACGCGGGTAATATCACTGGTCCAGCAATGAAAGGAAGCATCTGATAGAAGATCAGAAGAACTACACATCATCAACAGAATATCCAAACTCAAGATATATGTTTTATACAGATACATTGGATGTCCAGAGATACAAATAATAATAAATCCATAATCAACTGCAGAGAATATATTTTTTTTAAAATTTGTTGTTTCTAATGCATTTTTAAATAGTTATATGTAGTACCAATGTGAAAGCAGAACTGGTAAATTATTTATCTCAGTTCAGATTGTTCTTTTATTTGGATTGTTTTTAAACAAATTGATCATATAATTCATATGCAACATAAGATTTTCGTCTCTAGGATTGGCCCACATTAAGATATTCTTATTCAACCTTTTAGATATCGAATACTTCTGTAACAATTGTCTCTGGAAAATTTTCATGAAAATAGTGGTCGTAGAATACCATGTTACTATTCCTACACACCAATATACCCTTTTAAGTTGTCATTTTCATCGTTAGAGCTTTTAGCCAAACAGTCCTAAAATGACTGCATTAGGCAACTTGGACCAAGAAAACGCTAGCTTGGTGTTGCATGCACCGCCTCAGCCTAGATATTTTATATCATTACAGATATGTAAAAATTCAATCCCACAGAGATGGACCACTCCTTATAAACTAAACATCTTATCTAATGTGGATATGGTTATAGTGACTATAGTCTTACAATTTACTGCAATCAGGAATTGAATAATTTTTGTAAGCCATAAAAGAGCATAAGCGGGGGACAATTATACTCCCTCCGTCCCTAAATGTTTGTCCCATTTCCCCTTTTTCTTTGTCCCAAAAAGTTAGTCTCATTTCCAAAATTAAAGCTTCAAAATCAC
Organism: Adenophora triphylla var. japonica; assembly: GCA_022495995.1. NCBI lineage: Eukaryota > Viridiplantae > Streptophyta > Magnoliopsida > Asterales > Campanulaceae > Adenophora > Adenophora triphylla. The sequence goes on along the minus strand of JAFEMH010002025.1, from coordinate 289,873 downwards.
TAAATTTTCAAAACTTGTAACATTTAGGGACGGAGTATTACATAATGGCGGTGTATATTATCAATAATTTTCAAAGCGTTCGTAAAAATAATCAAAATTAAAGCTTCAAAATCACTAAATTAAAATGTTTGAAAAGTCAAATGGGACAAACATTTAGGGACGGAGGTAGTATTTAATTAGAAGGCATTTCTCGCAATATGAAACTATAACAAAAGTGATAGAGTGAACTGAAGTTATATGAGAATGAGGGGAATGACTGAACGGAATTTAAGAAAACAAGACGTGATTTAAACCCTCAATAATAGTTGCTCATAGCAATACTATTTTTCATAAAATCAATATCAAAAGTCGTTAAATCAACAAAGCAATCCACGGGAACAGGATTCAATCGGTCACAAAACTCGTCAAGAGTCAGAGGATCGGCCTCTCTCTTGCACTCAAGTTCTTGATCACGATCGAAAGGATAGATATCCTCATCATCATCAGACCACAGATCTGAATCCGAGCCCTCTTCATCAGACGATACGTCTGAATCTGAGTCCTCCAACTGCGCTAGTTGTCGTTGGATTCGTCGACCCTCCACCCGATCAAAGTATCTTTGGAGTTCTCGAATCTCGGAACGCAACAAACGAAGTTTGAGATCTTGAATCTTTCTTCGCAGTTCGTCCTTCTTGATTTCATATAGTTCACGTTCGTGATGGGGATCGTATTCCTGGGGATTCGTTGCACGAACCCTACTACGAACACCATGAACACCACGACCACGCCTTCGTTCAGCCATCAAAACAACCAGGAAACTGATATCAAATGATAGAGTGAACTGAAGTTATATGAGAATGAGGGGAATGACTGAACGGAATTTAAGAAAACAAGACGGGATTTAAACCCTCAATAATAGTTGCTCATAGCAATACTATTTTTCATAAAATCAATATCAAAAGTCTGATTTTCGGATTACAACTTTGAGGCTATTTTATAGCACTCATAAAACTTAGAAAACAAGAAATATCCTCCTAAAATAAAGCCTAACCTATAAGGTAACCTAATAGAAGTCTAAAACTACTAAATCAATGCTAAATCTACTCTAAAACCTCTTATAATCATCCTACTACATTTAATTCCGAAAATACTAATAAAATAACAATTAATTAAAATAAAACTCATATTTATCCCATCATACTGCATCAAAAAGTCTTACAATACCAAACCTACTAGATGGGTGGCAAAAGTATATGTTACTCTTATTTAACTATCAGTCAGTTCTGTTTCCACTGCATCATAATTAAGCTTAATCAGATAAATATGATCCTATAATGGTCTCTTGAAATCGACCTATAGTGTTAACCACTACTAGAAACAGCTTCATTACCGGCGAAAATTTACCGACGGACAAGCATCAATTACTGACAGAATTTTATTTTCATTTGCCGGGAATTTTTTTTTTTAATTTTCATTCGAGTCCGTCGGTAAACCTTAATATTCCGTCGGTAGTACCGACGGAGCGTGTCCGTCGGTAAATAGGCATATAAATATAACCTAGCCCCCCCTTCCGGCCATTGTCGTCGCTTACTGGAAATTTCGCTCTCGCCGCTGCCGTCTATTTGATTCGCTCTCGCCGCCGCCGCCGTTTGATTCGCTCACCCCGTTCACTCGGTTATCTCTCTCTCTCTCTCTCTCTCTCTCTCTCTCTTTTTCTCCGTCTGTGACTGATTCAAATGTGTATGTTGTTTGTTTGTTTAGCCCTTCTCCCGGCCGTTGTTGCTTACTGAAAGATTTGTATAGAAATCAGACAAAGAGGTGACATAATTTAGAATATTTGTGGTGATTTTTCAATTCCAACAAATTGCCCCGGGCCCGTTATAATTTGGTGCTGATTCGATCTAGGTTTCTGCGTTTTGAAATCCAAGCAACAAGTCTGCTTCTCCCCTCTTCCTGGGTTTTGAATTATTCGTACAATTATCGAGAATTATCTGTTTAGCTTGTTAATTCGAAGATTATTGTTTATCTGAGCTCTCGCAATTTGGGTAAAAAATGGTTTAAATCTCTTGAGGGTTTGCAGCTGATATCTGTTTCAAGATTTGATTTTTGCCTTAGAAATGTATAACTCTGACTAATCAAGAAATAGGCATAATAATGATCATTTGGAGAGCTTGCAAAAAAAATGATTGAGGTGAATAAGGATGGTATGTATCCATTGGTTTACTTACTAGTAAAGTTGGCATTGACTTTACCGGTTGGAACGGCCACCGTGGAAAGAGTGTTTTCTGCAATGAAACTTCTCAAGAGTAGTCGTCGAAATAAAATGGATGACGATTGGATGAACGATTGCATGGTGTCATATATAGAGAAGGAAAAATTTGATACCATTACAAATGAAGCCGTAATTCATGAGTTTATGCTTATGAAAAATCGAAAACTTCCATCTAAAAATTAGAAAATAGTTTAAGCACCTTGTTTATATGATTTCAAGATTAGTGCTCTTTTGTAAGTAGTTTTATATGGGTGTTTATCTTACTTTTGCATATATATGTAAGTTCACCCCAATGCACCTCTTTTGAGTGATATATAAGTTTCAATCTTTTGAATCTCCCTTCTCCTATTTCAATCTTATTTCTTCTCTGAGAAAATAGGTGCTGAATGAGGGTAGTGTTGCTAAAAGCTTTAGCAAGAAACCCTATCATTTGTTGCTGTTTTCTTTCAGCAAATTTTACTTGATTCTCCATTACTAGTACTTGATTCTCCTTGCTGCTGTTTAATGCTTTGTGCAGATTTCTTCTCCACTGAATGGTCTTCAACAGATGTCTCTGGCCTCCAAGAAACCCAATGCACCTCTTTTGGGTGATAGAAATGTGCCCAACAGATGTTAAGCATGTTGCTCATATGGGGTGGAATGGTCTTCAATGGTTCAGCTCTCTCCCCATGGTCCTCTCAAGGTCTATTTCTTTAACTCCTATTAATTCTATTTATTTTCTGTATTTCTTGGGGTTGTCTATTTTTTTAAGCCTAATTTAGAATAGTAGCTTTTTTTTAATCCATAATAGTAGTTTTTTTTCCCTTGTCTTGCAACAAAAATCAGTCACCGAAAAAATTTTGGCCCATACTAACATAACTTCCTGGATCCGCCACTGGTGCAACCCTTATCACAAGATCTAAGAAATTTAACATTTGCTGTGGCAGAATCTTAGCAGCCAAAATTCATGTTGTCGGTGACAACAATGTTATACTTAGAAACTTGGTCTTCAAATTCCATTGGCAGAGCCAAGAAAGATTGATTGTTTTCAAACTTGTTCACTCACTTATTATCCTTTTGATTCCTTATATTCAAGTAATTTTTTTATCCGCAATTCTGTTTTTTTAACTAATGAGGATCATATTATCTATCTAGTAGAACAAAAACCACAAATGCTGCATTATCAACTTGAAGGCATTCCTATCTTTGAATTCCTTCCTTCCAATCACATGCAGGAAAATACTACATTTTCACTTGTAGATTACATGTGAATCTCAGAAAATAAGGTTGTACTATATGACTCGCATGGAAACACCACGTCCCCTATTCTTTAAATTTCAAAGTAAATCTACATAAAGAGCAAGGAAAATTATGGACCAACTCAGAGTTGATTCTTCAGATGCATAGCACATATCCCTAGCTATAGCTAGGCCTTGGACCATTGAGGTCCAATGTAGCCGACATTTCCAACTAGAAAAAAGGACCACCAGGCACAAGTGTCCTAAAAAGAGGGAGTGAGATGAAGGAGCCACAAATGTTACTTTCTGTAATTGATTGGAAGGATAATAAGGATTCCAAATATAGGTTTGAATCACACAAAAATTGACTTTTTGTTGTATAGATCCCTAGAAAGTTTCTTACGTAGTTTTCATCCATTGATAAGCACAGGCCCATCATTATATGGTGGAGATCCTTGAATATGACATTGGCAACGTGCTTTAAGGGGCCACAATCACTTTCAGATATTAAGTTAAGTACGGCCTCGGCCTAGATATTTTATATCATTACAGATATGTATAAATTCAATCCCACAGAGATGGGCCACTCCTTAACTAAACATCTTATGGTTATAGTGATTATAGTCTTACAATTTACTGCAATCAGGAATTGTATGGTTTATACATGTACGTCTACATGTTTACGTATATTTACTTAGTTTACACATTTTGCAATCCATGTTCTAACATTATCTATAAAAATCATTAGAACATTTCCGAGAATATCCTAAAAGAGTCACATTATAAGGAAGAACTTAATGGGTTATTTTCCCCTCTTTCTTTCATGTAATTGGTATAGATAGATGGCTCTTCTGCTAGGACGCTCTTTAACCATACAGCCGATTTCTTTGGAACTCTTTCTAAGTTGTTCTTGTAATCCACATAGTGAAGACCAAATCTAACTGTGTAACCTGAAGACCACTCGAAGTTGTCCAATAATGACCAGATAAAATATCCCTTCAATTGACTTCCATCACTGTCAAAGATCAAACCGTAAAATTGTCAACTCTAGTGCTGTCATTAAGTACATATATTGCTAAATTAAGGAAGAAATAAAAACTTACTTGATTGCATCAAGAAGACAACACATATGGTCATGGTGATAGTCAACTCTAGTGCTGTCATTAAGTGATTCCTCAAGAGTTAAACTTGGATTGTTTTCCTCCCCAACCCCTAAACCATCAAGAATTCTAATCAGTCCGGTCCCATAATTGAACTTAGGCTAAAATAAAATGCCAAGTGAATTAAAGTAATGAATTATTAGAATATTTACCATTTTCCGTGATGACAATCAGTGGATTATTATACGTTGTTCTTATGTAGTCCAAAAGGCCCTTAATCCCTTTTGGGTAAATGTACAACCAATACATACCACCCTGCTTCCCAATAGGAATTCCATCACGAATACCTATCGAAAAAGAAAAGTTGTATGGTCAATATCATAAAAGGCCGTAAGAAAATTAGTGCTTGAAAATAAAGAGTTAATTTATGTTTCTTACTTGTAATAGTCATTTGAGGATCTGTAATATAGCTAAATGGTCCTTCGTTGATGTCACGAGTTGCATCTTGGACATAGGTAGCAGTGTAGTAATCCATCGCTATAAAATCAAACGACCCCTTTAACATCTTTGATTCACTTGCTGTGAACTTAGGAAGTCGACTTCCTACAATTGCTCTCATGCTTTCTGGATATTCACCAAATACTATAGGATCCATGAACCTGATATACGTGAAATCATAAAATTAAATCACCCCATTTATTTTATATAATGAAGCAAGAATATTAGATGAATAAAAAAATGAATAAGTACTCACCATCCCAGCATGAAATCAAAGGCTCGTTTTGTAGCCAATTGATCAGCAGTTGAGTTAGAGTAAGGCAAAAAATAGTAAGAAACAAGTGTGATTCCAATGCTTCCATTTTTTTGGGACTGATATTTATTCTTGTAAAGTTGAACAGCAGCTGCATGAGCTAGAAGTTGGTGATGTGCGATAATATATGGTTCCATGCCAGAGTCTCCACCCAGGCAACTAGTGTGATTAGAACAATGCCCTGGAGCAAATTCCCCAACTGCATAACCTTGTCTGCTAAATGACCATGGCTCGTTTATTGTGATCCAATTCTTTATTCGATCTCCAAAATGTTTAAAGCAAACATCCACGTAGTATTGAAATTCTTTCCTGTTACACAGAATGAAATGAATTTTTATGAGCACCATCTACTGGGTAGAAAAAAATTAATTTCGCAGCTTGAATTACTTACAAAATCTTCCGGCTCAAGAAACCACCATAGCGTTTTTCTAGAGTAAGTGGAACATCCCAATGGAAAAGAGTCACATAAGGCTCTATACCATTTTCTAATAGCTCGTCAACGAATTTGTTATAGTATTCAATACCCTTTTGATTCACTCTCCCTCCAAATAACCTTCCATCTGCATATTACAGATCATTGCCAAGCTAATGATATAATTAATTACGAACATAGGCTCCACGTACCAACTTAAATCAAAACTTACGAGGCAAAATTCTTGACCACGAGATTGAGAACCTGTAGGAATTCAAGCCTAACCCCGTACCAAGGCGCACATCATCCTAAAACATTGTGAGAACAATATATTAGTATTACATAGAGAAGAATTAGTGGCTACGTTTCCAATCACAACCTTATACACTCACAAATCTAAAAGGTAAGATTCTAAATACCTTGTATCGAAAGTAAGAATTAGTGGCTACGTCTCCATTGCTACCATCAGCTATTCTTTCAGGATGTGCATGTGTATAGTAATCCCAATTACTTAATCCTTTTCCGTCTTGATTAAAAGCTCCTTCAAATTGATAAGCTGAACTTGATGCCCCAAACTTGAATCCATCTGGGAAGCTACTCCGTTTTACCCCATCCACACATTTACACTTTGGTGCTTCATTATCCGAATCACAACCATTGACAATGCTCAACAAGTAACAAAGCACAAGTAGAAGACCTAAAATAGAACACTTCTGAGTTGCCATAATTAAAATTATCAATGAATTTGGTCTTTTTTCTTTTTTGGGTACAAAAGAATTTGAATGGTTTTTAATCAAAGGAAGAAAAGAAACTGAAGGATTTGTTTGTGAGGTTACATTAAAAGTTATAGCTCTTATATAGGCAACCTCAGACATGTGAGTTATGTTTTAAATCTGCTGTGACATCTTTGCTCATTTCCTGGAACATGCCTTGTGGGCTTACTTTTATTGCCCAGCCTTGATGTTTAAAAAATTACACTTTCCACCCTTGATGTTCCACTAAGGTGACTTGTCATAATATTTGGAAGAGAGTGTAAAGATCTTAGGTCTGTTTCAAGCCATATTTATGGAAAAGGACGGTTTGTTTGGTCCTTGAAAGAGTTCTGCCTGCCTACCAGGGTAGGAAGTGCTATATAGTCAAACCTCAGGGGGAATACACCAAAATTGACTCAATATATATTTACGTCCTATCCCAAATCTTTTTTGGTTACTACAAACTGCTTTGCTTCCCTTTTTTTAATCCCAAATCTTTATTGACTAAAATAACGAAACAAAATTTCAAATGCAATCAAATAATTAAAACATGTGCAAAACTTGATGCCTAAAGTAGCCTATTCAACTGATTTGAGGCCTGATCGCGCAGGAATGCGTATTGGGCTCAGTTATCGTGTCCAGCAGGTGATTGAGCTGACTTGAATCTGCACAACACAAGAAACAACCGTGAAACTGCGCCGGGGGTCTTCCGGCAAGCCCCTCCGGCGTGAGAATCAGCAAGTGGACTGGAAAATGATAATATGGAGATGGTGGGTGTGTGTTTATATGAACATGCAAACAAGCATTACCTTAGTCCATGATATTATTCTCATATTTATAGCAGACAAAGGAAACCAGGGTTTCCATCTGAACCGTTGGATTGGATGGATGCCAACCGTTGGATCGACTCTGTCTCCTAGGCGTACACGTGTCACGCTGGGATTGGTCCGCCTAAACAAGGCCACTGCAGCGCCTGACATTGATAAGCACCTTGCCTTATAAGGGAAAGTCAACCTGCACGCCTTTTGGCATTATTGCTGGTTATATGATTGCACGTGTAACAAGGCACTGTGGTAGGTCTGACATTATCCCAAATTAGCTAATTAACTAAGCTTGTTGAAGAAGCTAATTGAAGGGACGACCTGGAGCTGTACGTCCAATTGGGCCGTCTCCTTAAGGGGTGACTCGACGAACGAGCAGCAGTGAGAGTTGGTCGTTTAATGACGACGATCTCTGTTGAATATGATCAGTTTGGCGCGGTGGGAAGACTCGTCGTTTAGGTGGGCTCGATCGCTCATTGGCAACGGCCTCTACCTGACGTATTGACGAGCTATGACCTAAACCTTTGCTCAAGGGTGTGTTGGCTCGTCGCTTGGATGGGCTTGGTCACTCGGTGGCGACGACCGCCATCCATTGTAGGACGGGCCATAACCCAGGTCTTGATCTGACCCTTCATAATTGGTCCTTTGGGGGGCCTGTTGGGCCCCCAGCTCGTGGCAAAGTATTGGGCTTGGCCCGTCACAGAATATCCCGTTCAGTGGCCCCCAACTCATGGGTCGTCTCGACGGGCCAGGAGTTGTCATTTTCCCTCCAAGGTTATCCGTACGACCATCAATTTGAATTTTGAATTATGGTGACGTCAGTATTGATGACGTGGGCGGCTGGGATCCCTCCATTAATTGACACGTGTCCCGTGATGGGACATTCTCCTCGAAAGTTGCAGTGGGTATTTAATGCTCCCATCATTTCGCCGTTTGGATTTCCCAGGTACAGACCTTTCATCTTCCCCACATATAAAAGCTTACTCCCTCCTCCATTTCAAACTTTCCGAAATCTTGAGCACTGAGAGCAGGTACAGACCTTTCATCTTCCCCACATATAAAAGCTTACTCCCTCCTCCATTTCAAACTTTCCGAAATCTTGAGCACTGAGAGCAGGTAGCAAAGGCGATTTCCGACAAACAACAGTAGAAAACTCCGACCGTCACTAACGATTTCCGGCAACACTGAGGGCTCTGGCTTCACCACCATTAAGCCATCCGGTAGCGTGGATAAGGAATTTCTTCGACTTGCCGCCGTTAAACTCATCGGAAAACCCATCTTCAGTCCCAGAAACAGGTAATTTCCTTTGATTGTTCATCATTCTCTAGGTTTTTCTTTGGGGTTTAAGAATTTCTTAAATGGGTCCTAGAACCATAAGTTTTGAGAGAGGGGTTAAATTCGGTTTTGGGTTAAATCAGAGGGTTTATAAATGTGCTAAGGGGATTTGGAGAGAAACTTCATTGGCTGAATGTTCTTCAATCTTGTTGAAATTTGGGTTTGAGAATGAGCCTTTAGAGTTCCCAGCGGGTGAGGTTCTTGGGGAGTTTGAGGAGGATGACCCAAGGGTAACGTCTTTCAGGTCAATGAACGATCTCCCACATCACATCCAAACCCATTATTCACTGTCCCGTCGTGATTCAGTTAGGAATTTGGTCTTAGGAGAATCTAGGTCGCCCTTGGATAGGTCGTCGCCTACGGATGTTAGGACTGATTCCCCTTCTCTTTTTCCTTGTTTTGTAGTTATGGATCACGACGGCTGTCCCAATCAACCGGCCCAAGAAATAAACGAAGCGCAGCCTCGTGCAGGGGGCACTAGGATCGTCGACGCCTTTCACACCGGTGTACGAGCTGGTAGGAATGAGCGAGGTTTTGGAGGTGGGGCACAAGGTGATTGGGCCATCACCAAGGTCAGCACAAGGAAGGGTGATACTGGGAAGTATGATTGACTCCCTACGAGACTCCTTCAGAGTTCACGCTGCCTCGTATAAGCTTGAGTATCTCAGCCAAAAGGAGTATGAGCCTCGTAGGCAGTCACTTCTCACCAGCAAAAAGAAAGTAGCTTTCTTCTACAAACAGTTTGAGCTTGGGCTGAGGTTGCCCTTAGATCCCTTTATCAACGAGTTCCTTGAAGACTCAGGTTGCGTACCAATGGAGCTGAGTGGCAACGCTGTTAGGATTTTGTCTTGTTTCATTGTGGTCAACAGATTCCTTGGCTACGAGCCATGTAATAAGGTGTTTCGTCAATATTACCAGACGAAACGATCAATTAAGAATGGAAAGTCCGTAGTAAGTGTGTCGTCGATTAGGAATGTTCAGGGCCTGTTTTTAGACACTCAGAACAAGGTATATGGCTGGGATAATCACATGATCTTGGTGGAGAGCAGGGTAGGATGGCAGTTTCCTTTCCCGGAGAGTCAAGATATGGTTGCTGATAAGTATGTATGGGCGGCGCCTTGGGCCGAAGAGCTAAAAGAAAAGATTGACAATTTGCTGAGTCTCGGTTGGGTGGCATGGCAGGACATTGAAGCATCTCATTGGAGATATATCAGGGTTGGCATTATGTCTAGGCCGTTGAGAGGCCCCGATCCCTTGGTGAAGATTGAACTAGATGCTCGCTACCCTGTCTGGGTCGTTCACGATGACTTGACTTGGGAAGATAATTGCATAAATTGCGTCGGTGCCCGCCTTGACCATCCTGAAGAGCGTTGCGAGAATCTTGAGATGGCAGGGGGTTGGGCTCTAAATACTTGCCTATTTGTTTTGATAACTTTTCTTTTGTCTCGTCGTGAATGACTTTAACCTTTCTCCATTTTTTCTTGGCAGTTCTTTCTGAAAAGGATATCAACCACATCGAGCGGGACGTCATGAGCGGAGTGATCAGACCAAACGAAAGAACCAAGGCAAATAAGGATAGAGCATCGTCCAATGCCATCTACAGTCGTCAAGAAAATATGGCGGCGAGGAACGAGCAACTGCCAAAGGATACCCCTGTTGGCGCCATCCCTATGGTTGAAAGGGAGCCCGTCGTTGGGGGGCTGAATACCGGGGGTCGTCAAGCTGTGGTTGACGAGCTTGAGAAAATAACGGGTGATGGGGCCCAAACTGCTGGGACAAGTGCTGAAGGGGATCGTCAGTTGATCGTTGTTGAGGGGGCGCATGTGGGCCCGGAGATCGTTGGGAGCTCTGACTCCAATCCGGAGGTCGCCGGTGAAGGGAGCCACGTCTCCAAGAAGAGAAAAGATCACCCCGTTGGATCTGGGGGAGAGAGAGAAGAAAAAGAAGGCTGACAACGAACCAATCAGCTCGTCCGACCCTTCGACTCCTCAGGCTGAGACTCCTGGATCGTCGTCAGGAGTCCTTACTAGAGATAAGGCCATGGAAATGGCAACTAAGTTGGCCAATGTTCCACCGATCTCTGGGATACCTTGCTTGGCAAGAAGTGGCCCTGCTCTCATCCTGGGGGCGGCTATGACGAAATGAGGCAGGGACGTCGAGCTCGTCCGCCAAATGAGGGAGGCCAAGACGAAGCCTGGGACCTACCATGCCCACTTCGGGCTGATGCAGACTGAGGTAATTCAGTCTTCCATTTTTCATGCATCTCTCGTCGTTTCATACTTATAATAATAATGACCTCGTTGTCGCAGATGATGTCGATGATGGATGCCATGACGGCAGATTTTAAGGCATGCCTAGACGCCGAGCAGAAGGAGAATGAACAATGATCCGATCTGTTGTACCAAGGAAAGAAGGCCGAGAAGAAGTTGAAGGAGGCGAAAGATAACGTCGTCGATTGACCCACGGCCTACGAGTCATTGATGGCTCAGAAAAATGAAATTTTGAAGGAGGCAGAAGTCTTGAAGGCTGATAAGGCCAAATTGGTGAAGGAAGTAGGGATCCCGACGAGGGACCTCAAAGCCGCCGAGAATAAATTTGATAAAGTGAATACCGACTATGAGGCCGCTCGAACTCAGATCGAGGAGATGAGGGTTGATCACCAAGCTGCATTGGAGGAGGCCAAGATGGATGCAGTTGAGCAGTTCAAGAGGGGTGAAGAGTTCTTTCAGGTCGTCACTAAGAAGGCCATTGGCTTTTTTCAGGATGGGGCTAAGCACTTGGCAAGGCGGATCCTTGCGGACCCAGAGACTAAGGACTTAATATCTACGAGGAAGCTGGCCGACCTCTGCACTGAACCGTCGTATGATCAAGAGGCCCGTCTAATCCATCCCCTCGTTCCCTTCAACGACAACGACTTGGGTATTATCCGGGAAGATGACGGGAAGGCTGGAAAGGACGAGTGGCCAGTCCCTGCTGTTGATCCAAAGAACTTTGATGCCTATTACGCCTACTTCCTCGACGACGGCCCCGATCCCGACGCGGCTCCACCGCACCAACACCAAATGACCCCCAAAGGTGATTTTTTATTCTTAAAATGTCTTGTGATGTCTCAAACAATGCTTCACTTTAACTTGTTTTGGTGTTTTCAAATAATGTCTCATAAACAATTTCTAAATTTTGTAGCGTAATTGACCCGTTTCCTCGTAGTCTAGAGGGGGTCGTACAATGTTTACTTGATTTATTGGTGTTTTAAGTTATCCAATGCCTTTGTTTTCTGTTTGTTAATCTGTGTTAACGTAGATAGCATGTGATAACTTGTTGAATGAGTAAGTTTGAGGACAAGTGTGAATGGTCGTCGTGAGTGATGACCAGAACTTGGGTCGTCCTAATATGGCCGACCTTTATTCAGCCTTGTATTTTCTCAACTTCTCAATGGCTCGTAGGAATAGTACGAAGGTCTGTAGGTCTTTGCTCGTAGGCATGATTCTATGGACGAGTCGTCTTATTCCGCTATAGCAGTCGACGAGGTATGGCCTCGTCTAGCCTTTATACTTGGCTAAAGTGAATGTGAGTGTCGAAGTCTTGGCTTCGACTGATCTTTATACTTTGATCAAAGTGATTGTAAGGGTCGAAGTCAGGCTTCAACCGTTCTAAGCTTTTTGAGTTTGTAATGGACGAAGTTCAGTGAAGCGACGAGTTTCCATTGATAATTTCCGATCAAGAATCGTACATTAATAACTCGATTACTGTTTAAGACTTCTGGGATTTATAGATTATCCCTTACAAACTTCCAAAATCTTCGAAAAATGACAATGAAAAAGTTACATAAGAACCACAAGTATGATGCTCTGAGGGCGCTGAGTGTTGACGACGATCTCAGAAGTAATACTCATGAGATGATTAGCGTGCCATGGATGCTTTAGTTGCTCACCGTTTGGCCTGGCTAGACGGTAGGTTCCTTCTTTGACCACACTGGTGACGATGTATGGTCCTTCCCAGTTAGGAGAAAGCTTGTTTTGTCGGGCCTTAAGTCCTATTGCTTCGATTTTTCTGAGGACGTGATCGCCGACCTTGAAAAACCTTCTCTTCACTTTTTTATCGTGGTACGCCTTGGTTCTCTTCTTGTAATTTTCCATTCTCAATTGGGCGTCCAATCTTCGCTCGTCCACAAGGTCTAGGTCGACCTGCCTGTTGTGTAATTCTTTTCAACATCGTAGAGAGCCACTCGGTCTGTAGGGAGCTGAAGCTCGGCGGGAGCCATGGCCTCAGAGCCATAAGCCAAAGCGAATGGGGTTTCCCCCGTAGGCCCCCGGGTGGTTGTGCGTACTGCCCAGAGAGCCGAAGGGAGTTCGTCCAACCATCTCGTACTCCGTCCTTCAAGATTTTTGCACAGGGCTGACAAGACGAGATTGTTCGCTGCTTCAGCTTGTCCATTGCCTTGGGGATAGGCAACAAACGACTTAGAATGCTTGACGCCCATTCTGTTCAATTCTTGTTCAAACTTCCTTGAGAATTGTAGACTGTTGTCAGAAACAATTTTCCTCGGAATCCCAAAGCGACACCATATTGAATCATGGATGAAACTTAGGGCATTGTTTTCTGTGATTTTGTTCAAGGCTTTGGCCTCCACCCACTTAGAAAAATAATCAACTGCCACGATCACGTACTTCACTCCCCCTTTGGCCTATGGAAATGGCCCAATCAAATCAACACCCCACATGTCGAATGGCCAATCTGGGCCACCATGCAGGAGTCTCGTTCTGCCGTCGGGAGCTTGGGAGTTCGGCAGCTTGGGTGTTCTGCACGCTTGGAATTTGAATCTCAATACTTCTTCAAAAACTTTGCCATTTTCTGGCTCAACGAGCACGATCCCCGCCCCACTGAGATCTCTGGTTGCTGATCCGTCTGAAAAAATTCTCCAACAGCCTACGGGCAAGATTAATTCTTCTGGTTTGTCGTCGACCTCCTTGCCTTTGCAGCTTTTCTGAGGCATTTGGTCGTCGTCAACACTAAATGATGTTTCAACCAGGAAATCTACCAGTGATTGTGCTTGTAAGGTTTTCCTTGCCCTGTACTGAATATCAAACTCAGTTAATTCAATGCTCCAGTTGAGAAGACGCCCGGAACTTTCAGGGCGATGCAAAATCTTTCGTAGTGGGGCATTTGTGTAAACAATAATGGGGTAAGCAGAGAAGTAAGCTCGTAGCTTTCGTGCTGTGATGACGAGAGCATAAGCTATCTTTTCTGCATTGAAGTAGCGGGTCTCTACTTCGGACAAAGCTTTGCTTACGTAATATATGGGCCTCTGTATCCCATCCTCCTCTCTTACCAATACGGCGGCGACGGCCTTGTCACTCGCCGAGAGGTATACAAATAAATCTTCCCCTACAACGGGGCTACTGAGGAGTAGTGGGGAGCCCAGATATTCCTTGAGCTGCTTGAACGACTCGGAGCATTCTTCTGTCCATTCAAAATCCTTGGCACCTCGGAGAGCTTTGAAAAATGGGAGTGATCGTTCGGCGGACTTGGCAATGAAACGACCCAAGGCCCCCACTCGTCCATTCAAACGTTGAACCTCCTTAATGCTCTTTGGTTCTGCCATATCAATCAAAGCCTTGATTTTTTCAGGGTTGGCTTCAATTCCCCGTTGTGAAAGCATAAATCCCAAAAATTTTCCTGCGGCTACTCCAAACACGCACTTGGCCGGATTAAGAACCATATCATTTGCTCATAGATTGGTTAAAGTCTGTTGGAGGTCGTCGACATGCTTCCTCTTCGGATTTGACAACCATGTCGTCAATATATGCTTCAGTTGTCATGCATTTGGTCCACGAACACTTTGTTTATCATTCTTTGGTACGTGGCCCCGGCATTTTTGAGCCCAAAGGGCATCTTTGTATAACAGTAAGTTCCCCCTACGGCCTGAAAGGCCGTCTTCGGAATATCCTCTTCGGCCGTCTTGATTTGGTGATTGCCAGAGTACGCGTCGAGAAAGCTCAAAGTCGTATGACCGGCCACATAGTCGACGAGCTTGTCGATTCTGGGTAAGGGGTAACTATCTTTGGGGCACGCCAAGTTTAGGTCGGTGAAATCTACGCAGAGCCTCCACTTTCCGTTGGGTTTTTTTACAAGAACCACATTCGCCAGCCACGTTGTGAACCCAGCGTCCACAATAATCCCAGTACTTAGTAACTTCTCAATCTCCTGCTTGATGGCGATCTCTTTCTCAGTCGAAAAGATTCTGCACCTTTGCTCCTTGAACTTCATTGTGGGATTTACTCCCAGTCTATGGATGGCTACCTCTTCTTTGATGCCTTTCATATCCTCCACTCTCCAGGCAAAAACATCGAGGTTCTATTTGAGTAGGGACTCTCCAGGCAAAAACATCGAGGTTCTATTTGAGTAGGGAGATTATCTCTTCCCTCTCCTCAGTAGATAACTGAGACCCCAATTTGATTTTTTGCTCTGGATAGTTTGGGTTGATGATCGGTTCACGGTAGCTCGTCGCGGGTTTCATCTCGGGAGCGTCGTCTCTAAAGTCCGTGGATTCAATGACAATTTCTTTGATTTTCTTCTTGCCTCGGGGTCGGGTGCCGGAACCTCGTCATCAATGAGCTTTTCTAGCTCGGCCCCCGATTCATGGGCGGTCAAAAGTTGCGGTTCTGCAGCTTGATCGTCCATGAATGTTTCAACAAAGTCTTTTGGGTCGTCGACACATTTGATGGTCGAGATAGTGGCGTATGATGTCGTCGTTTGCTTAACAGACTTGGAGAGCTTCACAATGTGATCTGGGTCGTCTATTTCAATGGTTCGCTTTGCCTTCAGTACATGCTCTAGGAATTCTGGGGCCGTCCCCAATACACATCCAACTCCAGCGCGTGTAGGAAATTTGACTCGTTGATGAGGGACCGAGGCGACGATCTCCAAAGCGGCTTGGCCCGGTTGGCCAAGAATTGCGTGGTAGTCGCTAACGACGTCAATCACAATAAAAGTCACAGTTTTGATGGTTCTCAATGGGTGTTCTCCAATGTCAACTAGAAGTTCAATTTGGCCCTTTGCGTCTACTCAGTGGTTGGTGAATCCCTCTAGACGACCTAGGTAAGGACTTAGGTGGCTATCAGATAGACCCATCCGTTGGTAGACGTTGTAAAACAAAATGTCCTTGGCCGCCCCAGTATCGATTAGAATCCGTCTGGACTCACAGTTGTCGATGTAGACGGGGATGACCAGCGTCTGTTGACGTGCCAATGGATTGGCCGGTAGCTCGTAGGGAAAAAAGCTTATCACGTCGTTTGGAATCTCCGACTTCTGGGGAACATGAGGGGCTTTCTTGAGATGGTAGATGGCACTCTTTATTTGATTTTTGCTCGTTTCTTCAGAAATTACCAAGACCATTCTTGGCTGCCTCTCCGGAGGGCCGTCGTTAGCAACTCGAGTGTTGGGCCGCAGACGATCCTTCCTCGCATACTCCACAGACGACCATCATCAATCCATCTCTGAATGATTTTCTTCAAACTGAAGCATTCTTCGGTATCATGTCCCTTATCCCGATGGTATTCACAATATTTATTCATATTTTTCTTCCCCTTCCCGTTGGGGTTCATCTTTGGCGCCGGGCCAAAATCTACGTTGCTTAAAATTTCCGCTCGTGATACGGTCAGTGGAGTGTACGACTCTGGGACCTTTTCAGCCTTCACTTGCTTGTTCTTTCCTTTTTCTCTAGCCTTGTCTTTTTTAGATTTTGCCGTTTCAACCTCGTCAATAGCCTTTCCTTCTCTTTGTAACTTTCTCTCCTCAGCCTCGGCGACAGCGTATGCTTTAGCGTAGAGGTCTTTTCGGGACTTGTCTGGGTGGACTTGCAACTCGTAGTCGAGAGTGGAGGAAACAACACCGTGTCTGAAACAATTGATAATCTCCCTGTCAGTCAGGTCTTCATCAATCTGGTCCACTAACTTCTTAAATCTTTTGAAATAGCTCATAGAGCTTTCACTGGCTCCTTGAGATATATTACTGATATCGTTGACAGTCTTACGACGATCTCCCGCTGTTGCAAACCTTCCCAAAAACTTTTTTCTCATTTGCCTCCACGACTCAATGCTCCCCTTAGGTAGGCTTCTAAACCACCGTAAAACAGCGTCAGTCAGCGTGCTTGTAAGGGCCTTACACATGACATCGTCGTGGCCCGAAGCTCTTGCCACTACATACATCTGGGCTTCGAGATGTTATATGTGATCAATGGCGCTTGTATAGCCGTTATATTGTTTCAAGTCAGGAAGTTTAAAGCCTGGTTCAGGAGGTCCCGTCTCTAGCATCCATGGTGCTAAGGGATTCATGGTACCATAATCATCTTCTGAGTCGTCGCTATCCACCTTGTTTCTTTTGTTCGTCAATTCATCCACCTGACGCTTTAGTCTTAAGAACTCTCTCATATCAACTTCTCCTGTTGGGCCGGCTGGGGGGATCCTATCTCGACGAGGCCCCCAGGAAACGGTGTTAGACCGTTGCCTCTCGGTGGGAGCGGGTCGTCGGGAGATGGATCTCTCCCTGTAGCTAAGTGGTGGAGACGGCCTGTAAGATCTGGATGCCTCTCGTTCATGACGAGGGGGAGTACGGGTTCTTTCCCTATAGCTCGATGCTCATTCGTTTCTCAATGAAGGTGTCGCTAGACGACCCTGAATAACTTGGTTCTGATTATCTGGATTTTCGACTGCCATTATTCTACGAGGCTCTACCTCCCCATCTCGTCGCTGCTGAGATGGCGCTCCTTCACTACGACGTTGATTGATGTGGTCTCTGAGATCAATCTGGGGCACTACCCGTTCATCTCCAGTGACGACGTTATCGCGACGACCTTCTCTCCCCCGATTCCTTCTTCTCCCCGACGAGACGGTATGGTGGGACGCCTGGGGGGCCTGGGGCGCGGCCATTTGGATGAGTTCGTTCTGGATTTGCAGGTATTCTCGAAGCGCGTTTACTTTCTCGATGAGGAAAGCGGCTCTGTCGAGATGTGGGTTGGATGGGCCTCCCATGTGACGTGCCGTAGCTGCCCCTGGTCTCCTTTTCAGAGGAGGTCGTCGCTGCCTCTCTTGAGTGGGTCTCTTCTCCCTTCTTCTAGCCGTTTGAAGGCCTGTGTCATCAATCACCCCTTGTGACCTGGTAACCCTTAAATTAGGGTTCCTAGGTGGAGAGGGTGGTCTAGGGATCCCTTGTTGGTCTTGCTGAGGGGGAGGAGGTATGCCTTCATCTCCGGTGGACTTACTTGCCGTATGTCCGTCTAACACCATGTTTCCAGGTTTTTCCGGCTGTATTTCTCTTGTCGAAGATCACTGACAACGTTCCCGGCAATGGAACCAATCTGATCGCGCAGGAATGCGTATTGGGCTCAGTTATCGTGTCCAACAGGTGATTGAGCTGACTTGGATCTGCACAACACAAGAAACAACCGTGAAACTGCGCCGGGGGTCTTCCGGCAAGCCCCTCTGGCGTGAGAATCAGCAAGTGGACTGGAAAATGATAATATAGAGATGGTGGGTGTGTGTTTATATGAACATGCAAACAAGCATTACCTTAGTCCATGATATTATTCTCATATTTATAGCGGTGAAGGAAACCAGGGTTTCCGTGAACCGATTGGATTGGATGGATGTCAACCATTGGATCGACTCGTCTCTAGGCGTACACGTGTCACGGCGGGATTGGTCCGCCTAAACAAGGACACTGCAGCGCCTGACATTGATAAGCAGCTTGCCTTATAAGGGAAAGTCAACCTGCACGCCATTTGGCATTATTGCTGGTTATATGATTGCACGCGTAACAAGGCACTGTGGTAGGTCTGACATTATCCCAAATTAGCTAATTAACTAAGCTTGTTGAAGAAGCTAATTGAAGGGACGACTTTGGAAGTACATGCGTCGATTGGGCCGTCTCGCGAGGGTGACTCGACGAGCGAGCGGCAGTGAGAGTTGGTCGTTTAATGACGACGATCTCTGTTGAATATGATCAGTTTGGCGCGGTGGGAAGACTCGTCGTTTAGGTGGGCTCGATCGCTCATTGGCAACGGCCTCTACCTGACGTATTGACGAGCTATGACCTAAACTTTTGCTCAAGGGTGTGTTGGCTCGTCGCTTGGATGGACTTGGTCGCTCAGTGGCGACGACCGCCATCCATTGTAGGACGGGCCATAACCCAGGTCTTGTTCTGACTCTTCATAATTGGTCCTTTGGAGGGGCCTGTTGGGCCCCCAGCTCGTGACAAAGTATTGGGCTTGGCCCGTCACAGAATATCCCGTTCAAGGCCTATGTTGTCTTACCCGCACAAAAGTGGGATTGATACATACTAGAAGAAGTTGAAAATTAACGATCGGTTCCGCCGATGTTAAAACTCATAACCGATCGGTTCCCGCGGGCCCACACTAGCCCTCCTCGATTACTTTACTCATCAGCAGGAACTTTATGTTGAGAAATTAATGTTTTCTAATCACAATTTTTTTAAGCAAATCACAAAATTTTGTTAAAACTTTGTTTTTCAAGGTAACCCAATTTTATTTTATGTTTTTTTTTTTCAACAACAAGAGGCGAGGTGAGGGTTCGAACCTTTAGCGCTCATTGAAGGTGAGACTTGACTTTTATCACTGGGTCACTCCTTTGGGGACTATGAATTTTTAAAAAAAGAGTTTTTTTTTCATAAAATACTTCATTTGTTTTAAAATTAAAATGCTTAGTTTTAGTGACAATATTCCCTAACAAGTCTCGCAGTTTTAACTGACATATAAAAATATTTTAAGGGCAAATGAAAATTTAGGCTTGATATCATAGGGAAATCTTTCAAGCAGGCCCCGCTATTTTTTCGTGGTCATATCAGGGCTTTAAATGTAATTATTTTACAAGTTAATGAATTTTTGACATAATTCGTTAAAAAATTGTTAAATGGCATGTAAGTGGCACGTGATTAATGATATTGTTAGTTTGAAGTTGTTATCCCTGTTAATAAGGGGGTTATAGTCAAACACTATAAAGCACTTTGGTTTATTTTCTTTTCTGTTTGAAGGCAGTTGTCATTGAGGCCCATTTTCTTGAGCCATAATTAAAATTATTAATGAATTTGGCCTTTTTTTTTTTTTTTTTTCTTTTTTGGGTACAAAAGAATTTGAATTGTTTTTAATCAACGGAAGAGAAGGTACAATTTGAAAGGGGGATGACTACGGAAATTAAAAGCTGCCAGGAAACTCATCATTTTCTAGCTAGGGAGCAATTATTGAGGAGGTTGCAAAAGTCAAACAAATTAATAGTAGCCACAAAACTGGTATGGATGGAAAAAGACCACGTGACCTAGCAGCAGCAAGAGAGAAAGTATCTCCTTTATCAAAATTCTGTTACAAGCTTTCCAAATTTTACCACCTTCGTTAAATTTCCGACGATCATTAAAAACTTCGTCAAATTTTTAACATATTTTTATCAAGCTCCGCCAAAGATCAGTTTGTGGAAATAAAGAAGTATGTTCATAATCCGGCGAAAGAAATTATTTCTTCTTCGTTCCTGAGATCAGTTTGTGCAAATAAAGAAGCATACTCATGATCCGACAGAAGGAGGGAGAATATTTATTCTATGATCGTGCTCGCAGTTGGCAAAAGAAAGATGAAAAGAAATTGCACCTCAGTTCGTGCAACCTGCTACCTAAGCAAAACTCATGAATTGAAGAGGGTTAAAGCCCAAATTGTGCCAATCCATAATTTACCCACTTAACAAAGTGAATGCCCTACCCAAAAATCCATCCACATGGAAACGGATGCCAGTAGGTGCAAGGGCCAATGTAAGAGTCCCTATCTACTAATGCGCAAAGATCTCTTAAGATCGCACGTCTATATGTACAAAGGTTATCAAGTCCGTACACGATTGCGGACAATACTCCCAGTCTTTTTCGCATGAACCACCAATAGTGAATATAGATGCACGTGGGTACAAAGACCAAAACAGTGCCCATAACCACAAATGCGGGTAGGCCTCATTGGCTGTTGATCGCACGCATGTATGTACAAAGGCCAACATATGAGCCCGTACATGATCGCGAACAAGACTCCTAGAGTCCAAAAGCGTGAGCCACCAATAGTGGATACAGATGCCGGCACGGGCTGACTCTTGCTGTTGCGCTGACTATAGCCTTACGGCCAAATCTGCATGCCCAAATGAAAGTAGCTTGCCTTGGCTCTTTCGAATTATGCCATGGAATTGAAAATCTAGATAAGCGTAAGTGGAGGGGAGTGATCAAAAAAGTTTAGAGCCAAATAGACGAAATGGGGTCAAAACCTCAAGATCGTCAAAGGCCATAACAAACGTGATCATAGAGAAAAGGGCTGACTCTCACGAAAAAACTCATAACGATTTTTAAATAAAGAGTTATCAACTCATAAACGCGGCCAGCAAAAAAAGGCACTACATTGCCCGCGGCCAAGGCATTGAGTTTAAAATAATTATTTACAAGATCCAATAAGCCTACGGACAAAGATCCAACAATAAGCCAACGGGCAAAAATCCAAGAAGCCTACGGGCAAAGATTCAACAATAAGCCTACGGGCAAAGATCTAATAAGCATATGGGCAAAAACCCAATAAGCCTACATGCAAAGATCAAACAAAAAATCAATATCAAAGTCAGATATCCTCATAGAAAAACTCTATAAAATCGACGGGCTAATAAATATTTACACGCCTATAAGCCTTCGGGCAAGTACATTTGAAACTATATGCAGGTTTATACATATTTGGAGTTCAACAACTAGCTCGGGGGCTCATTCTTCTTATTATTGGATTATTCATCTATGGGCTACGTGCCCACTTTATCTACTCTCGGGAATCTCTGAGTTATATATTCAAGCTACCTGCAGGATCTACGCTGATTTTATGATGCTCTCCCACCTATATCCGGGAATCTCCGGCCATCTTTGGCGATTATCGCCTCCAGCCCCCAGGCTTCAAGTCTCCGTGACTCCTAGTCCCCATGACTCCAAGTCCCCGTGACTTCTAGTCTCCGTGACTCTCAGATCTGAACTTCGGCTCCAAAAGAGGTGGCCGAGATAAAAGCAGCATGTAACTGCCACCTTCTCTCCCCTCTCCAAAAGAGGTGGCCAAGATCCAGACCTCAGTCTCTGACGAAATCGTGCCCGCACATCCTTGCCCGTGACTCCCAGTCTCCGTGACTCCATGTCTCCATTCCGAGTCTCCGTGACTCCAGACTCCTAATCTCCGTGACTCCCGGTCTTTCGAGTCCTATAGACTCCAGTCCACTAGACTCCAATCTCTCAGGCTCCAGCCTCCAGGCTTCAAGCCGATCTTGCGAGCTCCGAGCACCGGCCATAAATATATACTCAAGCCAGCCACTACCAAAATCATACTCCTCGCTTCGACCATAAATAATCATCACTCGGAGTTGGGGGCTACTGATGAACCCTGACTTTTTGAATATATTTATACATACACTTATACACATACATACAGTCTCATACAGTCAAATATATCACATATATACATATAACAAATATATACAGTGGGACCCGCACAAAGTGACACCTATACACTTTATCCCCTATATAAACTATAACCATCCAAAGGTTGAAGGTAATCTCTAATCTCTCATTTTACACAATACACTCTCTCTATATATATAATACTCTCCCTAGAGA
>JAFEMH010002025.1:0-262500 GCA_022495995.1 Adenophora triphylla var. japonica | reverse complement strand
AGGATACTTAAAGTTGTCTCAATCAGTCACCAAAACTACTCGACTATCTACAATCACTATCGTGGAAGAGTTGACCTATCGCTCACGTGACGAGGTCATGGTTGAGTTGACACGTCACTCTGAAACCACCATGGTTGATCCAGATACAGCTATGGTCGACCAAGTTTCCATAGGCAAGCTATGCCTCCAGATCGACAATAACTCGGGGGCCACCACCAGTGAGACTTTAGATGAACTGGACGAGATGATAGCTGAGGAAGCTCCATACCTGGGGGCCGAAGAAAGACCGAGGGTCAGAGAAATCATCATTGAGACCCTACAATTCAGAGACGGTCCAGAGTTGGAAGATGTAGACAAGCTAGAATCAGTGATTATAAAACCCTCCTATCCTTAACAAAAAATTCAAATGGGAAAGCAATTGTCTAATGAAGAAAGGTCGGAAATCGTCAAGCTGCTCAAAGAAAGCAATGACATCTTTGCATGGCGAGTAGAAGATATGAGGGGAATAAAGGAGGAGGTCGCTGTTCTTAGGTTGGAGGTCAACCCGACCATAAAGCCCAAGCCTCAGAGACTGAGAAGCTTTGCTCGCGACAAGGAAGAGGCCATTAAGCTCGAGGTGCAAAAACTTTTGAGTGCAGGAATAATCAAGAAGGCCACACATACAACCTGGCTAGCCAATGTGGTCATAGTGAAGAAGTCAAATGGCAAATGGAGAATGTGCGTCGACTTCACCAATCTCAACCTAGCCTGCCCAAAGGATAGCTATCCTCTCCCTAGAATCGACAAGCTTGTTGATTCCATCGCTGGCCACTCCATCCTCAACTTCCTAGATGCCTATTCAGGTTATTATCAGATCAAGATGCATGAGGATGACATAGTGAAGACAGCTTTCCAAGTAGCTGGAGGATCTATTGCTACACTATGATGCCATTTGGACTGAAGAATGCAGGGGCAACCTATCAGCGTATGGTCAACAAGGTCTTTGCTTCACAGATTGGCCGAAACATGGAGGCCTACGTCGATGATATGATCATTAAAATAAAGACCGGGCGTCACGTGGTCGACCTAAAGGAAACGTTCGCCAATTTGAGAGCAAACGACATGAAGCTTAATCCCAGTAAATGTGTTTTTGGTGTAGCAGCGGGTAAATTCCTTGGATTTATGGTGTCACAGTGAGGAATAGAGGCAAACCCAGAGAAGTTCAAAGCTCTAGTCGACATGAAGGAGCCTACCAGTGTCAAAGAGATGCAGCGACTTAATGGAAGAGTAGCAGCTCTAGGTCGCTTCATATCCAAATCGGCGGAAAGTTCTCTCCTTTCTTCAAAGCTTTGAGGGGGACGAAAAATTTTGAATGGACGGCCGAATGTCATTCGTCGTTCCAACAGCTTAAGGATTATCTCGCTACTCCACCTCTATTGAGTAGCCCGATCACTGGAGAGACTTTGTTCGTATATCTATCTATAGGGGTGTAGCGATGCGTGAATTTTTCGAATAACAGAGTCGCCACTTATTATTTATTTAGGAAAACAATAAGAAAAACCTTAAAAAGAGATTTGAGGGTTCGGGGGTTAAGTTATCGAATGGGTAGGTCGAGGAGCATCCATTCCACCCAATCCGGAGATCGGTCTTGCCAATTGAGTATTATCAATCTTTTTAATTACTAATTAAATAAAGAACAAGAAAACCCTAATCAATTTCTTGATTAGGAATGTCGGATTGTACGCTTCGAGATCGCCTTCATCGATTGAAGGGACTCTAGGCTAATCCTTTTGATGGGATTACACCACTCTAAAAGCCAATAGAGAGAGATTAAGAAGAAAAGAGTAAAAGTATAGGAGTTTACCTAGTTTAGGGAGGATTTGATTTAGAACGTGGTTCTAAGATGTTTTCTCGATCGAGAAGTGATTTAGGCAGAGTTTCGACTCAATATGAGAGTCAAATCTTGATGCGGACAGAGCTTCGCCTCAATCCTTGATTCGGGTTTGGATGTTTGTTGATCAACAGGGTTGATAAACAAACTTTAGGTGATTTTAGGGAGGTTTTGTGAGTGATTTGAAGGAATCTTTCGTGGAGAGAAACCAACAAATTGTGTGTGTTGTGTGGAAATCTGGACCTTTGAAACAGTGGAAGTCACCAAGTATTTATAGGGGTTTAAGAGGTAGAGGTGGAGAGGTAAAACACTCCTAGGAAGCTTCCAGAACTCAATTCTGATTGGAGATCCGGATTAGATGAGGTTTATCAAGAAAGGAGGTTGAAACGGAGAAGGAGAGTGATTTGCACATCTGTCGAGGGGATATCTCGCGCGAGATATGATATCTCGTGCGAGATATCTAGTACGATGACTATTTTGTCCTCTTCGGTTTATTCCGTTAGTCGGTTAGGTCCAAAACTAACGAGGTTAGTTAGAAACTTAACGAAACATGACGAGCGATACGCTTTCATCAAAACATAAAAGAGAGACTAAGAGTAGTGTAATCATGAATTATTGGTTCGAATGGGGTGTCTGAGCCCCTCGGCGACGGGTCTTATGAAAGAAGAAGTGTCGTCGATAGAAAAGACATCATTACGAACATTGGGATGGTCGTGCCGCACGGTGCCTACGTATCTCTAGAGAGAATCGGACCAAACGTAGTTCGACTCCAAAACACTAAAAAGGCTATTTTAGGTATTTTGAAAAGCATTTTTGAAAATCGAAGAGGGATTTTTTTTTTTTTTTGAAAAGGTAAAATCATGCGAGGAATCAAAAGGACTTGACCCAATTCGAAGATACCCATTTGTTGATGAAGTTGTTGAAGTGTGCCGCCCGAGGTTGCGACGTTCCGTTGTTGTTGCCGAGGTCACGGACTTGAAGTTTCTTGCCGTCGCGGACTTTGAAGTTGTCGCCGAGGTCACGGACTTGAAGTTCTTTGCCATCGCGGACTTTGAAGTTGTCGCCGAGGTCACGGACTTGAAGTTTCTTGCCGTCACGGACTTTGATATTGTTGCCGAGGTCACGGACTTGAAGTTCTTTGCCATCACAGACTTTGTTGATGTCGCCGAGGTCACGGACTTGAGGTTGCTGCCATCACAGACTTTGTTGATGTCGCCGAGGTCACGGACTTGAAGTTGTCGGTTGAGATGAAGGTTCTGTCGGCCCCTGTAATGCAAGGATATATGCACGATGGTCTCGGATGGACCCGAATGATTTTTACCTCTTTGTACCTGTCAGCACATAAAGATTCCAAATAGATTTTGTAGATTTTAGTTGTTTAACTAGACTTACGTGGTGGTGCTCACGTCTGTTCGTGTAAATGGCCGGTCGGACATTTTGGTGGTGAGTTTATGTATGAGTATATGGTATATGGAAATGTAGGGACATTTGTATGGATTTGTATTTGAGATGGGTGAACTGTATGAGTGAACTTGTGTTTGACAAGTTGGGACCAAATCAGGTTTTGCAGAATCTGTTGCTAGTCAGCGAGGTTGTATTGTTGTAGAATTTCATTCGATGAGTATCCTTGTGTGAACACATCTAGGTCTGTTGAGAATATTCATTCTTTCTTCTCCTTTGAATCGTGTCTCTAGGAGGCAAATGACTATACATCTGTCGACTGTCGTAATGGCTTTATGTCCAAGGCCCTTTGGTGTCTCAAGCCCCAAGTTGCTTGCAAGTGGTAGATGACTTTGTGAACAGGCTTGTGAAGCTGCTCTCTTGATTTGAAGATGATCGAAGAAGACTCTCCTTGTTGATTTGATTTGAAGAAGATCGAATGACGTTCGATGAAGATGGCTGAAGAATACTCTCCCTTTGACCTTGATTTTTTTTTCTTAGTGACGCACCCTGGTTTTTGCCTAGACCGCCCTTTTGGGTTTTCAATCTAGCGGGCATCTCTTTTGCGTCTTTTTCTTTTTTTTTCATTTTTTTTGAATAGTATGTTAACTCGAAGAGAACTCAGAGAGAGAAAATCTTATTGAGGAGAGAGAAATGAGAACTCAAGTTTAGTTGAGGAGAGACGGACTCTATTCTTTGGAAGGTGATCTAAGCATTGATTTTTTGGAGAAGTGTATTTTCTAATGATGAGAGTGAGAAGCAAAGAGGAAAGCCCCTAATGTAGATTTGATTGTTTTGAAGAGTTGAAATAGAGGTTGACTGGGGGAGGAAAGGATAGGAAGCCCCAGTTTTGATGCTTGGATTTCAAGAGTGTGTATGAGAACGGCTAACAGGAAGCCCCTAGACTCAACAAGAAACGCTAGTTGGCTCAAGGATCTAGAAAAGTTATTCTACCTTTTAATGGACCGTGTATCATCTAGAAGTTTCTAAATAAGTTTGAGAAGGAAGCCAATCATTAGTATGACTTAAGGGTAAACATTTTTCTTGATACTGAAAGTCTTCTTCACTTGATGTAGGAGGATTTTGAGGAATCCTCTTTTCTTTTGTTGGTATCACTTGACTCCTCTTCTTTGTGGGAGAGTCCTTCTTGCCTTTGTTGAAATTCCATCCTTGTTGTGGGGCGATGAAGGCTTGAGAGTTTTTTTTTTTTCGATGCTCTATTTTTGCCAGGACGAATTGAGGAGTTTCGTCCTAACGGCTTTTTTTTTTTTTTTTTTTTTTTTTTTTGTACTCTCAAAGCCTTGAGTTGAGTAGCCCCACTTTTCTTTGGATGAATGTTGACAACAGCACCTTTGGCTTTCTTCGCTTGTTGGTCTCTAACTTTCAGTAGGGGTAATGTTTAACCCTTAAGCCTCCTAATGATAACTTGCTTTTTAAAGTCACTTAGAAGTTTCTATTTTTGCGATGATTTAGGGAATGGAAGGTCCATTATTTTGCATGAGTTGAATGATATTCATGAGGTAGAACAACCTTAGGGAAAGTGTTTAGGAAAAGAAAATTACTTTGATTAATTGAGAAATTTAAGAACAGACTCGATAGTTTAGATGACACAAACTAGAGGAGGTGAGAAGTACTAGAAAGACAGAACGACTCTTCGAGTTCATACTTGGAAATTTAAAACCTAATCTACTTCTATCAAAGGAGAAAGGGAGAGGATAGTGGTAGCCCCAAAGTGGTAAGTGTAGATTTCTTCTTGGAGCTTCATCTTCTTCATGGATTGCGAGGGAGAGGATTGGTGATGACGTTGGGACGTTCTAGATCTCCATTATCAAAGAGGTCTTGTATGATGTCCTTCAAGTGGTGGCAGGAGTTGGTGTCGTGGCCGGTGAAGTTGTGGTACTTGCAGAATAAGTGATGAGCATGATTCGGACCCATATCCTTCGGAGGACCACCTTCCCTTGGTTTGATCTTTTCATTACGGACAAGCACATCGAAGAGTTCTTCTTGAGTGATTCCTTCAATTTTGTCGTAGTGCCTCTTTTTCTTTTCGGGAGGAGGGACGGCGAGAATACTTTCCGGTGTTGGGGCGGTGAGTGCAATAGCGTTGGCGAAGCATCCTTACTTGTGGTGGGCTTGTTGTAGCGGAAAGTACTTTCCTTCTTTTTGCTTTTTAGGAAGTCGTCAACCCTAATTCCGGACTCGAGGAGTTCATTGAAACTAGGAAAGTAGTTACCGGCGAGCTTCTCTTGAAATTCATCGCGAAGGCATTGAAGGAAGATGTGGATTTGCTCTTTGAGAGTAGGCCTTTCGACAATTTCAGTAAGTTTGAGTCTCCATCTTCTAGCAAATTCAGCAAAGGACTCATTTGCATGTTGCTTGGTTTGTTCAAGATCCCTCCTAGTAGGGCGGTAAGTGGAGTTGTCTTCAAAGCGCCTTTGGAAGACCAAACATGCGGATGACCAATCAAGCCTTGTAGTCGTAGGAAGAGACATGTACCAATCCCTTGCAGCACCTTCTAAAGTTTGAGGAAAGCATTGGGCCAAGATTGTGTTATCAACGCCCATTGGAAGCATGGCCCAAGTGTAGGTCTCAACATGAGCTCGAGGACAGGTAGTACCATTGAACTTGGCAATATCGGGTGTCTTGTACTTGCGAGGAAACTTGGTGATGGATTGTTGAAGAGCATCGGGATCAAATGGAACGAATGACCCTTTGGAAGTGTCAAGAGTTGCAAGCTTCTTTTCGAGGTAGTTCTTAGTAACATGGTCACCAAGTTTAGTAGTTTTACTGCCTTCTTTCTTGGTTTTAGCACCCTTGGAGGTATGTTCCTCATCATCGGAGGAGGATGAGGAAGAGGAGGAATCGGATTCTTCCTTTTTCTTGCTTGACTTTTTGGTTTTTCTATTCACTTTGGTGTAGGATTCCTCTTCGTCGGAGGAGGATTCCACTTTCTGCTTTTGCTTTCTTCCTTTCTTGACTTTCAACTCGTGGAGTTCTTTCATGAGGGCGGCCATTTGGGCGTTTTGCTCATCAATTTGCTTACTTTGTTCATCCAACCTAGTCATGGCTTCGATGAGTTGGACCTTAGCATCGTTGAAATCGGCCTCGGTGGTAGAAGGAGAAGCAGACATCGTGTCGAGCTTTGGCGAAGAACCTAGACGTGTAGCAACCGTGTTAAACCATGATCGAGTCCCAACAAGTCGGCTGAATAGGGTGAATGAAGGCTTTGAAGGTTTGAAGGTTTTGGCCAAAACACGAAAAGACCGAACACTTATCTCGTACGAGACAAGTAGTCTCGCGCGAGACTTCACCACGGAAAGTCACAATTTTCTGATTTTAATCCTAATTTTGGTCGGACGGAAAATCCGTTTTGGGGGTTTCTAAAGTTCAAGAACCAAACCTAGGGACCTAGGGGTCGGAGTAATCCAAAGTAACATCAAGTTTTGTGCAATAATTTTGATGAGAAAATTTTCTCTTTTTAGGGGCAAATCCGAAGGGACAACCGTAGGGACGTTTCCGAAGGGACAATTTCGAAGCGACAATTTATTGATTTCTTTTCCGTGGATTATTGCACAAAACGATCTTGATAAGGGATTACAAGGACTCCAAGATCAAACCGATCGGTCAAGGAGTGTCTTAAAAAGTCAATCTACATGATATGTGGCGATGCAGGGCTGGAAGGCTAGGCTCCCCGCGATATGACAATCTAGGTGGATTGAATACGCGGAGTGGGATGATCCAACTTCGGAGAGACCGGCGACTAGGTGGTTACCGTCATCCGTCCTTAGTGTGGGTCCCGGGTTTATAGAGGGTATGTAGTGCAATGACAGTTATATATGAGTGCGCGTGTGTGAGAGTCAATCTAGGTGATAGAGTAAAATAGAAAGTTTTTTTTTGAAAACAAAAGAAAACAGATAATGGCCGCACCAAGTGGTTGCCTACGTTTCTCCCAAATTAGGAAGACTCAGGCCGTCGTAGTTCCACTTAAAGAGAGAGAGAGAGAATTAAATTAATTAATTACAACTCCCGAGTCCTCCGTGGACCGGTAAAAAATTAAAATAATTCAATCGCACGCAGTTATATAGTTCGAGTAATTAAAATTTATTCTACCCTGCAAAATAGAGTTAGCAAAGTAACAATAATTTATTTTGATTTTTCTGGATTTATTTTGAAAGTTTTCGGAACTGTTTTCGATTTTTAATTTTTTTTTTTTTTGATAAACATGGTCAACCTGTGTAAATGAGGTCAACCAAAGTATATTTTTTTTTGTTTGTTTGGTCAAACCTGGAGGAAGAAAGTCCATTGACCCAAATCCCTTTTCTTTATACTTACTGCCGCCGCCAGAAAGTTGAGAAGCATTTGTTTTGTTTTTTTTTTCTTTTTTCAAATGCTTCAGCCGCCAAACAGCATTCATTCATGCCGTATAATTATCTCGCGCGAGATAAGTTATCCCGCTCAGGATAAACTGTTGTACAGTAATTTATTTTTTTTGAAAATAGTGTCGAAAAATTCCAAAAAATTTCAGAAAAATCAGATTTTTGCAAAAAATAAAAAGATTGATAATATTCAATTGTAACGCAAGTCTAACCCTCTTAATTAATTGTCCCCAGCAGAGTCGCCACTGTAGCGATGCGTGAATTTTTCGAATAACAGAGTCGCCACTTATTATTTATTTAGGAAAACAATAAGAAAAACCTTAAAAAGAGATTTGAGGGTTCGGGGGTTAAGTTATCGAATGGGTAGGTCGAGGAGCATCCATTCCACCCAATCCGGAGATCGGTCTTGCCAATTGAGTATTATCAATCTTTTTAATTACTAATTAAATAAAGAACAAGAAAACCCTAATCAATTTCTTGATTAGGAATGTCGGATTGTACGCTTCGAGATCGCCTTTATCGATTGAAGGGACTCTAGGCTAATCCTTTTGATGGAATTACACCACTCTAAAAGCCAATAGAGAGAGATTAAGAAGAAAAGAGTAAAAGTATAGGAGTTTACCTAGTTTAGGGAGGATTTGATTTAGAACGTGGTTCTAAGATGTTTTCTCGATCGAGAAGTGATTTAGGCAGAGTTTCGACTCAATATGAGAGTCAAATCTTGATGCGGACAGAGCTTCGCCTCAATCCTTGATTCGGGTTTGGATGTTTGTTGATCAACAGGGTTGATAAACAAACTTTAGGTGATTTTAGGGAGGTTTTGTGAGTGATTTGAAGGAATCTTTCGTGGAGAGAAACCAACAAATTGTGTGTGTTATGTGGAAATCTGGACCTCTGAAATAGTGGAAGTCACCAAGTATTTATAGGGGTTTAAGAGGTAGAGGTGGAGAGGTAAAACACTCCTAGGAAGCTTCCAAAACTCAATTCTGATTGGAGATCCGGATTAGATGAGATTTATCAAGAAAGGAGGTTGAAACGGAGAAGGAGAGTGATTTCTGCACATCCTGTCAAGGGGATATCTCGCGCAAGACATGATATCTCGTGCGAGATAACTAGTCTGATGACTATTTAGTCCTCTTCAGTTTATTCCGTTAGTCAGTTAGGTCCAAAACTAACGAGGTTAGTTATAAACTTAACGAAATATGACGAAACTGATACGCTTTCATCAAAACATAAAAGAGAGACTAAGAGTAGTGTAATCATGAATTATTGGTTCAGAATGGGGTGTCTACAAGGGGACAAGGCAGTTGCTGCATTTTTAGTTCGAGAAGAGGAAGGGCTTCAAAAGCCCGTTGTAAGTGCTCCAATTTGAGCTTGTTAGTATTTTCGTTAGAAAATTAACGAAAGTTATAACATTCCTAACAATTACTAACAATTACTAACATTTCCTAACAATCCTAACATTTCTAACAAAGTGAGGGCAAAATGGGCATTGCTATTTAAAGATAAACCTTCAAAGGAATCTTAAAAAGCAAAAGAATTAAGAAAATCCCGAAACAGCAAGTTGAAAAACATTTTCTGCTGATATTTTTGAATTTTATTCCTTGTGTCCAAAGCCTGGAGCTGCATTTAATGAACAGTGCACGCCACCAATCCCATCCGCGCGGACATCTTTATAAAATTCAGAGGGCTATAAATTGAGCCCTCCAGTCACAAAAATAAGGAGCCACAACACAATTTGCACTGAACCTCTGGCGAAATATAGAGAGAAAACAGTGAAAATTCACTTGAATTGTCACTATTTTCTCTTGAATCTTTCCCAACTCACACTCACTCTCAAATTCAAACCCTAAACACATTCAAGCCTTGAACCCATTCAAACACAAACTCAAGGAAGATAGGTATAACCTCCCTCTTCTCACCCTAAATCTTTCATCCATGCATGCATCTTCAAACTACAAAATGTAGTTCATTCATCTTCTTGTCTTAGATCCAAGAAGATCACCATGGAAGTCCATCTCCATGGATGATCTTCTACAAGGATCAACATTTTCTTTAATGTGTTCTTGTTTTCTTGCAAAGAAAACACATTTTCAAAACCCTAAAAAACATTTTCAAGCATCAAATCTCATTTTCAAAGGATAAAAATCCCCTTCCCAAGCAAATGAAGTGCTTAGTCCTAATGTACCCCAAGGATGGTTTGGTATAGTTGATTCACCACTAAAATTTCAAGTGATCACTAAACAAAACCTAGGGAAATGGGGACAATCATGGATGCAAAACCCCCCTTAAAATTATATTTTCTTTCTTGAGAAGTTGCTGTCCAGTAGCAATTTCCTCAGACCTCAGTCCATGGTCTAATTTTTTGGACACAGATAGATGTGGAATTTGGTGTTAACTACAAAACACTTTTTGTAGCCAACATCCAGATCTTTCCATACATATTTTTACTTTATTTTTTGGGTGAGTAAAACTCCTCTTTTCAAATTTTCTTTCAGAGGCTAGTTCATCAGCTTCTGGGAATCCAGATCTCATATCTGAGGTTTCCAGAAGGTTTTGACCCCTCAAATCTTCTCCAAAATGGAAAATTCCTTCACACAAATCTTATTTAAGGTGTCTGGAACAACTTTCATTCTCTGAGTTTATCCAGATTATGAAGTTTTAAGACCCTTGAATCCATTTCAAAATCAAAGGTCCACTGCCTTTTTCATTCTGGCAGAAATGGCTCTCAACTTCAAAAGGTCTTTTGAGTACCAAATCTCAATCCAAAAATCTTCCAAAAAATCATGGGATCAGTTTAAAGTCTTAAAAAGATATCCCAATTTTTACTTTTCTGAGTTTCAAACTATTTTGGCCAAAACACACACACACACACAAATGATTTTCAGCTTGGAAGACTCGTTTCACGAGGCATTCCGGGTGCACACTAACGTCCTTCCCGGCGTGTAACATGACCTCCGAACCCAAATTTCTGATCTCGGGCTTTTTTCAAAGTTTTGGCCCTTAAAACAAAAATGGCGTGGCGACTCCGTTCTTTTTCCCGGGTTTTATTTGGTTTTTTTCAAAGAAACGCGAAAAATCGAATTTTTTCCCGCGAAATGGCGACACATTCATCACAGTGGCGACTCCGCTGGGAAATAAGCTTTTTTTTAAAAAAAAAAATGGTATTTGGTATATTGGTGGAAACCATTAAACTTCCCGTTATCGCCTCCTAACACGAGTCGGGGATAAATTGTGGTCTAACAATCCCACGTACCGGTATCACCGTTTTAAAAAAAAAAAAGCTTTTGAGGGTCAAGCTTCCGTCCCGGCTTTGAAAATCATTTTTGTGTGTGTGTTGATTTTTGCACAGTTTTCGTGTTGTTTTGGCCGCCTCGGAGAAAGTCAAAATTTTGACTGTCGGAATAATGTCCCTAACTGTCGGAATTTTCGTGCTTATTTGTTCATTAAATTTCAAAAAAAAAAAATTCAAAAAAAAAGGGTTTTCAAAAAAAAAAAGAAAATTTTCAAAAAAAAATCATGCATCATATTTTTAAGACACATAAAAAAAAAAATTCCTATTTTACTCAGAAAAAGAATATAGACTGCTTGCACACTACGCGCACGTGACCGTACACTGCACACTACGTCCCTAACCCGGGGAAATCCTTGTCGCGGTCCGTTTGGTCTTATTACGCCTCTCGGATGAGCACAGGACTACCCAAACATCCCATGGAGCCTCGTGTCGACCATGCACTTGTCCGTGACACACTTTGTCCGAGACCCGGTTGGTTTTTAGTGCAGTGCTGTGTCATGCCTGTACGTGTATAGACCTTTCCTTTCAAGCCTTTGTCGGCATACCGACTCAATATCTTTCGGGGACCCTAATCGGTCGAAGTTACGCCGGTTTTCCGCCGCAGACTTTGACCAAGATATTGACCGGCGCCTTGACTTCGGCTCTTGCGGCACAAATTATACAGCGACTCCCGGCATTGACACCGAGTCATCAAGGATTAATGATTATTCCATGCCTAATTACGGCTTAGCCGACGACAAGTCAAGATCAATTGTGGACGCTTATCGGTCCAAATCATGCCGACTTTTCGTCGAGCCCTCGGACACGATCTTGACTTTTGACGTCGGCTTTGTCCGTAATTTACATCGAATGCTCGTTAAGACTCGATTATCCGCCAGGACTTTTAGGATCGTTTTCTTTCGGTCGGTGGGACCCGCTTGCCCTATAGGACCCTCGCCCGGGCATCCACCTGGGAGGTCGAAATACGGGTGGAATACGAGGGCTTATAGACGTAGTGACGGGGCCCGTGATCCGAGATCAGTAGTTTGCGAAAAAGAAGAGCAATCTTTTCCAACCGATTAGGTTAATAAAGCATGTTTTAAGTAAACGTGAACAAATAAGCGCATGTTGCATGAGCCTAAAGCCCAAACACCTACCCTCCTTCCATTCCCGAGACATCGAACCTTCGTGTCCTTTCCCTCGCGACTCCGCACAAAGCTTGGTTTCGGGCACCGGGTCATCGTTTGATTAGTTGGGAAGAGTCAAGCGCGTCATCGGCTTCGCCGTTTGTTCCGACTCGGGTTTGAGAATGTACGCATCGGCCGGTAATGATGGGGATAACGTCACTCCGCCTCCGGGACCCCTCGAGACGAGCAACGGTGGAATCGGTTAGCGAACGAGATGAGGTTACGACAGGAAGCACGGCTAAATAGCCTTATGGAGGCTATTAAGAGCCATGGTGCGGCCGCCGGCCTCAATCCGAGATGGCACCTTCACCGTGGAAGAAGACGAGGATGCCAACCCCACTCTCGGTCGCCACGACTACACCGGGATGCCGCCACCCACCTCTATGGTGCCACTACGAGAACCCATGCTCCTGGATTTTCGGGTCGGCCGGCTCCCCAACCACGAGACCACCGGATCCATGCGGCCAGACGACACAAATCGGTGGGGGCAAAATCGGTACGGAATGTCCTCTCATGGTTGGGGCTATCTCGGAATGCCACGGCTAATCGGGATCCCGCCACGGTTCGGAACCGATCAATCCGGGCCTTCGCAGCAACGGTTCGAAAGGGCCCTGGCGGCCACGGTTCGGGATGCCGCCACAACTTGGTTACGGGCCGCGTCAGAGCCCCTCCTCGGAACAGTACTAGTTGTTGCTCCTCACACAAATCCATTCCTCACTCGAGACTTCTATGGGTTACCAAGCCTCCATCCCGGTGTCATCCGAATCACCGGGACCGCAGTACCCCGGGTTACACACCTTCACCACAGCGGCCATGCAATTCAACAATCGGGACGGCGGCCCGCACTCAAGCCTACTTACGGGCCCCACTCTGGAAATCCAAGTTATCCGGCTACATCGGGGCTGCCTCCACCTACTTTGCCAGTTGAAAATCAACGGCAAGCCGCAAGGTTCTATCCTTTTGCTCGAGGCTCCTACTCATGCTCCCAGGGGTAACTCGGCCCGGGACGGAGTTTTCACCTACGTTCCGGGTCGGCCGTTCCCTCCACCGATCTGCCTCCGGTGGTAGCTCCTCTCTCTAGCTCGGCCACTAGCTTGAATGCCATGGTTCCGCCACAAGACCCTCATCCGGCTGGTTCATGGAACAACACAAGGAAATGAAAGCGCAGATCGCCGAACCGACGCCAAGAAGTACCCGCCTTCCGGCCTACGCACCGGACTCCATTGTTCCTCGCCCCACAAATTCGTAATGCCTAATTTGGATCTCTTTGATGGGACTGCATGCCCGAAAACCCATTTGGACACATATACCTTGGCGATGAAGGCCAAAGGATGTACCAATCGCGATGGTGATTATTTGATCTATCCTTGAAGTCCGAGTGCCTTAAAGTGGTTCTTCCGTTTGAAACCTGAAGCCGGGGCTACATGGGACCAGATTACGATTGCCTTCACGAGAGAAATATAAGGCCAACTTGGAGTGGGAAACAAATAGGGTTGACCTACAAACAACGGTGCGGCGTCACGATGAGAATGTTGGGGACTTTTACAAGCGGTGGAATGCGAAACTCGGTGAAATGGCCATCCCTCCTTCCGAAGAGGAACAAGCTGGACATCTTCCGGTCATGCTTGAAACCGCATGCCGAGAGCCTCCCTCGGTCACTTTCCGTACTCGAGACTTACGGGCCATGGTTAACTCTGCGGCAAAGTTTGAAAAGGCTTACAATCGTGCAACCGCTGACACACGCCTACGAGATATCGGGCTCCTCCTGCAAACACTTTGCCCTGCTCCGCCAAAGGTAAAGAAATGATTAACTATGCGGGACGGGAATGTAATAACACAACTCCTTTTGCTCCCGGGAAACCGGTAGGAGCCCGGACCACGGGTCATGAATCTTGAAAACTTTGGAATTCCCTGAACGACATCTTTAGGGGGCTGGTGAAAGAAGGCTTGCTTTGCGGCCTTTGGAGAATTTCCAACCCAGAAATCCGAATGCTCCGTGGATACTACAAAGTATTGTGCTTTTCATCAAGCTCACGGACATCGGCGACAAGCGCTTTACTCTGAAAAAGGCAATCCAGGGCTAATAGAGCAAGGAAAATTGGAAGGCCCCGAAGGACCTAATACGATCAAAAATCCTACGCCAAGGAACCATAATCGAGGTGAATATGATTGAATGCGGAGAATCTTCGCATGCCCGGGAAGATCTTGATGAAAGTCCCCAAATACAGTGGCCAACCTCATCGAGGATCCACGGTCGGA
The DNA here is from genome assembly GCA_022495995.1 of Adenophora triphylla var. japonica. Lineage (NCBI taxonomy): Eukaryota > Viridiplantae > Streptophyta > Magnoliopsida > Asterales > Campanulaceae > Adenophora > Adenophora triphylla. The sequence goes on along the minus strand of JAFEMH010002025.1, from coordinate 248,094 downwards.
TTCCCCCTCGGCCTTGAGGACATCGAACGAATCAACCCATCTTGGTCTCATGTCGGAGACTCCTTGCAAGAATACGAGGCCCGCTATTTCTCGGATAAAGGGGAGGCCAATGCGAAGAGCTGGGCTGTTCGGTCAAAACATGAGAGGACCATTTACACAAGATGGTTAGAACAATCGAGAAGAATCGAACAAGAAAGCTTCCGGCGAAGCACACACTGTCTTGGGGCTTATCGGCAAAGAGGCCGAAAAGCATCTGGAGCTAGTACACTTCGCAACCGGCTATTGGAGAAGTCAAATACGACCCCGAAGGCGGTGAAGCGAAGAATCGAGAGGAGGAAGAACCCTTCTACATTCTACACGGTGTTAAATACGTGCCACCCCCTCTCACTCTTCCCCAACAGGTTTCGGGAGGAGAAGGCGAGTCACAATTACCACTTCCGGGAATGGGAGCATATGACAATTTTTGCGGTTGCACGCACCCATATTCCCCCAACGGGTTTGATCGGCGTTCCCTCTCCGCCGAAATCCCGGTAGTATGGGAAGAAGATCCCGATGACAGCGGTGATGATGATGATGACGAGTGAAGAGTCAGCTGAGGCCCCAGATCCGGAAACAATGCGGAACAATCATGCGAGTAAATGAGCCCATGGGAGCCAGGCACAATGGTTGGTTGCCAGCAAGTGACGATGAAGGACCACCGGAAAATGCAAGTCAAATGCCGGTAGGGGTGGACCCCCAGAAGCGCACCTCGTAAGATGCACATGCGGTCGGTGTCGGATAATTCGGAGGATGAGGGCAAAGAAAGCCCGCGCCCGGATCCGTACATATCCGAAATCCTAGAACACAACGTTCCTTATAAGAACTTGTGGTGAATGGAAAGGGTTTATTGAAGCAGTCGAGAATGGAGGGTTTCAGCCACCAGAAGATGAAGAATTCGTAAACGTTATCGGATCTTTTTCTTCTTTCCCAAGAACGGATGGCATAACAACCGTAAGGGTCACAACCGGGCCGCTCGAGCGCAGCGAGTGCCTGCAATCACTGAAAAAGGTTATCGATCTGAACGTCTCCCCATTGGCCTTCATACCTATGAATCCGCATGACGCCTTCCTAATTTCTCCAGTGCCCGACAATGGACCCCGGGTGCTCCTTATTTGGACATAGATCTATCGAGCTGCTACCTCAAACTCCGAAGGGGAACGTTGCCTATCCTTCACTTGTGGCTGCCCTACTTGCAAGATTGAAAGAAAAAGGATATACGATGAGATGGAGGCTGATAGCCATAACTCTGTGGGCCATCCAAGGGATGAGATCGAAAAGCCCCCGAGTCCCGACAATGACGACTCTTGTTGCATGATAACTATGAGCAAGGCCGGCCATGAGAGTGAATCGGAGGACGCCCTAGCTCTGTGGGCCATCCAAGGGGCAACAACACAACCCCAAACCCAAAAGCCTGTGACACAGGAAGCGGTTATAAGGGCCGCCCGGGGAAGGAGCCGTCTGACCCGGCCCCTCACTATCACTAGACTCCGTCAACCGGTGGCCAATAGCCAAAAGGGCTCCCCAGCGGCATTGAAGAAATCCAGGTCAAGAGACGGCCCTGATGAGGAAGTTAATCTATTGACCCGATCAGGCGAGATCTTCCAAGGAAATCCCAAGGCGAGATAAGAAGGCCACGGATCAAACACCAAAAGAAGATCGCCGCCCCTATGCTAAGGCAGTTTGAAACTCCAGGACCACGAAAAAGAGGATCCGTGCTCACCCGGTTGAAGCAAACACGAGGCCAACATTTCCCTCTGGTCTCTACTCACTTCGTCCTATCCCCATTTGAAGCTGGAAGAAAGCACAGCTCGCACTCTAGTGCCTATTGATGCTACTCCCGATGATGTGGTACAGACTAATTGGAAACATCCATTACGGGGAACATAATCACTTTCACGAGATCTCGACCTCCCTCAATTTGGGGCCGATCATAACGAGCCTCTCTTCATCACAGTCCAGTTGGATGAACGATGCCTCCCTCGGGTCCTGGTTGACAATGGGTCCGGAATGAACATTCTTCCGGCAAAGATCATGAGCACAGCTTGATATCAAGACTACGAGACTTGAAACCTTCCTCCCTCACAGTCAAAGCTTACGACTCAACATCTCGAGCGAGTCCTTGGAGTCGCCACCTTGGACCTCTGGTTTGGACGAGAAATTGATACCTGTGGAATTCCAGGTTATTGACATCCCGATTACTTTTACTGCCTTATTGGGAAGACCTTGGCTGCATCAGTCAAAGGGGTCACCTCAAGCCTCCACCGGTGTGTGAAATTCGTCTCGAATGGGGATCGACGACCATTTACGGGGATTTAGTCACTTTGGAGGGCACGGATACGGGCGGAATACCTATTCTGGAAATCAAACATGACGAGGAAGGTCACATGCTAACGGGCTTCACGGTCGAGCCTCCCAAGGCCCAAGTGTGCAACATAGATCTAACGGTCACTCGGGATAAAATCCCACCGGTCTTGAAAATGATGAGAAAAATGAGCTATCTACCTGGCCTCGATGCAGGGAAACACCAACAAGGAACTCACAAACTCATCGAGGTGAAAGGACGAGAATACTCGCCACGGCACAGGATATGAGGCCTCCTCGGTGGACTTGCAAAAGGAAAAAGATTTGAAGTTTGCCACAGGAAGGGTCCCGATCGACGACCCTAAATCTCTCCCCTTCAGTCCTAATTTGGCTGACTACTTTGTAAAGGGTCCCACACAACCAGGAAACATCACAGAACCCACTCCTACGGCAGGGTGGCTAAAGCTACAGGATAGCCTCAACAAGTTCAGGGGAGCCAAAGTCAACCCGGTCCGCAGAATGTTCCTGGACCTACCCAAGATACCCGGGGCTACCACTACCATGAAGAGTGAGTATACCTTCGGGCGTGCGACACAGTGGAAACAGTTCGAGAAGCTTACCACCACAAACCCGATTGCCCAGGAAGATCCGAAACCTGAATTCGAATTGACCATGCCAAAAGCCAAAGCCACAGAAGTCTTTTCAGATGGTTGGGATGGCCCCATCATGCAGCAGTTGTTCGGGGAAGAAGTCCAGGTACCAGACCTGATTGATCTCGGCTCGGTCTAAGAGATGATAGCAGCAATTGAGAAAGGAAAACAAAAATAGTACAGTTCCCGAGTCATGAGGCTACCAACAGCAAAGCCGCTAAAGAATTGGGAAACTCTCTCAGGCCCGTCCGCGACCAAAGAAGAAATGATCACCAAACTTGGATTGGTCCCCCGTCCCTTTGTGTCAATCTAGGACAAGTCCTCTCAGTCTCTCTTTGTTAAGATCGAGTCTCTAGGGTCGTCCGATGGCCTTACGCTGAAGACTACGAGTGCAGCAGCAAGTGTATTCCCTTTCGTTTTCAATGAAATGACGAACTTTACGAGTATCCCTTGATTGCCACTTTAACTAATGACGAATTAAAAAAAAAACACTTAATAATGATTCATTAGATAAAGAAGCAGACACATTAAACGAAAAAAAAAAATCAAACAACAAAAAAAAAAAAAATCTTTAAGCAGGTTGTCCGGACAGAGGAAAATCGAGCCCAAGCTGCCGAAGAGATTTTGACGAGTGTGAATCTGGGAACTGCGGAAGAGCCTAAAGAGACGCAGATTGGTGATTTCTTCAAAGGAACTGGAAAGGATGCTCTGCAAAATCCTACAAAATCCTCAACTCAAGGAAAGTAGCCCTCTTCATCAAAGAGAACATCATATGCGGATACGGGTTACCAGCCGAAATCATCTCAGATAATGGATCCCACTTCGAAGGGGAATGTGAAAAACTGATGGCAGAATTCCGAATAACCCGTCACAAGTCATCTCCTTACAGGCCCCAAACCAACGGAGTCGTCGAAGCAGCAAACAAGACTCTGGAAAATATCATCCGGAAAATGGCTGTTCAAGGCAGAGATTGGCCCGAGAAGTTACACACACAGCACTCTGGGGCTACAGAACATCGATCGAGAACGGCAACCGGGGAAACACCGTTTGCCCTCACATACGGAATGGAAGCCGTACTCCCAATCGAGTGGAAATACCCTCGCTCCGTATCTGGCTTTGGAAAGCCGAGATCAACGAGGTCGAATGGCTCAGTCGCCATGATGAATTGGCCTGCTAGATGAACGCCGATTGAAAGCAATGGAACACATCCGAGCCTACCAAGGAAGAATGGCCGAGCCTTCGACAAGAAAGTAAAGCATCGGGAGATCCGAGAAGGGGATCTCGTTTTGAAAGAAAAGCCCCCAGTCCGTATCAACCCCCTCGGCAAATGGGTGCCTGTATGGAGTCGGGCCATATGTCGTCCGGAAGATCTTCTCACGGAGGAGCCATGCAGCTTGCGGACCTCGACGGGAATCCCTTTGTACACCCGGTGAATGGTGACAAGGCAACGCAGATACTACGCGTAAAAAAAAAAAAAAAGAAAAAAAAAACAAAAAAAAGAGTGCTAAAAGAGTAATACCCAACTAGGTTGAAAACACGAAAAGGGCGGCCTAGGTAAAAAACGGGGTTGCACCAAAAAAAACAAAAAAACAAAACAAAAAAAAACAACAAAAAAATCGGGTTGAACTACGAAGACTGAGCTCCTCAAAATGAGGAACGTAGGCGGCGGAAACGGTTCGGTCTAAAATACAAATAAAAGTCATACTTTGACATCAATACAACGATCGGACCATGAAAGCGTCTCGAAAAACTACGAAGCAATTCAAATATTCATTACAAGTTAAAAACTTTTGATGAGTCTAAGCCCGATTCATTCCTACAGCGGCAACTGCTAAAAGAAAACTAATATACGTAATCAAACTAATTTGTCTGCCATGACAAGAAAGGGATACTCGGAAACCTCGAGTCACTCCAAGCCACTCGTCTTGGCCTCTCCCCTCTTCTTCCCCTTCGAGTCTTCTTCTTACGAACCGGAAAAATGTCGGTCTTCCTCCTACCAAGCTCTGGTATAGGAGCAGGGATCTATCAAACCGGCCTCATCGGGGCCTTAGTAGCCCTAGCGTCATCTCTCATCTCTGTAGCATAGGCGGTAGCATAGGAGCCCTCCTCTCCTGTCTCTTGACATAAGCCTCATAGTCGGTCACATCGTCTCCGCTCTGTCATGAGGGTTGGCCCTCGCCTCGGCCCTCCTCCTCTCGAAGCAGATCGGGTCCTGCGCACCCACAATGGCCTCACGCCGCCTCAGAAATAGCCATCGAGTCTCTCCTAAATGCCTCTCGTACCAATCCAGGTACCAAGTGAGTCGGGAACAGCGGTCTCGGACGCTGAGGATAACCCGAGGAGGAAAGGCGTCATACCTCCATGCTCGGGAAAGAAATGGAAACACCGAGGGATCATCCATAGAAGCAGGAGCCACCACCACGATGGCTATATCATCAAAGTTCTCGAAAGGAACTGCTCCAAGCCAAAGCTGTCTCAGAACCAAAGACGGAATATAGAAGGCTGGGCCGAGAAAGCCCAGGAAGCATGACCACATGAGACCCATCTGAAGCACTCTGCGAGCCTCCACCCGCCAACAAGGCGCGACCATCTCGATATCCTCTCGTGCGGCGACCAGCCATCCAATGCTCCCATGAGCCACGATCATCGAAATCCACGAACCCCCTCACAGGAAAATGTCCAAGGCTTGATCATGTCGGGAGATTCCCGAAGAACCCCCAAACGCTCCATCGGCCACGGGGTCAAGAGAGCAGGCTGCCCCGTGCATATACCGTCTTCCGTAGCTTGACTATCAAGAGCATGAAAAGTCTCCCCCAGAATCAAAGGAACGACATCTACGCCGGGCGACAGTGAACGATAACATCCAGCAAAGACCGATGGCAAATCCCAAAGGAATAGACCATGAACAGGGTGCCAAACATACAAAGTGCAAAGGCATCCCAATAGGCATCATTCACCAAGCCTAGGCCCCTAAACCTATCAGGAAGGCCGGAAATATCAAAATGATCGGGACCACGGATCATACCTTGCGCTTCCTCCGGGGAAAGATGAAGGAGGACGCACAATCTGTCAACAAAAGAAGCCCCTCCGGGCAAAGGAACCGCTATCTCTTCCACCTCCGGACCTCCAAGCAAGGCCCAAAATTCTTCCACAGTCGGAACAATCTCGTTGAAGGAAAGGCAAAAGACATGCCTTCTAGTGTCCCAAAATGAGGAAGAAGCCCTCAAAAGCTCATAATCCGGAATCAATTCCTTGAGAGACCATAAGCACTTCACCTTATACCTTTCTCCCGGGACCAATCCTTGAACTTGTTGAAGAATGACATTTGGGATTCTTGGGACAATTTTGATGGAGCTTTCCTAAGGTTTTCCATGGATTTTCTCTCTTTCTCCCCGAAAATGGCATTTGTTTGAATTTGGAGGTTGAAGAGGATATTTGAATTTGAAATAAAGTGAGACCGGTTCGGAGCAAAATTAAAGGACAATGTCGGATGCGGGACTCCTCCGCGCGGACATGATTGTCATTCATCGAGAAAAATGCACCAACGAGTCAAGTTGCTACACCAAAAGAGGAATATTCCGTCCCGGTTGCTCGGAACTTGTGCAAAAACCCTCCCCAAACCAGTCCATATACCAAACACTAACACCCTTGCAAAAAAAAAAAAACAACCAAGGCTCATGCAACACTGCATTCATACTGCATTGCATCCATAAAAAAATAAAATCCTAAATTATTACATTCCAAAAATAAAGGGAGTGTGCAAAAAAAAAAGGAAAAAAAAATCCAATAAGAAAAAGTAGGTAACAATAATCCTAAATTATTACATCAAAAAAAAAATGTGCATAAGCTGTACAAATCTCAATCCCAGTCATAAATCTCAAAATCTCAGAAAATCAGGGGGGGTGGGGTAATCAATCAGAATCCCTAGCGCCCGACATCTGTCCCCGGCCCCTCTTACGACTTGGGCCCGCCTCCTCAGGAGCCCTGAAAATCTCGGGCTCAGAATCGTCTTCGTCTCCAGAAAGAGGCTCGTCAGGACCAACCGGCACGCTCTGATAAGGCAAGCCGAGATCTGCGAAAAAATCATATCCGAAGGTGAAGGCGTCGGACTCCTGGACGTACGAAGACGACCCACCATCTTTGCCGCGCACGTGTCCACTGCCGTGTGGATCCCGAGAATGACGTGATCCGAAGCGGCACCGCGCGGGGATCAATGAGAGGAGACAGAGGAGTCTCTGAAGAAGTCTACGAACGAATAGGGAAGCCTCCGCCGACGGGCGCCGGCCGTGGTCGCCTCGCTCTAGCTGAGGAGCCATGAGCGACCATTCTCTGATGAATCTCTTAGCTCCGATCACTTGCTTCGTCGCCTTCTCGACGACCACCTCCGAAACCGCACAAAAGCAAAAGCATCGAAACAGGTTGAAGCGAGAAATGATGACGGGAAAGAAAAGAAAAAGCAAAAAAAAAAAAAAAGAAAGGAGGGAAAAGGAGAAGCCATACCTTCATACCGGACGAGGCCGGAAAGCTCGTGGAAGTCGCTCGAGTGAGGGATCTGCACCCTCAATCGGACCCCATCCTGGATATATGAAAAATCCGTCCGAGGGTACCGCGGGATCCCAAGCCCCTCTCTATCCGTAACACAGGGCATCCTCGGCCTCCTCAAAACAAATACGGGGTACGGCTCGGTCGCCACAAATGCCGAGAAGTGCTGGCCGGCTCGGTAGTCATCCCGAGTCACGAATCTGTCACTCGGGTGCATCATATCGGCGGGAGGCTCCACGGTGTCCTCAAAGGCGAATTTCACGCCATCTTTGGCGCGTCACCCTCTCTCCCGAATAATAGGCATCGCGGAGTCGGACCTCTCGAGAATCCTCCGCCGCACAGTCCAAATCTCGGCGCCCTTCGAGTGCGCCACCTCGAAACGATCCCAAGGATAAAATATCATCCTCTCATCCGTCTCGGCCTCCGTCAAGGAAGGCAATCCGCGTATCTAAGAGTCGTACGCCCCTGGAGCTTATCTTTTCCGGGCATGCTTGGACCAGGAGCGCATGGCCGGATACGCCCGACGTACTCCGCCAGTTTGTCGCCACATCGTGACGTGGAAGAACTCCAACGCCCATACCCTGCGAAAGGTAAAAATCAAATCAATCCGGTGCAAAAGAAAAGTGTGTGCTCAAAAAAAAAGGGAAAGCAAAGAGAGCTTATACCTCCAGGGCAAACTCAAAGCGGTACAAGGAGCTCACGGCCTTCCGGCTGTACCTATCGAGAGCAAAGTAAAGCTCTGCCCGGCCCGGCCTCTCCCCGGAGACGTCTCCGGCCATCTCCATGTCCTCCAAGGACCTCAAGAAGGCAAAGGCGCCGTCCCCTCGGCATGTCCGAAAAGGGTGCTCGAAAAAGCAAACCATAAGAAGGCCACAGCAATACGATCGGCGCCTATCCTCTCCTCCCCATCCTCGTAACTCACAATGGTCTCTACAATCTTCCCGTAGACCACCGCATACTCCATTCCCATCCCCTTTTTGGGAATAGGGGAAAATCCCGAAGAGCACAGCAGATCCGCATCGTTGTAGCCATCCCGCCACTCAATGCTTTGCGTCCATTGAAGGACAAACCCGTGATCGCAGCATAGTCAGAAGGCGTAATCGTAGCCTCGCCCCAGAAGAAGTGAAACGTGTGGGTCGCATCCCGCAGTCTTTGCTAAGCAAACATCGGGCCACTTGCTCTTAGGGAACTTGACAGTCCCACCCTCAAGCACTCAACAAACTCCCAAAGCCCGGTCTCAACAACAATCTGTCTCGGACTCGGCAAAGCTCCTCGGCCCGCATTCGGAAGCCGGTCCCACAAGTCAACCACAGACTCCACCGATCCTCGAGTCTTCATCTTGTTCAGTTGCTCCGTAACGTAGTTGTTTCCACCCTGCGATAAAAAAAAAAAGAGAAAATGTCAAAAAAAAAAATTGCGTTTTGAAATTACCCGGATCCGAGAGGCAGCGCAATCGCGCCCCGGCATCTGGCACCTTTCGCGTTGGAGCGATGTGTCTCGCCGTTTTTGTTTTGTAGAGTCGCCACGCCGTTTTTATTAAGCCCAAAACATTGAAAAAGGGCATCAGTTTAAAGATAATTTTAAACTGTTTTTTGTGTGATGAGATTTTGAGTTCGGAGGTCAGATGACTCCCCGGGAAGAGAATATTAGAATATTAGAGCTCACCCTTAGAGTAGCCTCGTAAAACGAGTCTTTCGGATACCCTAATATCCTTTAAATGTTGTGTGTGTGTGTGTGTGCTTTTAAAAATGCATGCTGTATCGGATGTCTACATTGTATGCTATGTATGGAAATGTATTGAAATAGTATAGGAAGGAAGCCTTACCAATGTTGGTTCGTGTCTGTCTTCCGCTGGGGAATAGTGTTTGAGGTCGGAGTAGCGTTCCGGTATGGATCGGGATTGCTTCGGGAGGGACCGGTTGTCTGCGGACAGAGTTTCGGCGTGAGTTGAGGTTGTAGGCTACGTTCGGGCAGAGGTTCGGCGTGCGTGGGGATCGTCGGGATCACTCGGGCGAGAGGTTCGGCGTGCGTTGTGGTGGCGAGTGAGTCACTGGGCGAGAGTTTCGGCGTGGTTTGGGATCGTCGGTTTGACTCGGAAAGAGCGGGACACCGTGGAAAGACCGGCGAGGCCTCGGAGTACCACGAGGGGCCTCGGAGTACCTCGAGAGTGCCTCGGGCGGCGCGGGAGCGTCTCGGGAGCGCTCGGGGAGGCTTCGGAGCACCACGAGGGGGCTCGGAAGGCCTCGGAAGGATCCGAAAGGGCGGGAATGCCTCGAAAGGACTTAGAGGGAAGCCGAAGGCCTAGGGAGGAAGAGAGAAGTGGGAGGTGTGTGAAAATGAGGAGGGAGCCCTCTATTTATAGTGCCAGATTTGGTGCAAAGAGGTCCGTACGGACCTCCACAGTAATCCAGTATTTTGGTTTTCCTCGATTTGAGGGAATGCGTGATGATGGAGGAATATTTGCAATTATGGTGTCCCTGAGCAATAAGGTCCGTACGGACCATCTTGCATGCAAAGAGGTCCGTACGGACCAACTCTGCGAGGGAGTAATCATTTTCCGGGATTTGAGGGAATATTGTGGACTTTAAGGAGATTCGGTAATTATGACAACAAAGAGGTCCGTACGGACCAATATTGCTTTCTCAATTTCTGAAAATTCCCGAAAGGTCCTTTTGTCCCTTTTATCCCGAGAAAGGCTCCTCCCTTGGTTTGGTTGGGGGTTTAGAGAGGGTTTTGAGTGAGAGGGGTCGTCGAGGCTGTGTTGATGAGTCTGCGGTGTTTCCCGTGTGTTTGAAAGGGTGTGATCCAGTTGGGGTACTTACAGAAGCCCCTCGACGACGTCACTTATGAAAGAAGTGGGGTCGCCGATAAGATAAGGGTGCTAATCTGGATCGCGTGCAGGGAGAGGAAGTGACCGTGGAGGTCAGTGTGAGGACGCGGTGGTGTCCTTTGTGTGACCGCATAGGTCAGTAGGCTGGACCCTGTGATAGGATTCCTACGTATCCACAGGCGGGAATCAAGCACAGTCGTAGTTCGGGTGTGGGGTGAGTGTTTTGTGAATGCGGGCGTGGTGGTGCCACTGAAGTGTCGCGTGACCGCCGAGGGTCGGTGGTGAGGACGTGGTGGTGTCTGGGTGGACCGTATGGGTCGATGGGAAGGACGTGGTGGTGTCCTAGGTGACCGTATAGGTCGATGCATTTGGACCACTGTGATAGGATTCCTACGTATCCCTGGCGGGAATCAAGCACAGTCGTAGTTCGGAGGTCGTGAATCTGTGAATGCGGGCGTGGTGGTGCCCTGAAGTGTTGTGTGACCCCCGAGGTCAGTGATAAGGACGGGGTGGTGTCCTAAGATGTGATGACCGCCAAGGTCAATTGTGAGGACGTGGTGGTGTCCTGGGATGGAAATTTTACGATTTTCCTAATCGGGTGGTTTAAGGCCTTAGGGCCGGAGATAGAGTGAGGACTTGAATCGTCTTCGATTGCGGTTGGTGCCACGGCTGGAGGACTTTGAATCGTCTTACGGCGGCGGTTGGTGCCACGGCTTGGAGGACTTTGAATCGTCTTAAGCGGCGGCGGTTGGTGCCCACCTTGGAGGACTTTGAATCGTCTTCTGGCGGCGGTTGGTGCCACGCTGGAGGACTTTGAATCGTCTTCTGGCGGCGGTTTATGTAATGCGCGAGGACTTTGAATCGTCTTCTAGCAGATTTGATGTATATGCGCGAGACTTTGAATCGTCTTCTAGCCGCATGATTTGATGTAATGCGCGAGGACTTTGAATCGTCTTCTAGCCGCAGATTTGATGTAATGCGCGAGGACTTTGAATCGTCTTCTAGCCGCATTTGTGGAGGCGTGGCCGCCTTGTGCTTCGATTGCGAGCGTAGATGCCTTTGTGTTTTTGCATGTTGAGTATAAGGTTGGACTTACGATGACTGTCGGGTGCTTGCGTTGCCGTTGAAGTGGGCAAGGATGACGGCCGGTGATTGCTTCCCCATTTGGCATTTTGGAGGCGCTTCGTGCCTTGGGACTTGTACTCGGAGGTGTTGGCTCCTTCTTGTGCTTGTTTTGCCGTTGAGCCGTGGAGGCAAGGATGATGGTCGGTCTTTGAGGATATGCAGTCTTGCGTGACTTCCCTTTGACTTGTTGGGAGGAGCTCGGGCTTACTTTGATGGCCGGTGCTTGAGCTGCCGTTGAAGTGGGCGAGGTCCGGTCTTACGCTTGATGGCCAGGTGCTTGAATTGCTTTGGGGATGCATGACCTTGTAGGGGCCCTTTTCTGTGGGGAAGATGGCTTCGGACCTCTTTTGAGGGCCAGTGGTTGAGTTGTCGTTGAGCGTTTGGAGGCGTCTTGCGCCTTGATATTCGTGCTGGGAGGTGTTGGCTCCTTCTTGAATTGCCGTTGAGCGGGCAGTGGTTGAATTGAGCGTCTCGTGCCTTGGGATATTCGTATTGGGAGGTGTTGGATCCTTCTTGAATTGCCGCGTGAATGAGGCGTCTCGTGCCTTGATATTCGTTGATGGCCGGTGGTTGGCTTGCCTTCTTGAAGTGGGCGAGGACCGGTGTCTCGTGCCGACGGGAGGTGGGCTCCTTCTTGAATTGCCGTTGAAGTGGCGAAGACCGGTCTTACGTTGACGGCCGGTGGATTGAATTGAAGGGTTAGGGACCATTACGCACTTGGATTTGCTGGAAAAGGCCTTAGGACAGCCAGGGGCAAAGATTATAAGGGCAAGAAAGTAATTTGGTCACCCCTTGCAAAGAGGTCCGTACGGACCAACGTGGCTGCAAAGAGGTCCGTACGGACCACCTTGGTTTTTACGGTTCCCAGTTTTGACCAGGGCTTAAATGCCGAGGCTCCCCCACTTCTTCTTCCTCATTTCCGGTTCGTGAACCAGCGAGAGAGAGAGAGAAAATCCTCCATTGTTAACCAAAATCAACAATTTTTGCTTGAATTGCTTGCCATGGTGAGAAGGATCTCGAAGGAGTCGTCGTCAACGCAGTCAAGAAGTGGTCGAGCAACGGATGGAGCTCCAAAGGAATTGGATTTCGTTCGTTCCATCTTCGAAGAACCCGGATGTCTTGTATCCGAATCCGGAGGTGCACAATCGTCGCTCTATGAACGTCGGGGAGGTAAGAAATCCGTTCCGTTATGATTCCTGCCGAATTTTTGAATGCTAGAACTAGGTTTTAGTTTTTCGCATTTTTGATTTTTGTTATTATTTTTTTTTTTATGCCTTTTTGTGAAATTCTTGATGAATTGTAGAAAATGGACATGTAAAAATTGTGGGTATGTGTATTTTGTGCAAAAATGTGTAGATTAGCTTCTATTTGTGAAAATAAAGTGCCTCTCTAATGAAATGCATGCTTTAGTGTTTTGTACCGTATGCTATTTATGTATGTACATTATGAGAAAAGTTTGTCGTGTAGTGACAATTTTTGTGAAAAAATGTGACATGTGCCGTGTTTTGTGACGGGTTTTGTCTGAAAGTGTGTGCCGTGTAGGGACGGATTTTTTGAAAAATGTGTTATGCATATGTGTCGTGCCGTGTGTGCCATGTTTTTGGGTGACGGACTTTGTGGGGAAAATATGTGCAATATGTGCCGTGTTTTTGTGACGGGTTATATGTGCCTTTGCCGTGTTGGGACGGACCTTTTTTTTGAAAATGTGTCGTGTAGGGTTTAATTCCCCCCCCCCTTTTTTCCTTTTTGAGAAAATGTGTACAGTGTGTGCCGTGTTTTGTGACGGACTGCATGGGAAAAATTATAGGTATAATGTGAAAATTATGTGCAATGTGTGCCGTGTTTTGTGACGGGTTATTTTTCATGGCTTTCCATGTTGGGACGGACTTTTGTGTCTTTTGTTTTATATTAAGTACTGTGATTGACGTACCTTTGCTGTGTTTACCTGCAGGATGCGGGGCTTATGGCCGGGAAGGCCAAGAGGATGAAGACTCGGGGTCGCTCGAGGCCGTTGCTGAGCCGTGGCGGGGATGCCCGATATTTCGTGGACGGTAGGCCGAGTCCCAGTGAGGCCGGGTCTACGCTTCGGCCTCGGGGGTGTTCGTCGAGAACCCGGCCGGAGTTTCGATACGAGGAAGAACAAGAGCGTCTTCCTTGGCCTTTCCGAGCATTGGTGGGATACCACCCACACCTTCCATCCGAGCCGGGAGAGGTGACGGTGACGCCGACCGATTTTGCCGCGACACGGCTTTCCTTCAAAGGAGGGCTTGACGGTGGAGAGATATGATCTCCGATGTGGTGTTGACCGAGCCGCCGGGCCTTGAGCCTCGTCCTCGCAGGGGCTCGGGCATGCCGTATAGCGACGTGGAGCCGAGGATCACGTCCAAAGACATTGGGGGCCTACATCCGGGTACTGCCAGTGGATGCCGGGCTTGCTTGGCGCGCTCCTTTTTGTGGTATGCACTGTCCGAGACTTTGTTCTCGAACCACGCGACCGTGGCTCCCTTTGCTTTGCTGGAGAGCTTGATTGACCTGGATAGGGTCTGTGATATTGCTTGGGGCGAGGCAAAGCTTGGGCCGAGCTCTACTTCTCCTTGGACCGGTTTAGCCGGTGGCGCCATCGTTGGCCCGTTTTTGACTTCGCTTTGGAGGTATGAGTTTATTGCCGTTTTTTTTGATTTAGCAACTTGTCGTTTCTCCGTTTTCTTTGCACCGAGCCCTTTCTCGTTTTTGTCACTGTGTGGTTCTATGAGGTTTTCCAAAGGCTTCCCGTGGGATAGAGATCCGGGGCCGTTGCCGCGCACCCGCTATGCCGGGCCGGGCTCGTACGGCGAGAAAGAGGAGGACCAGCAGGGGGAAGCTCACCATCGCCACGGGGATGTGCAGGAGCTGCCTAGAGAGGGATAGCCCTGAGGGGTTCGTTTTGTTCCCGTGGGCTCGGTATGAGGGGGATGAGTTTGAGGGGGCTCCCGAGGTGACAGCCACAGCCGAAGATGCCGCGGGGCTTGACCTGCGATGTTATGTATCCGGGGAGCGGGTCTTCCGGGCAAAGATGGCCCCGGCAGAGCTTCCCGCTGCTCCGAGGGACCCTCCCTTTGGGATGCTTGATTCCCGGGACATGGACGTGCTCGATTTTGAGAGGTACCTCGCGGTGCGGCGCCGAGGAGTTCATTTTGTATGGAGAGGAGTACGGGGCCTTCGTGAGGAGGAAGCCGAGGACGCCGCAGTACCGGCGCGGAGAGAGAGGGCCGGCCCGCAGTGCTCCCCTGCAGGTTCCGATGCCGGGACCGGATTTCACGTATGTCCGCGGGACGGATCGAGGAGGAGGGTGGCTTCGTACTGCCTCGAGCAGTGCTCCGCCGCATACAGAGTGGATCCCGATAGATCGGTGAGTGTGCCGACTCTTTTCCATCTTGGCATCTTTTCTGTATTTTTCTCTTTTTGTTGTTGAGTATAACCGTATTGCCGAGCGTTTCCTTGTCGCTTGTCAGTGCAGTCCCGGGAGAGCCTATGATATGCCGACTCGCCGTTACGTGGCGATGAGGTCGTTTGCGAAGAAGATGGCTTCGAAGATATCTTGCCGGCCTTCGCGACGCGTGCCGGCGTACGAGCCTATGCCTTCGAGGCATTCTCGTGGACGTTCCTCCGCCTAGAGCCGAGCCGGAGCCGCAGCAGGAGGGGCCTTCGAGGGGGCGGCATAGCATGGATGCCGGACGTCTTCGGAGCCGCAGTGGCCTTCGAGGGAGCAGCCCTTTTATCAGCTTCATGCCTCCGCATGGCGCACAGGCGAGGGTTCCTCGTGAGCCTTCTTTCTTTGATCCTTTCGCCGGATTTGATCCTTCCGAGTACTTTTCGTGGGAGCCTCCGCGGTGCTCGGTATTCCGACGACGAGGATGTGACGGGCGAGTTCGCCGGGATGCCCGACTTTTCTCTCGGAGGACCTTGGCGAGGATGATGATGCCGAGGAGTCCGATTAGTATTCATTTGCTTTCCCTCTTTTCATATCCCTCTTTTTTTTTGTTTAGCAACGTGACATTTATGGGTACCCGTAATAAAACACACGTATTTGCATGGCAAACAAAGCATTTTATTTTAAGATGTAATGTCATTTTTGTGATTCCCGGATTTGTCCTAGAAATTGTTGCTATTATTATTATATTTTTGTGCATGCCACGTGAGCCGAGAGTGCGTTTGTGGGTAGTGTATGTTTGCCGAATGGCTTTGGCCGTGTTGGGCGCTTTGGAGCAAGGTCCCGCCGAGGACAAAGTGGTTGTTGTAATCGTTGTCGGGAAATGGGTTCTTTTTGCAAGGAGGTCCGTACGGACATACCTAGCATGCAAAGAGGTCCGTACGGACCAACCTTGCTGGGAAGGACATAAATGCTTTCCAAGTCCCGGGTTCTTCCTCATTTCCCCATTTGCAGCCATTTTCGAGCTTTCTTCCCCATTTTCTCTAGGAACCTCCATTTTTGCCATGGATTCTTCGTGACGTCCCTAGAATTTTGCCGAGGCTTTCGCAGGAGAGGCAAGCACACTTCCGAGCAGCCTGAAAACGTGGATGCGGCGCCGTATGAGGCATCGTAGACGGGCTTTCGAGGTAAGGTTTCGTCTTTGCTCGATTTGGTCTTTTAAGGAGTTGGTTCCCGATTGGGATTTGTTGCGGCCGCCGCGAAGTTCTGGGATGTTAGGAGGCACGTGTAATCGTTTCTCCTACAATGAAATGGTGCCCACTTTTGAGGATTTTCGGGCTTTGATTGGAGGACCGGAGGTGGAGGCCATCTCGCTTCCTTTGATTGGTGGTGTCAGCCGTGAGCGTGAAGCTTGCAGCTTTCTTCGTACTTCGTTGGAAGAAGTGCAGGCATGATCCTTGATTCGGGTCATATCGACATTTCCGAGCCGCCGGAGCGGTTCATGGTTGATGATGAGAGTGACGTCTCTGGGATGCATTCGCTCGCGCGTGATGGCGACGCTTTTCCGGGCCGCCTCCTCGGCATTTGTGATGGCGCTTTGCTAGATGTGGTAGGGCACCGCAGAGCCGGAGAGGATATTGTCCCGTTGGTGCCGGGGGAGACTCTTCATGGTATCGACCGTCCGGCGACCGGGGATCGTTTCATGAGAGGGGAAGCCCCGCTTTGCTCACCTTGTGGCCGCGAGAGAGACTTCAGGCCATGCCCGAGGCTCCGACGTCGTTTAGCCCGTGGTCATTTGCTCGCCGACCTCTTGTGTTGGATATGGATCACCCGCCCGGGAGAGATGGATGGCACACTTGGTACGCATCGATCCGCCGGTGGGTTCCGCACTCGGAGGATTGAGACTAGGAGGATCTTGGCAGAAGCGGTCCTACGTTGTCGAGTTCCAGGTTTGTCTTGGTCCTCCTTCTATATTCCGTCGCTTGTTTCCCGGCAGCTTGGGATGAAGCAGAGCCTTTGTTGGGCCGGGATGACCTTGCTACCGCGGAGGTAGTTCCTCTTTGTATGGCAAACTTCAGTGCCTTCTTGTATTTTCTCGAGGGTATGGAAGTATTCCGCTTCCCTCCCGTGGTACTCCTTAGACGTCGGGGAGCTGTCGTATTGACGACTCGCACTCCGGCCCGGTATGAGCAATGTCAAGGCCCCAAGTGGTCTTGGAGAGCAGTGCGTGTAGCGATTCTGGGACCCGGCTGCCGTAGTAGCTATTGCCTTAGGAGTGCCGAAGCCTCGGTCTCGACCCTTTCGATGTGACTCGGGAGACACTTTGTTTGACTACGAGACTAGAGTTGACCGACCGACAGGAGAGGTCCTCTTTGCTGCACTCGCAGGGAGGAGATCCGAGCCGAAGCACGGCGAATGAAGCCCCGAGAGCTACCGGGATTGTTTGACTCTACGGGAGGACCCCGATCTCTGACTGAGAGACGCAGAGTTGGTTCACGTGGAGCGAAAGAAGACTCGCCGGGGACGAGGGAAGAAAGGAAAGAATGGCGAGGGGACAAGCGCAGATGGCGCGGAATGACCTCCTAGGTATCCATTCATTGCATTTGCAAACACATTATTAGTTAAATGTATTAAGCTGTCTTTTAGCATGTTGTGAACTTGAGAGTAGACCGTGCTTGAACTCATCAAGAAATGTTGTAACCGTTAGTGATTTGTGATTTACTTTTAAAGCTTTGTCGAGACGCAAGATCTCTTGTTTGCCTTTGCTTCGTTGTGCACTTTGTCGGCGTCCATCTGACTTTTCTCGTTGCATTTGCGGACCGAAGCGCCTCGGGCTATGACGGCAATCCCTTTGCTTAGGCTTGTGCTTGGCCGAGAGGTTGAATGCTCCCTTGACAAGTCGTTTTGACGGTCTTTTCGTAGCCTTCCTTGCCTCTTGTTGGCGTCGGGCTCTTGACCTCTTTTTGCAGCCTTCGCTTGAGCTTCTTTTGTTTTTTTTTTGTGAGCCCTTGCTCGAGCTCTCTTTTGTTTGTTTTTTTTTGTGAGCCCTTGCTCGAGCTCTCTTTTTTTTTTTTTTTTTGTGAGCCTCGCTCGAGCTCTTTTTTTTTTTTTTTTTTGAAGCGCGTGAGGGCGAAGACAAGCCCCCGGCTTGGAAGCATACATGAGCCGCCTGCTTGATGCCGAGTGACCCTCGGATGTCCTTTTTGATGTTGCCGCCGTCGTTTGACTTGGTCAAGGTGATCGCCGGGGCGTGTTCTTGAAAAGTGCGTAGCTTGATGGAGGTCTTGATTGACATTCAAACTTTTGACTTTTTGTGTATTTTTAGACCGGACCAATTAAGGTTGCCTACGTTCCCTGGACTAGAGGGCTCAGTCCGCGTAGTTCGACACTACATGGAGTGCCAAGAGATGCACAATGTTCTTCTTTAGGCGAAGTATCTCGCGAAGTTTGCTTCCGTTGACCGGATTCATGAAGGGATTGCCGTCTAGGTCCTGTCGCCTTCATGGCGCCTCCGGAGAAGATCTTTTGAACCACGAAAGGGCCGATCCATGTGGGTTCCCATTTTCCCAGCTGGGTTGGTTCGAGTGGGAGGCTTTTCTTTGAGTACAAGGTCACCTTCCCCGATGTCTCGGGATTTGACTTTCTTGTCGAAAGCTCTAGCCATCCCGCTTTGATAGGCTCGGACGTGTTCCATGGCCTTTAGTCGTCGCTCGTCTAGCGTGAGCCAATTCGTCGTGTCGGCTTCGGAGCCATTCAACTTCGTTGATGTCATTTTCCAAAGAAGACTCGGAGTGAGGGAATTTCTAGCTCGATGGGAAGGACTGCTTCCATCCCGTATGTCGTGGCAAATGGGGTTTCTCCCGTGGCTGTTCGACCGATGTGCGGTAGCCCCAAAGTGCAAGGTGCAGCTTCTCGGCCAATCTCGTCCTCGGGTGGTCATTTTTCGGATGATCCGTTCGAGGGTTTTGTTTGCCGCTTCCACGGCGCCGTTTGTTTGTGGCCGGTAGGGAGAAGATTTGTGGCGTGTGATCTTGAATTCAGCCACAGCCTCCGTCGAATTCCCTTCAAGTGTGAGCCGTTGTCCGATATGACCTCATTTGGGCTGCCGTATCGGCAGATGATGTTTTCCTTGAGGAAATGCGCGACCTTCTTGGAGGTGAGTACCTTGTAGGACTTGGCTTCGACCCATTTGGTGAAGTAGTCGATGGCTACTAAGATGAACTCGTGACCGTTGCCGCCCGGGCGTGAGCGATTTTCCCGATGACGTCAATTCCCAAGTGGCAAAGGGCCAAGGTGTAGTCATGCAAGAGAGATCGTGGAGGAGGTAGATGATTGAGGTTGGAGAACCGCTGGCACTTGTCGCAGCCTTCTGACAAAGTGGATGCAATCCGCTCCACGGAGATCCAAGAGTAGCCCATCCCGAGAATGATTTGCATCGTGGCTCGGGCGTTCATGTGGGGACCGCAAGCCCCATTGTGGACTTCTGCTTCATGAACTTGTTTGCTTCTTCTTGGCCGATGCAGCGTAGAGTGGCCCACGGTAGCGTTTCTTGTATAGCATGTCCCCGAGGATGACGAAGTGAGAGGCGAGGCGTTTTAGGGCCATGATGCTCTTGGTTTTGACCCTCCCGTGTGTGTGGGTCTCCTTGTTCATGAAGGTGGTTTCCGTTCTTGAGGTATTGGAAGATCCGGTTTGGCCGGAAATGGCGTCTGACTTGCGTCTCTTCGCTCTTCAAAGAATCTTGCAAATCGTTGTGATTAAAACCTTCTCAGCACTTGGGCCCGGTTTTTCTCTCGTTTGACAACATGCTTAAATGTTTGCTTGATGCATTTATTTAATTAATGTGTTTTCCTTTTGTATAGATGAATTGTTATTAACTTGTTTTGATTAGTTAATATCATCATTTGTTAAAGATGCAATGAAATGGTTTTTTTTTAGGAAGGTCGGACCTTTTATTGAAAGCGTGAAGACCGTACATTGTTGATCAAAGATTCACAATCGTCGGCGTAAAGCCGTCAAAAGACTCAAAAGATGTGAATAGACAGACAACAAGACTCGAAGCTAGACTATAGGCGACGAGGGATTGGACCAGCTTCATTACTCTCGGATGGCCGTAGCTCTAGAGGGAGTGGTGGCCGGGTTCAGTGGCCAATCTTCCTCGTACGAGTCCCGAAAGTAGCTTGCATGCGGTTCGATTTCAAACCGTATCGCGGAGGTTTTTGGCCGCTCCCCGATGATGTCCCTCCATTAGTGTTGCCACCACCCTGGGGTTTTTGATGATAGAAGTCGCCGAGGGCTACTTCTAGGAGGGCGAAGCATTCGCCGATTCGGAGTCGATTCTTGCCGATGTTGATCACTTTCATAGAATCCGCTTTATCCGGGATCTTTGCTTGGACGACGTTTACAATGTCCGATTCGAGCTGGACATGCTATATCTCCTTCCCCGATTAAGCCTCGAGGAGGTTGCGCCACTGTTCGTCCGTGCCTGACACCTAATGTTGAATTGAACTAAGCCGTGATGGCCGTCCCCGTAAGATCCGAGAGTGTCTGGCTAGAGGGTTGTCTTGTACCGGGGATCGGTGATGAGCCGCTTGCAAGAGGGTTTTCGGCGAAGTAAGGGTCTACTCCTCGATCAATCTCCATTAGGGCACCCATCTCGATCCTCTCTCAAGCATTCTTCACAGCCGCATATATCGAGTTGTCATCCCGACCTACGAGTTCTTCGATTTCCACTGTCATGCGCTTAGAGCGTGGATGTAAGGATCCACTTCGTAGCGGGACAGTGGTAGGAGAATCATCCGGAGAAGAGTATTCGGTCATGTCGGGACCTTCTTCTCTCGGGTCATAGCTTGCCGGCCAAGCACTCGCCATTGCACCGCTTCCGCGGATCACTTCGATCGCTCCATCGGCATTGATGAATTTCACGCATTGGTGAAGAGTAGATGATATCCGCTTTCATCTCGATGTATCCAAGGTCGTCCCAACAAAGCAGAGAAGGTTGGTTTGATTTCCACGACTTGGAACTCTACCGACTCCGCTTGTACGTCGAATCGATCCTTAGATTGATGACTCCTACGATTGGTCGTGCAAAGGGAATCGTAGGCTCGGATTACCCGAGGTGAAGGCCTTATCGTAGAACGATCGATGCGGAGTCGTTTCAAAGGTGCTTAAAGCGATGATGTTGATCGCGGAGCCGTTATCAATCAAGACGTTCGGGAGGAAGAACATCTCTATTTTTATGAGGATGAGGAGGGCTTCGTTGTGCCGATTCTCACATATTGGCAAGTCATCGTCGTGAAGGCTAAACCGCTTCCCGTGCTACCGTTGGACTCCGCCCTTCCTCGGGGAACGTTCGATCCATCCATTTGTATGCCTTGGCCGGGGCAAAGATCGTAGGGAGACAGCTTGCCTCGGGCGTTCTTGTCGGAATTCCCGGCCACGAGATCTCTTGACTCGGTTTCACGCTCCTGGGCCGTAGCGGGACAAAGATGCCGACGGTTTCGGAAATTGCAGGGGTCCGCTCTCGCTTGGAGTTTCGTCAAAGGCTATTGAAGTTTACCCCGTCGTTCCGGGGAATGGATTTCCGATGGTATTGGGACCACGAGGGCGTTCCAATTTTCCCTCCTCAATGAGCCCCCGGACCACCCGCTGAGTACGAAGCAATTGTCGGTGGTGTGGCCGGGGTAGTTGTGGAAGGCGCAAAGGTTTGCTCATATCCATGTTGGGCTTGAGAGTCTTCGGTTGGAAATTCTCGAGTGGTTTGAGAAGATTTCGCTTCACCAAAGCTTCAAATACTTGACTCCAAGGGCATTTCCAGGTTATCTAAATGCCGGAACTCGTGGGAAGCGAGGGGGTTGTTATTCTTTGGGGCCGCTTGATCGCGGTTTACTTGAGCCCGTTCGAATGTAGTGCACTGTTCCTGGCCGCTTCCTTTCCTTTGGTCTGGGGCAGGAGTTGAAGTTGCCAGGTTTGTTCGATAGCGGTAAGACGAGGCAGGGGTTGCCGTTGCTCAAGACTCGTGGTCTTTTTCAAACTTTGTCCCGGCGTTGACCATGGCACGGAGATCCGGATAGAAATGGTGGCCGATCAAGGTCCTCAAAGATGGCTTGAGGCAGAATGGAAGATGTCCATCTCGCTTCTTCTTGGAAAGCGGATCCATTATCTCGCTTAGCTTCCAGCCCATCTTTGTAGAACTCGCCCACCGGTTCGTCATCCTTTTGTTCGGTAGCTTGCGTGTGTCATGGCGGTTTGTTTCCCATTCAAGATTGGCGCGGTACTTCTCCAGAAGATTTCACCGATCTCGATCCCACGTGGAGCGGTTTTCCGCCTTCACATTGAGGAACCACCTTAGTGCCGTGGATTTGAGGGAATGCCGAAAATGATCTCGCCATCTCGTTGAGGGGTTGCCCCTTTGGCTCTCATACCCAGGACGTAGGTGTCGATGTGGGTTTTTGGGCATTCTCGTCCGTCAAACTTTTCCATTTCCGCATCCCGAACTTTGGAGGGAGAGGGACCACTTTGTTCGGATCAAGAGGCGTGAGGGAGTCCTTCCGAGAACTAGCTAGCTTGCCTTGCATGTCTTTCATTTGTTCGATCGCCCAAGCCATGTGAGGATCACTGTCGAGGTGGGTTACCGTTTTCGTGTGGACGGAAACCGAAGATGGAGGTGGATTGGCCGATGGGATCGCCATTCGGGAGTCTTGGGGAGGTAGTTGAGCGTATACCAACCCATACCCCGGGGTGTTGAAGTTGAGGGCGTGATTGCCAGGTCCGCTAAGGGTTGTGTTTGGGAACCGGGAAACGATTCGTTAGCCCCAATCGCGTACTAGCAGTGGCAAGCTTGAGATGCTCGGGATATCCGCCGGATGCCCGTCCCCGGTAAGAATGTGGACTTTTGATTGTGGTTGCGAGGCCCGTATAGAGGCAAAGGATTGAATCCTGGGGATACCGAGATGCATTGGGATCTCGCGGAGCAGCACGTATGTGTGCCGT
Source organism: Adenophora triphylla var. japonica (assembly GCA_022495995.1). Lineage (NCBI taxonomy): Eukaryota > Viridiplantae > Streptophyta > Magnoliopsida > Asterales > Campanulaceae > Adenophora > Adenophora triphylla. The sequence goes on along the minus strand of JAFEMH010002025.1, from coordinate 225,206 downwards.
TGGTACCGAGCTTGATGTGCAGCCGGAAACCGACCGTGCCGAGGCGGGCATGCTCTGAGCCGCTTGACCGACGCCCGAGGGGAGCTTTGAGCGAGAGCCGCTTTGCGTTGCCGGGATCTCGTAGCTTGGCGGAGGCGGGACTCCGCCGATAGCTTTGAGAAACCGGGGAGCCGGTATTTCTTCGTCTCTATGAGAACAAAGGTTCCATCAGTTGGGGAACCGCAATCGTTCCTCGAAGACGCAAGGTGTCGACGATCCAGCTTGCCGTTCCTCTTGGCGCTTCTTGATGGTTTCAAGGCTCGCAGCACCTCCTCCATTGTCTCGGAGATTCCTTAGTGGCGGGGTTCCGTTTCCCTCACCGTTATCCGTTGATCCCGTCATGGGAGTATCGGACGGTGCGGACCGTTGAACCGGAAGGGCTATCGGACCTTGTGACCTCGATACCGAAAAGGCGGCTTCCAGGTATTCTCAACCACTCTCGCTCGCCGGAGGGGTGACGGGCAAGGTTTAGACACGGGAATGGCCTAACGGGATAAAAGGGGAAAGCTCACGTGGCATGCGGTTTCCGTTTCTTTTATTTTTTGATTTTTTTTTTTGTTGTTTTAATTTACTTAAAACATGTTTTCTCGTAATCCTAGGTAGGTTGGAAAAGATTGCTCTTCTTTTTCGCAACTATGCTAGATCCCGGGTCCTGGAGACCATCTCGTGCGGCTATAAGCCCTCGTTTTGCACCCGTATTTCGACATCCCAGTGGATGCCCTCTGTGCGAGGGTCCTATAGTGCAAGCGGTTTCCACCGGCCTAAAAGAAAAATCGAACCTAAGGACCGAGCCTGTCATGTTCGTTTTGATGCGTTAGCCATGTGAATAGTGAACCAAGCCGGCCACCGAGTCAAGATCGTGTCAAGAGTTCGGCATGACCTTCTCTTTACTTGCTTGCGCAAGGGATCTCGTGACGTTAGGCGTTGGCCGGGTCATATCGTCATGGCCGACGTATCAAAGGCGTGATGACATGGTGTCATGCGAGCATGGATGTATATCCGGACGGAACATCGTCCTGGGTGTAGCTTCGGAAATCAAGATCGTGTCAAGATTTTAGCATGACCTTTCATCGCTTTGCTTGCGCAAGGGATCTTGAGTTCCGAGCCTTGACTCGAGAAAAATGGCCGGCATGGTATATGTATCCAGCCGTATGACACCTGACCGGGTAAAACCAACCGAGTCCGGACAGAGTGTGACTCAAGACTCAAACGTGCGGTGGTTGACGCCGGCTAGGATGGGATGTTTGGAATGATCCCGTGCGCGTCCAAGAGGCCTAGGAAGACCTAACGGATCGCAACCGAGACCACTCCGGGTTGAGGGTTGTAGTGTGCAGTGTATCCGAGGCAAAGAAGGCGCGTAGCGTGCGGTGTAACCGAGGCAAAGAAGCAGGAGTAGAGTGCGGTGTAACCGAGGCAAGAAGGCGCGTAGTGTGCGGTCTCTAAAATTCTTTTTCCGAGTAAAACGAAGTTTTTGAAGAATTTTAAATGTATGCACGTATGTATATTGATGCATTTTTTTGTATTTTTATTTTTTTTTGTAAAATAAAAACGAAGCACGTGCACACACACACAATGCTTAAAGGAAGGGGTAAAATGAAAGTTTGACCCTCATCATCGTTTTAAAAATCTTTTATTTTGTTTAAAAGTTTTTAAAACAAAATTACTCCCTCACGGAGTCGCCAACCGAAATTACCCGGATCCGGCTCGCGCGCGGAGCCCCGCAGATCTCGCATTCGTCGCCGTTCGGGAAGTCGCCCGGATCCGAGAGGCAGCCGCAATCGCGCCCGCATCCGGCTTATTCCGTTTTAGCGTTGCGTGTTGGAGGTGTCTCGCCGTGTTTTGCTTTGTAGAGTCGCCACGCCGTTTTTATTAAGCCCAAAACATTGAAAAGGGCACGCTTAAAGATAATTTTAAACCTGTTTTTGTGTGATGAGATTTTGAGTTCGGAGGTCGATGACTCCCCGGAAGAGAATATTAGAATATTAGAGCTCACTCCGAGTAGCCTCGTAAAACGAGTCTTTCGGATACCCCTAATATCCTTTAAATGTTGTGTGTGTGTGTGTGTGTGCTTTTAAAAATGCATGTCAGATCGGATGTCTACATTGTATGCTATGTATGGAAATGTATTGAAATAGTGTAGGAAGGAAGCCTTACCAATGTTGGTTCGTGTCCTGTCTTCCGCCGGGGAATAGTGTTTGAGGTCGGAGTAGCGTTCCGGTATGGATCGGGATTGCTTCGGGAGGGACCGGTTGTCTCATGACGCAGTTTCGGCGTGAGCCGAGGTTGTAGGCCGCGTTCGGGCGCAGGTTCGGCGTGCGTGGGGATCGTCGGGATCACTCCTGGGCGCAGGTTCGGCGTGCGTTGTGGTGGCGTGGAGTCACTCGGCAGAGTTTCGGCGTGGTTTGGGATCGTCGGCTTGACTCGGAAAGAGCCGGACACCGTGGAAAGACTGTGCAAGGCCTCTGAGTACCACGAGGGGCCTCAGAGTACCTCGAGAGTGCCTCTGGCAGCGCGGAGCCGTCTCGGGAGCGCCGGGAGGCTTCTGAGCACCACGAGGGGGCTCTAAGGCCTCGAAGGATCCGAAAGGGGCCGGGAATGCCTCGAAAGGACTTAGAGGGGAAGCCGAAGGCCTAGGGAGGAAGAGAGAAGCTGGGAGGAGTCTCGAAAATGAGGAGGGGGAGCCCTCTATTTATAGTGCCAGATTAGGTGCAAAGAGGTCCGTACGGACCTCCCCGGTAATCCAAGATTTTGGTTTTCCTCGATTTGAGGGAATGCGTGATGATGGAGGAATATTTGCAATTATGGTGTCCCCGAGCAATAAGGTCCGTACGGACCATCTTGCATGCAAAGAGGTCCGTACGGACCAACTCTCGCAGGGGAGTAATCATTTTCCCGGATTTGAGGGAATATTGTGGACTTTAAGAAGATTCAGTAATTATGACAACAAAGAGGTCCGTACGGACCAATATTGCTTTCCCAATTTCCTGAAAATTCCCGAAAGGTCCTTTAATCCCTTTTTATCCCAGAAAGGCTCCTCCCTTGGTTTGGCTGGGGGTTTAGAGAGGGTTTTGAGTGAGAGGGGTCGTCGAGACTGCGTTGATGAGTCTGCGGTGCTTCCCGTGTGTTTGAAAGGGTGTGATCCAGATTGAGGTACTTACACAAAGCAAACATCAGGCCCTTGCTCTTAGGGAACTTGACCAATCCCCTCAAACACTCAATGAACTCCCAAAACCCGATCTCAACAACAATCTGTCTCGGGCTCGGCAAAGCTCCTCGGCCCGCATTCGGAAGCCGGTCCCACAAGTCAACTACAGACTCCACCGATCCTCGAGTCTTCATCCTGTTCAGCTGCTCCGTAACGTAGTTGTTTCCACCCTGCAATAAAACAAAAAAAAAAGAAAATGTCAAAAAAAAATTTGCATTTGCACAAAAAAAAAAAGAGCATACATATGCATCATGAAATTTCAAAGAAAAGTCGACAGCATAACAGCATACAATGAGCATAGTCCCATTTTTCTCGCACAAAAAAGAAAAAGACAGTTTTCAGCAAATCCCAATCAACATTCATGAAAAAAAAATTCATACAAAGAGTCAACGGAAGTAGAAACTTCGTCCCATTTTCAAAAAAAAAAAGAAGTTCCTATGCAAACATACATATCATCCATCATCTCAAAAAAAAAAAAAAAATCCTACATTCATACATTCAACAGAAGGAAAAATCCGTCCCACTTTTCAAAAAAAAAATCATACATACATTCATATCATCATCTCATATTGGCAAAATGCCCATTCTTTTCAAACAAAATGCATGCATTGCATCATTTTTCAAATCACAATTCTCGAATTTTCAAAAAAAAAATATAAATAATAAAAAATGGCGAAAATGCCAATTCTTTTCCCAAGCAAAATGCACATTTTGGGACACCCACAAATTCATTGCAACATGCATATCATCAAAATCAATATTCAAATTTCAAAAAAAAAAATCACAATTTTCATTCATAATTTTCGGATACTAAAAAAAAAAATGGCGAAAATGCCAATTCTTTTTCCCAAGCAAAATGCACATTTTGGGTTACTCATATACTCATTACAACATGCAAAGCATCAAAATCAAGATTCAAAGCCAAGAACATCAATCATTCGAATTTAAAAAAAAAAAAAAATTCAAAAATCACCCAAAATTCAAGCAAGAAATCAACAAAGGGAATGAAAAGATTCGAAGTATACCGTTCGGAGACTCGGATCAGAAGCCCAATGTTGCCAAGCATCGGGGTATGGCTCCTCCGCAATCGATTGCGAAAGAGTATAATGCCTCCTCATTCGGACGAGCTCCAATCGTCTCTCCGCTACCGGGCCACGTCCTTGGCCTTGAAAAACACCTTCCCCGTGTTCCATTGCTTGAAAATCGAAGAAAATCGGAAGATTTTTGAAGCTTTTTGGACAACAATGGCGGCTTGGGGCGTTTTCTCTCTTCCTCTCTCGTAATTTTCAAAAAACTGAATGGGGAAGAAGAAGGGCGTTGGCCCCTCATTAAGACCCTCTGACTTTCAGATCCCCTCCGCGCGGATAGGGTTGTAAGGGTCAAAATGACCCTTTTGCCCTTTAAAAATCCAGGACTCTGCAATTCAGTCCTCAACTTGACAAAGTTAACCAAAGTTAACCAAAGTTAACCAAAGTCAACCCCCTGTCAAGAAAATCATCTCCGCAGTCAAACGTAAGACCGATTTCCCCGAGAAAGATAACGAGATCCCGTATCTTTCATCAAAATTACCCCCGGCAGTCAAACGTAAGACCGATTTCCCCGAGAAAGATAACGAGATCCCGTATCTTTCATCAAAATTACCCCTAGTCAAACGTAAGACCGATTTCCCGAGAAAGATAACGAGATCCCGTATCTTTCATCAAAATTACCCCTCTGATCAAACGTAAGACCGATTTCCCGAGAAAGATAACGAGATCCCGTATCTTTCATCAAAATTACCCCCGGCAGTCAAACGTAAGACCGATTTCCCCGAGAAAGATAACGAGATCCCGTATCTTTCATCAAAATTACCCCCGGCAGTCAAACGTAAGACCGATTTCCCCGAGAAAGATAACGAGATCCCGTATCTTTCATCAAAATTACCCCTGGCAGTCAAACGTAAGACCAATCTCCCCGAGAAAGATAACGAGATCCCGTATCTTTCATCAAAATTACCCCGGCAGTCAAACGTAAGACCGATTTCCCCGAGAAAGATAACGAGATCCCGTATCTTTCATCAAAATTACCCCCGGCAGTCAAACGTAAGACCGATTTCCCCGATAAAGATAACGAGATCCCGTATTTTTCATCAAAATTACCCCCGGCAGTCAAACGTAAGACCGATTTCCCCGAGAAAGATAACGAGATCCCGTATCTTTCATCAAAACTACCCCCGGCAGTAAAACGTAAGACCGATTTCCCCTATAAATACGTCTGATTTCCCCCCCAGCAAAGGCTAACTAAATCCCCAGCAAAGCCAACGGAATCTCGAGTAGATCTCGAACTACGAAAGGGCTTGATTCCCACTAGGGATACGTAGGTAGCCTATCATTAGGTCCAACCCCTCGACCAAAACGGTCACCCTCTCCTTCGGCAGCAGACAAATTCCACCGAAAGGCCATTTCACAATCCAGGTTCGAGGCACCTAAAACGCCATCATCTCCAAAGTTTCGAGGCACCTAAAACGCCATCTCCAAGGTCCGAGGCACCGGAGACGCCATCATCAAGGTTCGAGGCACCTAAAACGCCATCTCCAAGGTTCGAGGCACCTAAAACGCCATCTCCAATGTCCGAGGCACCGGAAACGCCATCTCCAAGGTCCGAGGCACCTAAAATGCCATCTCCAATGTCCGAGGCACCGGAAACGCCATCTCCAAGGTCCGAGGCACCTAAAATGCCATCATCAAGGTTCGAGGCACCTAAAACGCCATCTCCAAGGTTCGAGGCACCTAAAACGCCATCTCCAAGGTTCGAGGCACCTAAAACGCTATCTCCAAGGTTCGAGGCACCTAAAATGCCATCATCAAGGTTCGAGGCACCTAAAATGCCATCTCCAAGGTCCGAGGCACCGGAGACGCCAATGCTATCACACACAACACTAGGAAAGCGATAAATCGCAATTATCCCCAGCAGAGCGGATATACAATTTCAGCCACCAGACCAAAAATGGTCATTCCTATCCCCAGCAGAGCGGATATACAATTTCAGCCACCAGACCAAAAATGGTCATTCCTATCCCCAGCAGAGCAGATAGCCCTCCGACCGAAAACGGTTATCTCTTATCCCCAGCAGAGTTTCTCCCCAACAACCGACTGTAGAACTCGCTCATCAGGTTCGAGGCACCTAAAACGCCATCATCTCCAGGGTCGAAGACCCGAACTACGACCGGCTTGATTCCCACTCGGGATACGTAGGTAGCCTATTAAATAGGTTCAGCCGCTCGATCACTTGATCATCCTGTCAAATATGGAGCCTTACTCTTATCGACGACCCCGCTTCCTTCGAAAGCGCCGTCGCCGAGGGGCTACTGTAAGTGCTCCAATTTGAGCTTGTTAGTATTTTCGTTAGAAAATTAACGAAAGTTATAACATTTCTAACATTTCCTAACAATCCTAACTTTTCTAACAAAGTGAGGGCAAAATGGGCATTGCTATTTAAAGATAAACCTTCAAAGGAATCTCAAAAAGAAAAAGAATTAAGAAAAACCCGAAACAGTAAGTTGAAAAACATTTTCTGTTGGAATTTTTGAATTTTATTCCTTATGTCCAAAGCCTGGAGCAGCATTTAATGAACAGTGCACGCTGAAGGATCCCATCCGCGCGGATAGGTTTGTATTTTTCAGAGGGCTATAAATTGAGCCCTCCAGTCACAAAAATAAAGAGGACCAAGAACACAACTCACAGCATTTGGCGAAAATACTTGAGAAAACAGTGAGAATTCCCTAAGAATTGTCACCTTTTTCTCTTGAATCTTCCCAACTTTCACTCACTCAAATCATACCCACTCACTCCCAAGTTCAAACACTCTTGCATTCAAGCCTTTAAACACCAAAAACACAAGGAAGATAGGTATAACCTCCCTCTCCTTACCCTAAATTCTCTCATCCATGCATGCATTTTCAAGCTACAAAATGTAGTTCATCCTTCTTCTTGTCTTAGATCCAAGAAGATCACCATGGAAGTTCATCTCCATGGATGATCTTCTACAAGGATCAACATTTTCTTCAAAGTGTTCTTACTTTTTTCCAAAGAAAACACATTTTCAAAACCCTAAAAACCATTTTCAAGCATCAAATCTCATTTTCAAAGGATAAAATTCCCCTTCCCAAGCAAATGAAGTGCTTAGTCCTAATGTACCCCAAGGATGGTTTGGTATAGTTGATTCACCACTAAAATGTCAAGTGATCACTAACCAAAACCTAGAGAAATGGGGACAAGCATGGATGCAAAACCCCCCTTAAAATCATATTTTCTTTCTTGAGAAGTTGCTGTCCAGTAGCAATTTTCCAAGAATCCAGTCCATTGTCTTAATTTTTGGACACAGATAAACTTGGAATTTGGTGTTTACTACAAAACACTTTTTGTAGCAAACATCCAGAGCTTTCCATACATATTTTTACTTTATTTTTTGGGTGAGTAAAACTCCTCTTTTCAAATTTTCTTTTAGAGGCCAGTTCATCAGCTTCTGGGAATCCAGATCTCATATCTGAGATTTCCAGATGGTTTTGACCCCACAAATCTTCTCCAAAATGGAAAATTCCTTCATACAAATATTATTTAAGGTGTCTGGAACAACTTTTATTCTTTGAGTTTATCCAGATTATGAAGTTTTAAGACCCTTGAATCCATTTCAAAATCAAAGGTCCACTGCCTTTTTCATTCTGGCAGAAGTGACTCTCAACTTCAAAAGGTCTTTTGAGTACCAAATATCAATCCAAAAATCTTTCAAAAAATCATGGGATCAGTTTAAAGTCTTAAAAAGACATCCCAATTTTTACTTTTCTGAGTTTCAACTTATTTTGGCCAAAACACACACACACACACACAAATGATTTTCAGCTTGGAAGACTCATTTTACGAGGCATTCCGGGTGCACACTAACGTCCTTCCCGGCATGTAACATGACCTCCGAACCCAAATCTTTAATCTCGGGCATTTTTCAAAGTTTTGGCCCTTAAAACAAAAATGGCGTGGCGACTCCGTTTTTTTTCCGGATTTTATTTGTTTTTTTCAAAGAAACGCAAAAATCGAATTTTCTCCCGCGAAATTTTGGTGGCACATCATCACACTAGGTGTGTAGCGCGACATACTTTGCCACTGGGCACGACTCGTGCCAGCGGTCAAAATCTGTCCGTACACGTTTTTCTTGGCAGATTTGGTTTTGGTTTTTGACAAGAATTCTTTCCTAATTGTTAGGGATTTATATTTGATATAAATACAATCCTTTGGTCAGCCAAAAACACATGTAATTTTGGGGTTTATGAAACACTAAAATTGAGAACTAGATTAAGAATCAAAGATCAAAAACACTTTTAGCCATTGATTATTGAAAATCATTTCAATAATCGGAGATCATCTAGCAATCAATCAAGAAGCTTTCTTGGTCCGTTCGCGTGTGGATTATCGATAGAGGGTGATTAAGTTATCACCAAAAGCTTGAAGACTTCAATCGTTGATTCATCATAAGGCCTAGAACAAGGAGAAGATCAAAACCTTCACCAACGGTTTTGAGATTCGTTTTGAGAATTTGCTTTTGAAGATTCGTTTCGAACAAACAAATCGCATTCAAGGTATGTAAAATCTATCTCATAAATTTTTCTAATCTCTTCATGCTAGACGGATCATAGGGCTAGGGTTTTGTTGTTTTTCAAAGTTCTTCCGCTGCGTTTGTAACCCCAAAACCCAACAGTGGTATCAGAGCCCTATATTGTCATGATTAGGATTGAAATTGGCATGCTAGATTTAATTTGATTAATTGCTATCCATGCTATGTGAAATAGATCTATGATTTTGTGTGTATTGTTTTGAGAAAACAAGTATATGTGATATGCCATGATCATGATTAATAATTGGTTAATGTGATTAATCTTTTACATGGGTAATGATCTGTTTAATTTGATTAAACAAAAGATTAGTAAATTCTAAAATTGAAACAAATTGGTTGTTCAGGATTTGATGATCATTTTAATATGATTATCATGATTGTTTGAATCCGTATATTTTGAGAATGAAATAATTATGTAGTTAACAATTGTTATTCATTACATGATTATTGGTATGATCCTAAAGTAGGATTTTTTTGTGAAAATCCCATGTTCATGATTATGTACACCTAAGTTTCATATACAACCATGCGATGTTTGTTATGTGTAAAACCTTCTAAATATTTAAGTCTTATGCCATTCCTTGATTAGAACACTTGTGAAATTTTAGGGTATTTTGATGTAGTTTTGACTCAGTTAGGTGTATCATTATATCTTAATTTGTGAGCAAGATGAGATAATGGTTGATGTAGTTTTGACTCAGTTAGGTGCATCGTTCCATGTCTCATACGTTTGAAAAAGGTTTTGACTTAATTGGTGCTTTCAAATGAGATTTGACCCAAGGCATAGATGAGATTTAAAACATGTTTTTGACATATGATGTCTAAGGAAATATCATAAAAGATCTAAGAGTCATATAGTGATATGATTGATGTTTCTACCTAAATAGCTTGATTTCGGGCATTGACTCAGTTAAACCAAAATCAAGTGAAATATGGATCTTAGCCTACTATAATTATATGATACATGTTTGTATTTGAAGGTGTATAATTTAGTGAGAGTATTTGTGAAATACATTATTTGCTCTTAGATGGTAAATGCATTGATACTTATATGTGTTCATATTGTATGTATATCTTATTGTGGAAAATAGCATTAAACTATGATTAATCCTTGTTACTGCGATCCGTCCTTATGAAGGACAAGTTCGAAAAGAACAATACAGATTATTCTGATTGGATCGGAAACTTAAGAATTGTTCTTAGGCAAATTGTACGTTCTTGATGAACCAGTTTCTACTAAACCCGCTGCAAATGTTGCAAAGGACAGATAAGGAACAACATTAGAAACATGATGATGATTCTAACAATGTTGCTTGCCTTATACTTGCCACCATGTTTAAAGGCTCTTATGAAGAACCTTGAACACATGGTACCTGCTTTTGTCCTAGCACGGCGCACAAAGGAAATGTTCCAAGTGCAAGCTAGGCAAGAGAGATATGTTGTGTAAATGGTTAACACAAGAAAGGGGTTTAAAAGGAAACACACAGAAGGTAAAGCAAAGGTTGCTAAACCTAGGGCAAAAGTTGTCAAAGACGAAGAAGCTAAACTCAAAGTGTCTCAAAAGGATGCAGTTTGCTACCATTGCAATGAGATTGGTCATTGAAAGCAAAGTTGCAAGGCTTATAAGGAAGGCTTAAAAGGTGAAGAAGGGCAATATGATTGCTACTACTTCAGATATCTATATGATAGATATTTTCCTTTCGACTTCTTGTTCTTGGGTATTAGATACCGGATATAGATCCCACATTTGTTTAAATGTGCAAGGAATAAAGAATAGAAAGCTACTCAAAGAAGGTGAATTAAACATATACGTGAGAGAATGAAGCAAGAGTTGCTGCATTAGCCATAGGGACTTATGAAGTCACTTTACCTAATGGACTAGTACTTGTTTTGAACAAGTGTTACTACATTCCGAATTTGAGTAAGAATATTATTTCTGGTTCCTAAAAGTATGATGAATGATATAATTTTCTTATTGAGAATAAGAAGTTTTATATTTATTTAATGATATGCCTTATTGTATTGCATATTTCATTGAATGGTCTTCATATCCTTGATGTTAAGAAACAAAATAATATTGAAGATATCTATAATAGAAGTAAGAAATCTGAACCGAATGATGTGAACAACACGTTCATATGGCATTGCCGGATTGGTCACATAAATGAGAAACATATATCTAAACTCCATTAACATGGACATTTAGACTCATTTGATTATGAATCATTTGAGAAATGTGAATCTCGTTAATATGGCAAAATGACCAAATCACTCTACACTAAGAGTAGTGGGAGGGCTAGTGACTTATTAATCCTAGTACATGAGATGTATGTGGACCATTAAGCAGCATTGCCAGGGGAAGATTTCGGTATTTCATTAAATTCATGGATGACTTATCGAGATATGACTATGTCTATCTGATGAAGTCCAAAAGTGAATCGTTTGAGATATTTAGAATATTTCAAAATGAAGTACGAACAAACTTGGCAAAATTATTAAGTACTTTGATTTGATCGAGGTGGTGAATATTTTTGCCAAGAGCTTGACAATCATCTCAAAACTGTGAAATTGTTTCAAAGTTGACTCCACGCGAAACACCACTATGAATGGTGTGTCTGAAAGGAGGAATTGAACCTTGTTTGACATGGTTCGTTCGATGATGAGTCAAAAGTTGACCTTCCTATTTCCTTTTGAGGACATGCATTAGAGACTGCTGCATTCACACTGAATAGAGTCCCTACTAAATCGGCTCCTAAGACCCCACATGAGATGTGGCATGGAAGAAAACCTAGATTGTCTTTCATGAAGATTGGGGTTGCGAAGCTTATGTGAAGAGACTTGTCTCTGATAATTTAGCACCTAAACCTGACAAGGTTATTTTCGTTGGTTACCCTAAGGAAACCAAAGGGTATTACTTTTACAACCGCAATGAGAACAAAGTATTTGTTGCTCAATATGGTACCTTTCTTGAGAAACAGTTTCTCAATAAAGCATCTAGTGGGAGTAAAATTGATCTTGAAGAAGTTCAAGAACCCGAAAATAACATGGAACCAATAGTAGAGACTGAACCAAGTCCACAAGAAGTTGTGGAACCAGTTTAAGATCCACAAGTCTATCGTAGATCGGATAGGTTACGATCCGCACCAGAGAGATATGCGTTTCTCGTGTCGGAAAGTAATGAAGTGGAAGTCATTGAGAATGACGAACCTACTTCCTATCAAGGGGCGATGTCCGATCCCGATTCGAATAAATGGTTAGAAGCCATGAAATCCGAATTGCAATCCATGTCGGATAATCAAGTTTGAAACATGATTGAGCCACCCGAAGGTGTAAAAACCATAGGGTGCAAGTGGGTCTTCAAAAAGAAGACTGACATGGATGGGAAGGTGCATACTTACAAGGCTAGGCTTGTAGCAAAGGGATATAGGCAAACTCATGGTGTAGACTATGATGAAACCTTCTCTCCTGTTGCTATGCTTAAGTCTGTTAGAATTTTAATTGCCATAACTGCATATTATGACTATGAGATATGGCAAATGGATGTCAAAACCGCTTTCCTTAATGGAAAACTGCTTGAGGATGTGTATACGACACAACCCGATGGTTTTGTCGATCCAAGAAATTCTAACAAGGTGTGCAAGTTGCAGAGATCCATTTATGGATTGAAGCAAGCTTCTAGGAGTTGGAATCTTCATTTTGACGAGAAAATCAAAGAGTTTGGTTTTGTCAAGAATGAAGATGAACCTTGTGTATACATGAAATTCAGTGGGAGCATAGTATTATTTCTCTTATTGTATATCGATGATATCTTACTCATTAGGAACGACATTTCTGCGCTTCAGACTATCAAGTCTTGGTTAGGGAAATGTTTCTCAATGAAATATATGGGCGAAGCCGTTTACATCCTTGGTATCATGATCTATAGAGATAGATCTAAGAGGATAATTGGTTTGAGTCAAAGTACCTACATTGACAAGGTTCTTAGAAGATTCAAAATGGAAAATTCTAAGAGCGGCAACTTGCCAATGGGTCATGGTTTTACTCTTAGCAAGACGCAGTGTCCTAAGACAACTGATGAGCGAAAGAGGATGAATGAAGTTCCATACGCTTCGGATATTGGATCTATCATGTACGCTATGATTTATACTAGACCCGACGTCTCGTATGCTTTGAGCATGATGAGTCGATACCAATCTGATCCTGGTGAGAACCATTGGATGGCAATCAAGACAATCCTTAAGTACTTAAAAAGGACTAAGGATGCGTTCTTGGTATTTGGAGGGATGGAAGAAGATCTTGTTGTAAGAGGTTACACAGATGCTAGCTTCCAAACTGACAAAGATAATTTAAGATCGCAATTGGGATTTATGTTCATGCTTATTGGAGGTGCGGTTTTTGTTGGAAGAGTTCCAAGCAGAAATCCGTAGCCGATTCTACAACTAAGGCCGAATATTTAGCGGCATTCAATGCAGCTAAAGAGGCAAATGGATCAAAAGTTGGTTTAGTGTTTTGGAAATGTTTCAAGTATCACTAATCCGGTGGAACTTTATTGGGACAATGTTGGTGCCATTTGTGCAAACAAAGGAACCAAGGTCACATCAGCAATCCAAACGCATACTTAGACGTTTCCATCTCATTCGAGAACTCATTGTTAAGGGAGACGTTAAGATATGCAAGGTATCAGCCGATGATAACATTGGGAATCCACTTACAAAGATCCTCGCACAAGCAGAAGCATGATGGTCATGTTAGGTTCATGGGTATATAATACCTAGGAAATTGGGCCTAGTATAAGTGGGAGATTGTTGGTGTTATGCCCTAGGCCATTGATAATTATGACTGATCGTCAATGCCGTTATGTAATCATCTTTATCATTTATTATAGAGCATGTTATTTGGTTCATTATATGTTTTGCATGTTTATTATATTGAACTGCGTCCCTAGTTGTTGTGAACAACTAGTATAAGTTGGTAATGGATAATCATGGAGATGATTATATGCATGGAGATGCACATTACACTTATGGATACTTTCTAGAGAACAAGTATTGGACATGACCTACTTATGAGATTTATGACATGGTCTGTTGTCATGGTTAAATCTCATGATAGTCGTGTCATTGAATCCTTTGTACCTGATATTATCATCGTCTTCCACATGATGAAGATCATGTTTGATATAGTCTAACACTATCTTTAATCGGATAGCAATAAGGGTTATATTAGCATGATTGGATTCTTGTAGGGAAGAATGATAAGTCAAGACGGGATTTGCCCCTCTCGTTGAGAGAGATATTTGCTTGGGCCCCTCGATGAATGATGTTGATGAAATGTGTGGCCACACTCAAGTGATTTGATAGAGATCAAATGCATTTGGATTATCAACATATTCGGAATCGAGAAATCATTGAACATGTGAGTTGACATGGACCATGACTCATGTTCAATTCGACATCGTGGAAAAAGGGATTGTGACATTTGATTATCAAGGAATCAAGCTTTGATGTTATATTTAATTGGGTGGACATAATGATTTGCTAGAAGTCACTTATGTCTTGTGAGGTTGATGTTTCAACTCACTACCAACTGTAGCGATGCGTGAATTTTTTCAACATCTTTTGAGTCGCCACTTATTATTTATTGATGGAAAACAATAAGAAAAACCTTTTTATTTATTTTCAAGTGATTCAAGGGTTCGGGGGTTAAGTTATGGAATGGGTAGGTCAAGGAGCATCCATTCCACCCAATCCGAAGATTGGTCTTGCTAATTGGGTGTTATTAATCTAATCAATCTATGAACAATAAAAAGAAATAAATAAATCCTAATTAATTTATTAATTAGGAATGTCGGATTGTATGCTTCGAGATCTCCTCCATTGACTGAAGGGACTCTACGCTAATCCTTTTGATGGGATTACACTACTCTAAAATCAATAGAAGGATTGAGAAGATAAAAGAAAGTTTAAAGGATGATTACCTTTTGAGAAGAGATTCGGACAGAGTTTCGACTCAAGTTTAGAGTCGAATCTTGATGCGGACAGAGCTTCGCCTCAATCCTTGATTCGGATCTTGATGCGGACAGAGCTTCGCCTCAATCCTTGGCTCGGACTTTGATGTTTGTTGATCAACAAGGTTGATAAACAAACTTTAGGTGATTTAGGGGTGATTTTGTAGGAATCTTTCAGGGAGAGAAACCAACAAAATGTGTGTGTTGTGTAGAATTGTGGACCCCTGAAACAGTGAAAGCCATCAAGTATTTATAGGGGATAAATGACTTGATCACCAAGTTTAGGAGGTTAAAGTGGATTGGGATTCCACCCTAGGAAGCTTCCAGAACCCTTTCATGATTGGATACCCGGATTGGATGATATTTATCAAGAAAAGAGGTTGAAACGGAGAAGGAAAGTGATTCTGCACATCCTGTCGAGGGGTTGTCTCGCGCGAGACACGCTATTCCGCGCGAGATAACTAGTCGATTGACCATTTTGTCCTCTTCAGTTATTCCGTTAGTCAGTTAGGTCTCAAAACTAACGAGGTTAGTTAGAAACTTAACGAAACATGACGAAATTGATATGCTTTCATCAAAACATAAAAGAGAGATGAAGAGTAGTGTAATCATGTAATTATGGGTTCAGAATGGGGTGTCTACAGAGCCCCTCGGCGACAGGTCTTATGAAAGAAGAAGTGTCGTCGATAGAAAAGACATCATTCTGAACACTGGGATGGTCGTGCCGCACGGCTGCCTACGTATCTCTATCGGAGAATCAGACCAAAACGTAGTTCGACTCCAAAACACGAAAAGGTTGCTTTAGGTATTTTGAAAATCATTTTTTGAAAATCGAGGAGATTTTATTTTTGAAAAGGCAAATCCATACTGAGGAATCAAATCATGACCCAATTCTGAATATACCTGTCTGTCTGAAGATTCCCCTGTTTTGGCTCCGAACCTGCGGGGAAAGATGTTAGAAAACAAAGATTTACTTGTCCGATCCTTTGCATTCAAACGATTTATCTTGTGAGACTGAAGTGAGGTGACGATCCTGGCAATTCGGGATCGATCTTTTGTTGAGGTGACGATCCTGGCGATTCAAGACCGAGCTTTTGTTGAGGTAAGTATTTAACATACTACCTGTAGATGCTTGACACACCTAATTGGTAACGATCCTGGCGATTCGGGACCGAGCTTTTGTTGAGGTGAGTATTTGACATACTGAACCTAGATGCTTGACACACCTAATTGGTGACGATCCTGGCGATTCAAGACCGGGCTTTTTTGTTGGTGACGATCCTGGTGATTCAAGATCGGGCTTTTTGTTGAGGTGAGTATTTGACATACTAACCTTAGATGCTTGACACACCTAATTGGTGATGATCCTGGCGATTCAAGACCGAGCTTTTGTTGAGGTGACGATCATGGCAATTCAAGACCGAGCTTTTGTTGGTGAGTACTCGACATACTAACCTTAGATGCTTGACACACCTAATTGGTGACGATCTTTGCGATTCAAGACCGGGCTTTTTTGGAATATGCTTGATGCTATGGTTGCTTGACGCGATGGTTGCTTGACGCTATGGTTGCTTGACGCGATGGTTGCTTGACACAATGGATGCTTGACGCTATGGTTGCTTGACGCAATGGATGCTTGACGCTTGAAGAGATGCTCGACGCACTTAATTGGATGCATTGACATATGGGAAGGTAGATGGTAAGCGAAATCCAAACACTCAACATGTTTGATCTGAAAGTAGGCACTTGACGTGCTTTTATGCACTTTAATTCCTGCAAGAGGGTTAGTGAAAGCATTTGCATAACAACACATATTCACTTAAGCATTTGTTTGTTCAAGACGATCAATGTGCACTCGACTCCAAGAATCGGTGGGGAGAATGAGTTCTATTATGTGAGAATTGAAAATTGTTTGTGTGATTTAGATTTTGGTTTAGAAGACCAACTCGTGAGGTCCATCTAGAGATCGAATGAGACAATCGTCTAATAGGAATCCGTTGAGATAACCCAAGTTCAACGCTAAGGTTCAGGATACTTTAAGGATTTTTTGTTGTCGTAGGACTTTTTCATCGTCAAGCCCCAAGTTTCACATGTGATGATCATTGATTGAACAAGGTTTAAACCACTCCAATGGCTTTTGCTATGTAGAACTGATGCTGCCCAATCTAAAGCACGTATTTTTCAAGGCTTCTCTTGACAATAAGCCCCAAGACTTCTTGTATGCTGCAGGTGACTTCGTGAACAGGCTTGTGAGGCTGTGTGAATTGAATAAGGATCCCCTCCTTTTTCCCTTTGAATTTTTTTTCTTAGTGACGCACCCTGGTTTTTGCCTAGACCGCCCTTTCGGGTTTTCAATCTAGCGGGCATCTCTTTTGCGTCTTTTGTTTTTGTGCTCTAACTTTTGCCTAGGCCGCTCTTTACGAGTTTTCAACCTAGCGAGCCATTTTTTTTGAAAAGTATGTTTACTCGAAGGGGACTCAGTTGAAAGAATCTCATTAAGGAAAAAGATGAGATCGCAAGCTTAGTTGAGGAGAGACGGACTCTATTTTTGGAAGGTGATCCAAGCATTGACTCTTTGGAGAAGTGCATTCTCTAATGATGAGAGTGAGAAGCGACAAGGAAAGCTCCTAATGTAGATTTGATTACTCTTGAGAGTTTAAGTAGTGATTGACTGGGGGAGGAAAGGTTAGGAAGCCCCAGTTTTGATGCTTGGATTTCAAGAGTGTGTATGAGAATGGCTAAGAGAAAGCCCCTAGACTCAACAAAGAACGTTACATGGCTTAAAGATCTAGAAAAGTTGTTCTAACTTTAATGGACCTTGTATCATCTAGAAATTTTTTAACGAGTTTGAAAAGAAAGCCAATCATTAGTATGACTTAAGGCTAAACATTTCTCTTTATGGATTGATGTTGAAAGTCTTCTTCATTTGTGCTGCTATTCAGGCTTCATTGTAAGAGGATGTTGAGGGATCCTCTCTTCTTTGTTGATATCACTTGACTCTTCTTCTTTGTGGGGGAGTCTTTCTTGCCTTTGTTGAAATTCCATCCTTGTTGTGGGGCGATGAAGGCTTGAGAGTTTTTCTTCTTCTTTTTTTTTTTTTTTTTTTTTTTTTTTTTTTTTTTGATGCTCTTTTTTTGCCTAGGACGATTTGAGGAGTTTCGTCCTAGCGAGCCTTTTTTTTTTTTTGTACTCTCAAAAGCCTTGAATTGAGTAGCCCCACTCTTCTTAGGACGAATGTTGATGGCAGCGCCTTTGGCTTCCTTCGTTTGTTGATTTTCGACTTTCAACAGGAGTAATGTTTAGCCTTAAGCCTTCTAATGATAGTTTTCATTTCAAACTTGTTTAGAAGTTTCTATTTTTTGTGACGATTTAAGGAATCAGGGTCCATTATTCAGCATGGATTAAATGATACTCGTAGAGAAAAACAACTTTTGAAAAAGTGTTTAGGATAAAGAGATAACTTTTATTGATAAGGAAATTCGAAACAGACTCGATAGTTTACTTGACACAAACTAGAGAGGATAGAGATGGACTAGAATGACAGAATGACTCTTCGAGAACACACTAGGAAGTTGACCTAATCTATATTTTTTTCTTTTTTTTCAAAGGAAAAAGGGAGAGGACAATCGGAGCCCCAAGGCAGTGATGCTTCAGTTGATCTTGCCGGCTTCATACAAGTCTTGGATGGCATCCCTCAAATTGTAGCAATTGTTGGTGTCATGACCACTAAACTGATGGTAATAACAAAATTTGTCGTGGTCCCAATCTTCTCTCATTTTCTTAGGATGATAGTCTTCCATTGGCTTCAGTTTTCCTTGGCCTACTAGATCATCGAACATTTCCTTAAGAGTAGCCCCACCAAAATCATGATAGGTACGACCGGTGCTCCCCTTTGTTGGACGATTCTCCTTTTCTGAATTCTTTCTAAGGCGGATCAATTCATCAATTCTAATGCCTGATTTATGGAGCTCGAGGAAACTAGGGAAGTAATTGCCGACAAGCTTCTCTTGGTACTCTTCGCGGAGACATTGAAGTAGGATATGAATTTGTTCGTCTAGGCTTGGCCTATCAACGATTTCAGTCAGTTTGGTCCTCCATATTTTAACAAAATCGGCGAATGACTCATTTTGTTGTTGCTTAGTTTGCTCAAGGTCTCTCATGGTAGTGCGGTAGGTAGTGTTGTCCTCAAATTGTTTTTGGAAAGTACAACTAGCGAGTGGCCAGTCGAGTCTTGTAGAGAGTGGAAGGGTCATGTACCAATCCCTAGCGGCACCATCGAGAGTTTGTGGAAAGCATTGGGCTAACAGGTTGTCATCAACACCCATAGGTAGCATGGCCCAAGAGTAGGTCTCCAAATGTGATTTGGGACAGGTGGTGCCATTGAATTTTGCAATGTCGGGTGTCTTGTACTTTCTAGGAAGCTTTGACATGGATTGACGAAGGGTGTCATAGTCAATAGAGAGCGAGGCTCCCTTGCTCACATCGAGGGATGCGAGTTTCTTTTCTAGCATTGCCATAGTAAGGGGTTCACTTGCCTTTCTATTTTCCTCTTTACTTTCCTTCTTGAAAGTTTGGCTTTCGTCATCGGAGGAGGAAGATGATGAGCTAGACTCATACACCTTTTTCTTGTGCTTGAGGTGGCTTTTAGCCTTCTTAGTGTATGATACTTCATCATCGGAAGAGATCTTACTTTCTCTCTTCTTTGAACTTAATTCGGCCACTTTTAGTTTCATGGCTCGGAGTTCATCAACCATGGCTTTTATTTCCCCGGCTTGGATACTCCTTTCAAGTTCTAATCGGGCCTCCATTTCATCGGCTTGGGCTTGTAGTATTTCTTCATATCGAATTCTTTGATCCTCAATTTCCTTTTTGAGTGCTTCGGAATTCATCGTGTCGGAAAGAAATTGAGATGCTACCGTCGGAGAGGTAAGGGAGCTTGACGACCTTAGAGATGAACTAGATATCCCAACGAAACGCCTTTTAGAATATTAGCCCCAAACGATCCTAGATGGAGAAAAGGATGATGGTTAAAATTACCTCACGAGCGATTTTTTTGAAGTTTTATTTTTATTAGGGACGGAGTGTTGACTCAAGGAGGGAGCGCACATCGATTATCAATCACAAACACAGATTCTGCAAATAAAGTCTCGCGCGAGACAAGGCAGTCTCGCACGAGACAACCATTCGGAGAGATGGATTTTTTTCTTTTTATCTCCTAAATTCATGGTCGAACGGACAAAGATCCATTTTCTATCTAGTATCCTAGGTAAATCCTACAGGTATACGTAATTTGAATCAAACCTAGGGATTCGGTAATTGACCATTCTTTATAAAATAAAGCTATGTAAAATCATTTTTCGAGAAGAATTTTTTTTTAAGGGACTTCCGAAAGGGTCATTTCGAAGGGACATTTCCGAAGGGACTTTTTCTTTTTCCGAAGGGACTTTTTCGAATCCTTTCTCGATAGTCAATTTTACATTAGTTTATTTTGGTCAAAGACAAGAAAGATTACCAAGTCAAAACCGACCGATCACAGAGTGTTCTTAAATAGACAATCTACATGATATGTGGCGATGCAGGGCTGGAAGGCTAGGCTCCCCGCGATATGACAATCTAGGTGGATTGAATACGCGGAGTGGGATGATCCAACTTCGGAGAGACCGGCGACTAGGTGGTTACCGTCATCCGTCCTTAGTGTGGGTCCCGGGTTAATCAGGGTATGTAGTGCAATGACAGATATAATATGAGTGCGCGTGTGTGAGAGTCAACTCTAGGTGAGAGAGTAAAATAGAGAGTTTTTTTTTTTTGAAAAATAAAAGAAAACAGATAGTGGCCGCACCAAGTGGTTGCCTACGTTTCTCCCAAATTCGGGGAGACTCAGGCCGTCGTAGTTCCACATAAAGGAGAGAGTGAGAGAATAAATTAATTTAAATTACAACTCCCGAATCCTCCATGGACCGAACTTTAATCAAAAATCAATCGCACGCAGGTATATAGTTTAAGTAATTAATAATTACTTCTACCCTGCAAAATAAAATTAATACAAGCAAAAATAGAAATAACATTTATTTGATTTTTCTGGAATTTTTTTGAAAGTTTTCTATGAAACTGTTTTTTTGATTTATTTTTTTTTTGTTTGCAGTCAATGAAAGTAAACTGCCCATTTTTTTTCTTGAATGCGATCAACTGTTTTAGAAAAGTCAATGCCAAGTCTTTTATGTTTGGTCAAACTTTTGAACTAAAAACCCTTTTTTTTTTGAAGGGTCAAAATCAGGTCAGTTGACCTAACATTTTTTTCTTTAATATGCCACACGCCGCCGCCAAAAAAAACAGAAGACGTTTTCCGAATTGTAATCTCGCGCGTGATATTTTATTTCGTGCGGGACAAGCTGTCACATAGTAACTTTTTTCTTGACGAAAACAGTGCAGAAAAATTTCAAAAAATCCAGAAAAATCAGATTTTAAACAGAAAATTGAAAAGATTAATAACACCCAATTGTAACGCAAGTCTAACCCTCTTATTAATTGTCCCCAGGGGAGTCGCCACTGTAGCGATGCGTGAATTTTTTCAACATCTTTTGAGTCGCCACTTATTATTTATTGATGAAAAACAATAAGAAAAACCTTTTTATTTATTTTCAAGAGATTCAAGGGTTCGGGGGTTAAGTTATGGAATGGGTAGGTCAAGGAGCATCCATTCCACCCAATTCGAAGATTGGTCTTGCTAATTGGGTGTTATTAATCTAATCAATCTATGAACAATAAAAAGAAACAAATAAATCCTAATTAATTTATTAATTAGGAATGTTGGATCGTATGCTTCGAGATCTCCTCCATTGACTGAAGGGACTTTAGGCTAATCATTTTGATGGGATTACACTACTCTAAAATCAATAGAGGGGATTGAGAAGATAAACGAAAGTTTAAATGATGATTACCTTTTGAGAAGAGATTCAGACAGAGTTTCGACTCAAGTTTAGAGTCGAATCTTGATGCGGACAGAGCTTCGCCTCAATCCATATTCGGATCTTGATGCGGACAGAGCTTCGCCTCAATCCTTGGCTCGGACTTTGATGTTTGTTGATCAACAAGGTTGATAAACAAACTTTAGGTGATTTAGGGGTGATTTTGTAGGAATCTTTCAGGGAGAGAAACCAACAAAATGTGTGTGTTGTGTAGAATTGTGGACCCCTGAAATAGTGAAAGCCATCAAGTATTTATAGGGGATAAATGACTTGATCACCAAGTTTAGGAGATTAAAGTGGATTGGGATTCCACCCTAGGAAGCTTCCAGAACCCTTTCATGATTGGATACCCGGATTGGATGTTATTTATCAAGAAAAGAGTTTGAAACGGAGAAGGAAAGTGATTTTGCACATCCTGTCGAGGGGTTGTCTAGCGCGAGACACGCTATTCCGCGCGAGATAACTAGTCAATTGACCATTTTGTCCTCTTCAGTTATTTCGTTAGTTAGTTAGGTCTCAAAACTAACGAGGTTAGTTAGAAACTTAACGAAACGTGACGAAACTGATATGCTTTCATCAAAACATAAAAGAGAGATGAAGAGTAGTGTAATCATGTAATTATGGGTTCAGAATGGGGTGTCTACACCAACATAAAATATAATTCCTAAAGGGTCACACACAAAAGAACGGATTGAAAATGGCTAAAAGGGTGAAATCTGGGCTCAGGGGATGACTCGTCCGGCTTTGGCCCAAGTCGTGCCTTGTGAAGGGACGACTGTATCAGAGAGCGATCATTAAGGGACGACTCGTGCCCTTTGATCTGCAAAACTGGTAAACTAGCTAGGTGTGTAGCGCGACATACTTTGCCACTGGGCACGACTCGTGCTCTTGAGCACAACTCGTGCCAGCGGTCAAAATCTGTCCGTACACGTTTTCCTTGGCAAATTTGGTTTTGGTTTTTGACAAGGATTCTTTCCTAATTGTTAGGGATTTATATTTGATATAAATACAATCCTTTGGTCAGCCAAAAACACATGTAATTTTGGGGTTTATGAAACACTAAAATTGAGATCTAGATTAAGAATCAAAGATCAAAAACACTTTTAGCCATTGATTATTGAAAATCATTTCAATAATCGGAGATCATCTAGCAATCAATCAAGAAGCGTTCTTGGTCCGTTCGCGTGTGGATTACCGATAGAGTGTGATTAAGTTATCACCAAAAGCTTGAAGACTTCAATATTCATCATAAGGCCTAGAACAAGGAGAAGATCAAAACCTTCACCAACGGTTTTGAGATTCGTTTTGAGAATTTGCTTTTGAAGATTTGTTTCGAACAAACAAATCGCATTTAAGGTATGTAAAATCTATCTCATATATTTTTCTAATCTCTTCATGCTAGACGGATCATAGGGCTAGGGTTTTGTTGTTTTTCAAAGTTCTTCCGCTGCGTTTTAACCCCAAAACCCAACATCAACAACAATTCCCTTGGCTTTGGCTCTCCTGGCCACTTTCCTTGGATCCTCTTTCTCAACCTCTTCTTCTTCTTGTTGTTCTTCTTCAACCACAACTTTCTCACCTTTCTTTGAGCCTTTGGGAGGCACATACTTCTCAACAGGATTTTTTTTTCAAAAACTGTCTGTACAATTCGTCATCAAACTTGTTCCTGAAAATATGCATAGTCCTCCTGGTAAATATTTTTGACTTGGGAATCTCCTCATGTAGTTCTCTGTGTGTATCAACAATTTTGCTTATTTCTATTATTTGGGTAAGCATGAGGGAGATAAGCCTGGTATGAGTTCTATACTTGTTGTGACCAGCAACCTCATTCTTTTGATATTCAAAAATGCTTGCAAGGAGTCTTTGATAAATGATCTTGGGCCAATGCAGTCTTGTCCCTTGGAAGATAGCAGCAGAAATCTTCCATTGATCATTGTTGAAGTTTGCTTGATTTCCTGTCTTGCAGAAGAAGCAGTGACCAACTAGATGACCAATGTGGTACATCAGTTCATCAAAGTTCTTCCTTGGTGTAGTTGTCACAGATTTGTTTCCTATCAAAGATTTGGCCAAGACATCCAGATCTTCTTGGTCTATCTCCATGGGGTCTGTTTTGATGATTGGGAGGCCTAGGACTGTAGCTATGTCCACATAGTTAATGTTAAGGGGTACTCCCTGAATTTTTGTTCTGATTAATTTGATTGTTCTTCCTCTGTCATCCTTCACCTTCACTTATCTTGCATAGTGGAAGAACTGGTCCACCAAAGATGGGATATGGAAAGATTTTTAAAACACGATGAGGGTCAAACTTTCGTTTTACCTTTTATTTGGCTATTGTGTGTGTATGTGTGTATTTTACTTTTTTTGGCTTATTAAAAAAAATACAAAAAATGCATCATAATATATCTGTGTACATACTTTTAAAACATATTCTGCAAAAAACTCCTGTTTTACTCAGAAAAAAAAAGAATTTTAGTGACCGAACACTACACGCACTCTTATCATGTTACACTTGCACACTACAACCCCAAACCCGGGATGGTCTCGGTTACAGTTCGATTAGTGTTCCTATGCCTCTCTTGCGCGCATGGGATCATTCCAACTTCCCATCCTAGCCAGTGTCAATCATGCACTTTTGTGTGTCCAAAGACTGTTGGTTTTTGACCCAGACCGTGTCATAAAGCCTAAACATATACCCCGTGTCGATCACTTTCTAAGTCAAAACCTAAAATCAAGATTATCTTGCGAGAGCAAGACGATGAAAGGTCATGCTAAAATCTTGACCCGATCTTGATTTCTAGTGTTAACTTGGACAGTGGTCAATATCGGGTATACATCAAAGCCCAATGTGACACCGTGTCATCAAGCCTTTAATGCGTCATTCATGAGAATATGACCTAGCCAAAACCTAAAGTCAAAGATCCCTTGCGAAAGCAAGGCAAAGAATGGTCATGCCAAATTTTTGACCCGGTCTTGACTTAAGGGTACTAGTTTTGTTCACTATTAACATGGCAGAAGCATTGAAACGTACATGACGGGCTCAGTCCTTAGGTTCGTTTCTCTTTTTGGTCGGCGGAAACCGCTTGCCCTATAGGACCCTCGCCCGGGGCTGTCCGCCCTGGGAAGTCGAAATACAGGTGAAAAACGAGGGGCTTATAGACGTAGTGACGGATTCCACTGACCCAGGATCTAGAATAGTTGCGAAAAAGAAGAGAAATCTTTTATAACCATTTAGGATTCTGAGAAAACATGTTTTAAGTAAATTGAAACAACAAAAAAATAACTAAAAAATAAAAAGGAAACTGCATGTCGTATGTGCTTTCCCCCTTCATCCAAAATGCCCTCCCGAGTCTAAACCCTGCCTTTCGCTCGCTCCAGCGAACCGAGAGTGGTTGAGGGTCCCCAGTTTCCGTATTTTCAGGATTGAGATCACAAGGTCTGATAGCCCTTTCGGTTCAGCAGTTCGAACGGTCCGTTATTCTCCAATGGCAGGGTCGACAGATAACAGCGAAGGGAATGGGACTCCGCCCCCCAGGAAATCTCCAAACAATGGAAGAAGTATTGCAAGCTCTCAAGGCTCTTGAGAAATGCCAAGAAGAGCAGCAGGCTTGGATTGAATATGCCATGTGTCATCTTGGAACATTTGCAGTCCCCCAACCTGATGGGACTTTCCTAAAAGACGAAGAAGACGTGCCTGCTCCCTCAGCTTCTCAGAATTACCAGCAAGTCCCTCCTTCACAAAGCCACGGAAACCTAGCAATGCAAGGCAACTCCCTCTCAAATCTCCATTCGAGCCTCAGTCAAGCAGATCCGATTTTCCAACCTCAGCACAATCAATTTTTCGGCCCCGCTCCGCAAACTCAATATCACCAGCACACCTATGGGCCCGCTTCCTCATATCCTAATGCCTCCCAATATACCCCGAGATTCAATCCTTTACCTCCGTATGAGCCCCGAAGCTACACCTTGAAGTCACAATGCCTTCCAGGGACGGACATACCGAGCAGATACCCCGATGTTTCAAACCTGCCACCTGCCAGACTGTCTCTCGGGGATAATGAAACATTCCCTCAGTTTCCAAACACGATCCAGCATGACCTAAATAATCGTGCCCCCTGCTTCGGCTTTGGCAATCAAGGGTATGGACGGGCATACACCCACTTGCCTCCCCTAGATTCCCGAATGGCGATTCCATCAACAAATCCGCCTCCATCTCTGGGAACCGGAAACCTAACCCCGCCTAATGACCCCCATATGGCTTGGTTGGTAGAACGGGTAAAAGAGATGCAAGGGAAGAGTGTCCTTAAGCAAAAGAAAAGAGGTTACCAAACACCTCCAAATAAGAGGAAAGAGGTTACCAGAGCAATCCACTACATTAAGAACCGAACCCCAACGAATAATGGTCTCCTGCAAGAGAAGCGCTTCCAGACTCTTGATAATCTCGGGATGCCCTTATCCAAGTCTTTGAGACACTAGTAAAGCGGAACATGCTCAGGCCTCTTAAAAATTATCAACAGAAGACATCCAACCCTAAGCGGGATATGAGCAAATGGTGTGCTTTTCACAACTAACCCGGCCATTCAACCGACTATTGCATCGTGTTGAAGCAAGTGGTCCAGGTTTAATCAAAGAGGGAAAGTTGGAACGCCCCCGCGGCCCCAACACAGTCGGAAACCCTTTCCCTAGAAATGACGGGGTAAGCATGGTGGATAAGTCCTCTGCAATTTCCCGTGATGATTGGGGACGTGAAGACAGAATCTGGGGTTTCCGCAATGAAGAATTCGGAAGAGAGAATCCAAGAATAGTTATTCCCCAACAATACTTTCTGGCATCGGGGCCCACCAATAGTGGATTGAACGCTCCTCGGAGATAAGGCGGTTTGAGACAGGTCGAGCAAGTGGCAGCGTCAAAAATGGCATAACTTTCACAAATGCGGACCCGCCAGAATGTAAAAATAAGCACAATGAGGCCCCCGACATGATCCAATGTGAAAGGGACCCCAGCATCAACGTTGTAGGGTTTGAAAAACTAAAACTTGAGGAGTCCCTAAGCCAAGATGGGGAATCAGACCAGTGCTACTGCAAGGAGTACATGTTGGAAGACCGAGAGACGGATGCCCAAAGGGTATCTATCAAATAATGACTATCGGAACCTTCGTCACGAGCAAGGGATGAGCATCAAAAATGCCACTGAGGAACTGGGTTACCTTTTTCGGACCCACAGCCAGCAAAGAAGAAATGGTTCGGAAGCTTGGTCTAACCCCTTGCCTCTTAGAGTCTAGCTTCGAAAAACATCTGGAGTTTGTCGTATTTAAGTTTGAGTCTCTCAAGTCGTCTGAGGGCCTTACGCCTAAATATTATGCGTTTGTATCAAAAAATGTGTTTTCTTATGCTCTGAATAATAAATTTGACCTTTCTGAGTATCCCCTCATTGCCACTTTAACGAATGATAAATTAACTAACAAACTAAAAACAGTTAATAATGATTCACTTGATAAAGACGCAGACACATTAAATGAACAATACATTAAAGAAATCTTTAAGAATGTTGTCAAACGAGAGAAAACTGGTCCCAAGCTGCCGAGGAGGTTTTAACCAAAGTGAATTTGGGGACTGCTTAAGAGCCTACAAAGACGCAAATCGGAGAATTCTTTGTCGACGCCAAGCAAGAAGCACTGATTGCCTTGCTCAATGAATTTGTGGACGTTTTCACTTGGTCCTACCAAGATATGCCCGGCCTAGATCCTGCCATAGTGGAGCATCGGATTCCCTTGAATCCCGACGGCCAAGCCCGTCAAAAAAATTTGCGAAGGATCAAGCCCAAATGGTCCTTACAAGTCAAGGAAGAAATCGAGAAAATGCTCCACATCGGATTCATAAGGGTGATCGAATACCCGACCTGGCTCTCCAACATAGTCACGATTACCAAGGCCAATGGAAAGGTGCGCTATCGCATAGATTTTTGGGATCTCAACAAAGCAAGTCCGAAGGATGATCTTCTACTGCCAAACATAGACATGCTGATCGACACCACGGCTAACTTCAAAGTCAAGTCTTTCATGGACGGTTTCGCCAGCTACAATCAGATCAAGATGGCTGAAAAAGATCAAGAGTAGACCGCCTTCACCACCCCATGGGGAACTTACTGTTACATGGTAATGCCTTTTCGGATTGAAGAGCGCTGGGGCTACCTACCAACGGGCAGCGACAACACTTTTTCAAGATATGATCCAAAAGGAAATCGAGGTGCACATCGACGACATGATCACTCACTCAAAGGGATCAAACGGACAGCGTCTTACCGACTTGAGAAAATTCTTCGAATGTCTTCGGAAGCAAACTCCGTCGATATTTCGCCTAAAGAATATCGAGTCTTCTCTTTCCCCTTCCACACTCTTAAAAAATACAAAAAATCATACAGTCAAACCTCGTAGGTTCTAGTACTTTTCTTATTCAATCGAGTCCTCCTCGGACATTGTAGTTAAGTCTTTAATTGTCCATACATGAGTTTTCTTTCTTTTCTTGCCAGACTTGAGACATTATTTTGCACCCCACATTACATTTAATGAAATGGTTTTGTTCTATATGATCACTTGCATTGCTCAATAAGTAATTACCCAAATGATTAATGATTTGATTAATTGATGTGAGAAAGTCAATCGATAGCTCTCATACACCTTACCATACCCCACACAAAGGCCTCCATCAAGCCATACACTTTCCAAATCACATCCCTATCATCACCTTGACCAAGTCAACGATGGCAGCAACATCATTAAATGATTGCTCTCATGTCAACAATGAGCTAGAGGCTTTTCCTTCCTCCTCATGTGCATCAACCAAGTTCAAGCAGGGGCTTAAAAAAAAGATAAAAAAGAGCTAACGACCCAACACCGCTAATCAGAAGCTCAATGGAGGAAGGTAAAGGCAAAAGCGCATCATAAGTCCTTATGCTATATTCAAATTCTTTCTCTTCCCGTGAAAGCAACGGTCAAGAAGCAATGGAATCATTGAAGTTGTCATCAAATACGACTTGTCAATGAATCACGTCAAGGCCCATGCCTCATCATCCAACCTTTCGTTCGAGCCTTTTCGCTAAAGGTCGCACAAATATTTATGCCCTCGCCCCAAAGCCAAACACGGTTCGGCCCCGAACTACGGTGGCCTGAGCTCCTTGTCTTAAGGAGAACGTAGGCAACCAGAAATGGTCCGGTCATAAACACATACAAATTCATAAACCCGGTCTCACCAATGACCTCTCCTATACACAAGCCTTCTCTCACACCTGACCCAACTCGATCCTTGATACCGGTTAACTTTCTCCTAATGATTAATCAAGCATATCAAGTTTAATTTTTGAATAACCCTAACATCAACAAAGGGTTTTAAGCAAACATGTGATCATTGTGAACAAATCAAGTTTTCAGATGTCTCGACAAGTCTTATTTTTCTACAAAATAGGAAAAATAGAGCTAAATACTGATTTTCTATCAGCAAGGGTTTCCATACACTTTTACAAGCTTTTCAGTGCTCATACTCTCTCAAAAGAGTCAAACCCAAAAGCATGTTTTTTGTGCCTACACCAAATAAGGCATTCACACAAAATGAGACCAGTTCCCACCTTTTCAAAAATTAATGTATACGCCCTTGCAAGTGTACATTACAAGTAATTTTGTTTCACATTTTTGGTTGACTAATTGATTCAAAAAAAAAACCAATACAATGGTGTTAAAGAACATACCCAGTAAGATTGAAAACCCCAAAATGGCCAGTCTAGGCAAAATCAGGGTTGCACCATTCTCCCCCTTTTATGTCTCCCCTTCTCTTACAAAAAGAAGGTCGAACTACGGAGACCTGAGCCTCTCAGTCCGAGGGGAACGTAGGCAGCCTTCATTGGTTCGGTCTAAAAATACACAAAATTCCAAAAATTGGATGACATCAAGGCTCAGACAAGAAGCAAGCAAGAGATTTTGCGTCCCGATAAAGCTTTAAAATTAAATCACAAATCATTACAGTTAAAATACTTCTTGATGAGTTCAAGCACGGTCTACTCTCGACTCACAACATGCTAAGATAACATAAAACATCTAGTAATTAATGTGTCTGCAATGACAATGAATGGATACTCAGAGTTCAGAAAGTCATTCCATGCCACTCACGCTTGTCCCTTCGACATTCTTTCCCTTTTTTCCTCATCCCCAATGAGTCTTCTTTCGTTCCACGTGAACCATCTCTATCTCCCTCCTTCCAAGACTAGGAGTCCTCCCTGTCGTGTCAAGCAATCGAGTCTCTCTTAGAGTTTCGTTCATCCATGCCTCGGCTCGAATCTTCTCCCTACGAGTCTGCAAAAGGGGACCTCTCTCTGCCAGTCTGTCAACCCAAGTCTCGTAGTCAAACAAAGCATCCCCTGTGACATCTCGAGGTTTAACCCAAGCTTCTGCACTCCTAAGGTTGTAACCAGAATGGTCTCACGCCTGCTCCCCATAATCACTTGAGTCTATCCAAGAGGCTGCCCCTACCAGTCCAAGTACTCAGTAGTTAGGACAATACTCTCCCTGAGAGGTACCCCAAGAGGAAAATCAGAATACTTCTATATCCTCAGAAAGAGAAGGAAAGCGAATGGGCCTGCCATAGAGAAAGAGGACTGAGGCAACCCCGGAACCCTAACAACATAGGAACATTCCTGAAGAGCCCTCCTAGTTTCTAACTCCCAATGAGGAACCCACCAACGAATGTGATAAGTGCCGAACCTTGCCATCCACCTTTCCCTTTCAGATTGATCCGTCTCCAAGATAAGGGGTCGCTGAGCAAATGTCTATGGACTAAAAGATGTCAAAAGCACAAGCATAGCTTGAAGTCTCTCTCTGTGAATTACCCCAGGATTGCGCAAATGTCGTACCGCATTGGGTGCGTTTGTGTATCGTTTTGAGGCTGAGTCACCTCATTGGAAAACACCAAATTTATGAAAAAACAGAGTCGCCATGCCATTTTGATAATCCTCAAAACTTTGAAAAAAAGGAAAAACTTGGGAAGAACGTTTGGCGTTCACCCAAGGAGCCTTGCAAATGCAAGTCTTCCAAGGTACAAAATTTGTGCTTGTGTGTGTGTGTGATTTAAGAAAAGATAAAGAATGTGCCAAGTCTTTATCCGAACATAAGAACCATTTTAAGAAGGTTTTAGTTCAAGATGCCTTGAACTTTGATATTTTCGGGATTTTGATCCCCTACCCACTTTTGAACTTGGGATCATTATTACATGACCTTTCTACCCTCCCATTAGATTAATCAACAAATTTAGGCAGAGGAGCCTTGGTATATTTTAATCTATCTTTCCTTGGGGATTTTAGTCAAATGTGATCAAAGAACTCATTTTTAAGTCCAAGAATGAGGTTTTAGAAAAAGAATGAATCTTTGGCCATCAATCCTACATCTTGAGATAATGGTGATTCATAGGGACATTTTGGTATGATTATCTCAAGTGATCATAGGAGATCTTGGGACCAAGGATCATTAATCTCTACAAGGAACAAAACTTATGGCATTTTGTAATGTGATTGGTGTAAAGATTAAGTCTTTATACCAATCTTCACTTTAGAAATGCTCAAGAACCATGAGTCTGACTTTGACACCTTAATAGGCTTTAGACAATCCTAGGAGAAGATTCCAATCTTGGGGACATGGGGAGAAATAAAGAAGTTGTAACATCAAGACGGAAAAATTAATGTAAAGATTGAGTCTTTACATTGATTTTCCCATTTAGAATGTTAAAGGGACAAGGGGGATCATTAATCTAAGAACATAATGTAAAAAAATGGATCTTCATGACTTTTCCTATGCTCTTAATACCTCAATAGGTGGACAATCATAGGTAAAATAGATCTAGGGAAGGGGAGAACATTTAGTAAACAAAGATAGCAGTTTTAGACATAAATATAAAAGGGATCACATCCTCATTTGGTAGATCATCCCTAGAACAAGCCACTTGTGGAATCTTGTTCATCCTAGGGAGAGGATCTCCATGAGTAATTTGTGTTTAGGGAAGGGAAATATGGATCTACATGATTAAACATTGGAACTTTATAGCATAAGGGAAGGTAATCAATAAGTAGCAAGAGAATGAGAGTGTATAAGATTAATTTAGAGGTAGAAAGAAGGAGAGATCACCAGTATTGGTTCTTCTCTATCTTCTTATGAGTGTTCTTTGGGCTAGATCTATTAGGAATAGATTAGGTTGGGATTAATTTAGGAGAGAGACAAGTTTGGTATGTTTTAGGAGACTGTAATTCGGGTGTCTATTTTTGCAGAGTAACTTTGCTGTGAAAATTGTATATCAAAATGGGTAGAGGAGGCCTCTATTTATAGGTTTTTGCTAGGCTGCTAATGAAGCCGCACAGCATGACCATGCGCTAAAAGAAGCCGCCCGACCTCTTCTTCTGTCGACTCAGCCTATTTCTGGAAACATGCAAGGTGGCAGACTGGAAGGTTCTTTCCAACAAGGTCCTATCCAGAATTTTTATTCCTGATAGGTCCTTCCTTGCTCAGAAAGTGTTAAAAAGTTGCCAAATTGCCCCTAAACTTCATATGAAAGTTTGGGAAATTGCTAGGAAACTTAGATTGGAAGGCATGAACCATATTTGGGTACTTACAGAAGCCCCTCGGCAATGGTACTTGGAAAGCAAGTGGGGTTGTCGATAAAAGTGAGAATCCAATCTGGTGAACTGTCGAGATGGATTGGGATTGGGTGACTAAGGTGGTGGAATGGCTGAACCTTTGTAAAGGCTACCTACGTATCCTGAAGAGGAATCAAGCCGAATCGTAGTTCCGGATCCGTCGGGGAAAGGATGTCGTGTGTGACGGATTGGCTGAACCTAAAATAGGCTACCTACGTATCCTGGGGGAATCAAGCCATGATCGTAGTTCGGAATTACTGGGGAATGGTGAAGAGAAATGAGTCCCTTGCTTTAAAGGAAGAAAAAGGTGACCTAAGAGGTCAAATGTCTTGACCTTTTAATAGGTTCGCTCACCACTGGGGAGATGGTAAAGGAAGGGGATGACCGATGTGGTCGAATGGCTGAACCTTTTGAAAGGCTACCTATGTATCCTCGGAGGAATCAAGCCACGATCGTAGTTCAGGATTGGGGTGACCGATGTGGTCGGATGGCTGAACCTTTGAAAGGCTACCTACGTATCCTCGGGAGGAATCAAGCCACGATCGTAGTTCAGGATTGGGTGACCGATGTGGTCGGATGGCTGAATCTTTGAAAGGCTAACTACGTATCCTCGGGAGGAATCAAGCCACGATCGTAGTTCAGGATCCGCTAGATAGTTAAGCAACAAGTCTAGGATTCTCGGAGTTTTGATGGTTAATGGAGGAGTCACCTAATTGGTTTGAAAATTTGGAGGGGTCACCTGACTGATTTGAACATTTTGAGGGATCACCTAATTGATTTGAACATTTTGAGGGATCACCTAATTGATTTGACGATTTGGAGGGGTCACCTGATTGATTTGACGATTTGGAGTGGTCACCTGATTGATTTGACAATTTGGAGGGGTCACCTGATTGATTTGACAATTTGGAGGGGTTACCTGATTGATTTGAACATTTTGAGGGATCACCTTATTGATTTGAACATTTGGAGGGATCACCTAATGGATTTAAACATTTGGAGGGATCACCTAATCGATTTGACGATTTTGACAGAAACTAAAGCTTACGACGCTATCTCTTTTGATGGAGATAGAGGGAGCTAAAGCTGGAAACTAAAGCTTACGACGCTATCTCTTTTTGACAGAGATAGAGAGAGCTAAAGCTAGAAAACTAAAGATTACGGTGCTATCTCTTTTTGATAGAGATAGAGGGAGCTAAATCTGGAAACTAAAGCTTACGGCGTTATCTCTTTTTGACAGAGATAGAGGGAGCTAAAGCGGGAAACTAAAGCTTACGGCGCTATCTCTTTTTAACATAGATAGAGGGAGCTAAAGCGGGAAACTAAAGCTTACGGTGCTATCTCTTTTTGACAGAGATAGAGGGAGCTAAAGCGGGAAACTAAAGCCTACGGCGCTATCTCTTTTTGACAGAGATAAAGGGAGCTAAAGCGGGAAAACTAAAGCTTACGACGCTATCTCTTTTTGACATTGATAGAGGGATCTAAAGCAGGAAACTAAAACTTACAGCGCTATCTCTTTTTGACAAAGATAGAGGGAGCTAAAGCTAGAAAACTAAATCTTACGGCGCTATCTCTTTTTGACAGAGATAGAGTGAGCTAAAGTTGGATGACGTTATTTCTTTCTGACGAAAATAACGGAGATTTTTTTTGAGAAAAAATGTTATTCCATTTGGAGATAACGGAGATTTTTTTTTGGGAGACAACGTTATTCCGTTTTGGAGATAACGGAGATTTATTTTGGAAGAAAACGTTATTCCATTTGGAGATAACGAGAATTATTTGTTAAATTGGAAAGGCCAGGGGCAAGACAGTTAGGTAGTTCCCCATTCCTTCATGATGAGTGCCCAAAGAGGAAAGACTCGATTTATTATTATTTGTTGTTATTATTACTACTTGGCACGTTACTTGAGCCTCGGGGCAATTTTTTGTGGAAATGTGGCAGAAATCGGGCCAATATGTATATGATTGTGTTTGAGACATATGAAATGTGTTTGGGAATGGTTTTTTTATGCTGGTTTTGAGAAAGTGGGGTGAAAACTCCACTTGGGCAGCAGCTTTGGGAATGGTTTTTTATGCAGGTTCTGATATTCCGGGCAGATTCATGTCTCCTGTTACTGCTGGGACCACGGAATCTATGGATGCCTTCATTCTCTGTGTATTCTCTTTCTTGTTTACTGCTGAGTCTTTGGAGTGTGCCACAGTGGCCTTTTAGACATGGTCCGAGATTGCAGAGCCGGGAGAGATATCGTCCCCTTGATTTTGGGAGAGACACTACACGGCATCGACAGGATGGCCAGAGGGGACCTTTTCATGCATTCTGGGAGTCCAGCTGTGCTGACTTTGTGGTTACAGGAGCGGCTCAGGGCTTTACCTAGGGCTTTGCCCATTCATCATCCCTGGTTGATTTCACGGAGAGGTGCACCGAAACAGCACGATCAGGACCGCTAGGAGTTGATGATGGCTCAACTGTCTACTTCAGATATTTGTTGGTGGGTGCCTCACTGGAGGTTGCAAACCCGAAGGACATTTCATAAGTCCTACATAGTGAGGGTCCCAGGGATGTCTTGGTCATCTTTCTATATTCCATGCTTTATATTGAGATAGTTTGGGGCCTTATAGGAGCCACTAGATGACCGGGAGGACATTCGCACCATGGGGCTGGTATCTTTGAATATGAGAGATCCCGATAGTTTCTCCTTTTTCTCGAGGGAATGGACATATGCTGCTTTTCCGCCCAGAGTCATTCTCAAGAGCAGGGAGAGTACTATTTTGACCACAATTTACCTGGATTGGTATGAGAGAGATATGGGGGCAACTCAGATCGAAATTAAAGACTATAGTACGAATGACAAGGTGTTTGACAGGACTAGACATAGAGGGACAGGGGACCAATCCAAGCCCTATGATCATTTGCTGTCGGCTGGCTATCGGGCCTAAAAATGTCTCCCAGTTCTTCAGTGGCATCTCTGTCTTAGTCACTAGAGTGCGAGGATCGAAAGGTTCTTCACTGTCGTTCCCAATTACGGCAACTGTCTCGTCATCTGAGCTGAAGTCGATCAGGTCAGGAATCTGTACTTCTTCATCAAATAGCTTTTGCAATGCCGGCCCACTATCCTTACTGCTGGCAATTTCTATCTGGCTGATCTTCGGGAGAGCTAGCTCAAAGGTGGAGAAATCCATTACCCCTGCTGGGAAGAGTGCTGGCTCTTTGAGGCAGTCTAGGTTCCCTTTGAAGACATACTCGTTCTGAACAGTGGTGGTAGCCCCGGGAATACTTGGACGGTCTAGAAAAATCCTCCTGATGGGATTAGCTGGCTTTCCACGGACCTTTTCAAGGTTTTTCAAGAGATCTTTCCTCACGGAATGCTGACTGTCATTCTCATCATACTGAGTCTTGCCCTTGCTGAAGTACTTGGCTAGAGACAAGCTATAAGGACGAAGATGGACCCCTTCATTTCGTCTTTCCTGAACTGTTACCTTAGATTCCCTGTCATCCTGAGGAGTTGGTTTGTAGCCCAGGCCATGCCGGGTGGTTTGTTCCTTTGCATCAATGATGGTATGACGACCCTGAAGTCTTTTACTTAGTCGAAGCCCCGGAAGATAATTCATCTTTCTCATCATTCGCATGGCAAGAGGTATTTTGTCTGAGGTAGTAGTGAGGTCTGCACAACACACTTGCACTTTAGAGGTGGCCAAGGAGAAGCCAGTTAAGGTAAGCCCTTCATCATCATGCTTGATTTCCAGTATCGGAATACCCCCAGTATTGGTCCCTTTCACAGTCACACTGTCTCTATAGATAGTAGTGATAGTTCCGTCATCAGACTGGAATTTGACATGCTGATGCAAGGTAGATTATCTGGTGGATTCAGGGTCATCCTAGTAGTGTAGTAAATGAAATGAGGATATCAATTACTTGGAAGTCAACAACCATGACCTTCTTCCCAAACCACAGATTTAAAGTTGCAATCCCCAAAACTGATCGAGCGGTGGAATCATAGGCCTTAATAGTCTGAAAGGATGGCTTTAAGTCTGTTGGCTTCAGATCTAGTCGGTCCATCATTTTTGCTAGCAGGACGTTCATTGCAGACCCCCCACCGACTAACACCCTCAAAAGCCGGCGCTCCTCAAACTGGACAGTGATGTAGAGCAGCTCAGTGTGGTTAGCCCCATATTTCGGTAAATCCAGGTTAGCGAAAGTGATGATGTTTCCCTAGTGAATGTTTCCGATCATTTGGATGACCTCATTTAGGGTGACATATATGGGTACCATGATCTTGGCCAAGCTTTCTTCTTACATTAGTTTGTGGGGGTAGGAAGAGGTTAACAGGGACCAAAGGGAAATGTTTGCTTGGGTATGTTTTAGCTGAGTGAGGATCGGATCCTCCTTTCCGAAACTTGCTTCTTCGAGTACGGGCCGACCGGGTTGCGGCTCTGTCTTTGCTGGCTTTTATGTGGATGCATTGTGAGAGGGATTGTATGTATGGAAATGTGTTGGGGATGTATCCGAATGTGTTTTGGTAGCTGTTTTAGAAGGTGGGGATGATATCACTAGGTTGTGGAAAAAACTACCATTGCTACTACTGCTGCCTAGAGGTGTTATGAGGATTCAAATTATGATCTTGGATTTAAACTTCGGATCTCAGTCAAAGTCTTTCTTTCAAACTCTGTCTTTCGAAGTTGCATCTGAGAAGCCTCAATTCTAATTAAAACCACAATGCCGAAAGACGCTTCTGACAAA
Source organism: Adenophora triphylla var. japonica (assembly GCA_022495995.1). Lineage (NCBI taxonomy): Eukaryota > Viridiplantae > Streptophyta > Magnoliopsida > Asterales > Campanulaceae > Adenophora > Adenophora triphylla. Next base: position 187,944 of record JAFEMH010002025.1, on the reverse strand, counting down.
CCCCAAAAATTGGAACTCAAAGTAGACCCTCAAGATGAAAAAACTCTCTTTGCGTGGCAAAGCCCCAGTCTGAAGAAATGACTTGGTGAAGCCCCATTTTGGAGGAGCGCTGGTTTTCTTTGGAGGTCCTGAAGTGAATCAGATGCAACCCCAATCTGAGTTGAACCTTATGTGGCCAGACGAGGCAACCATCCTTGATTTTATCGATTAGTCAACCAAAATGTAAAAGAGATGACTCATAATGTACACTTGCAAGGACGTGTTTTAGAGAAGTGGGAATGAATCCCGATTTTATGTAAATGCCTTGTTTAATCCAGGCACCAAAGCTCGCTTTGGGTTTGACTCTTTTGAGAGAGTGTGAGTGTAAAGAAGTTTGAAAAAGTGTATGGGAGTCCTTGATAACAGAAAGATAGTGTTTAGCTCTATTTTTCCTATTATCGTAGAAAAAGAAGACCTGTCGAGACATTTGAAAACTTGTTTTATTCACAATGGTCACAAGATTGCTTTAAACCCTTTGAAAACTTGTTTTATTCACAATGGTCACAAGATTGCTTTAAACCCTTTGTTAATGTTCGGGTTACTCAACCACTAATATCGATATGAATAAATGTCTTGATTAATTATGAGGAGAAAGTCAACTGATGTCGCAGGTCAAAGTTGACTATGTGTGAAAGAAAGGTCTGTGTATAGGGGAGGTCATTGATGAGACCGGGTTTATGGGATTTGTATGTATTTATGACCGAACCATTTCTGGTTGCCTACATTCTCCTGAGTGTAAGGAGCTTGGGTTTCCGTAGTTCTGGCTTGAACTGTGTTTGGCTTTGGAAAAGGGTATGAATATTTGTGGTCCATTTGGTAAAAAAAAATCGGATGGGAAGTGTGGATGATGAGGTACGGGCCCTGAAATGTTCCTTGACAAGTCATTTTTTGATGGCTTCTTCTATGATTCCATTGCTTCTTAATCGTCGTCTTTCATCGGGGGGAAAGAATTTGAATATAGCATAAGGGCTTATGATGTGTTTTTTCCTTTTGCTTTGACTACTCCCTTGCTATCGACAACTTCCATTCTTCGAGCTTTGAATTCACCCATCTGTCAAGCTTCTGATCGGCGGGGTTGGGTCCTTAGCTTCATTTTTTTTAAGTTCCTGCTTGAACTTTTTTTTGAAGCACTTGAGGATGAAGGCCGACCCCTGCTTGAATTTTCTTGATGCACATGAAGGTGATGGCAAGCCCCTAGGTTGTTGTCGACATGGGGTCAATATTTCGATGTTGAGTGGCCTTTGTTGTTCCTTGATGTTGTCGCCGTCGTTGACTTGGTCAAGTTGATGGTGGGGACATGTTTTGGGAAGTGTATGGCTTGATGGAGGCCTTTGTGAGGTAAGGAAAGTGTATAGGGAGGGCGTTAGTTGACTTTCTCACACCGATTAATCAGAACATTAATTATTTCGAGAGATTATTTATTGAGCAATGCAAGTGATCATATAGGATACAACCATTTCATTAAATGTAATGTAGGTGTGCAAATAATGTCTCAAGTCTAGCAAGAAAAGAAAAAGACTCTTTTATAGAAAGTTAAGACTAACTACAATGTCCGAGGAGGACTTGATTGAACAAGAGTACTAGAACCTACGAAGGTTGACTAAAAGACAGTTGACAAATCTTGAGGATAGGTAGCCCCTACTCTAGCTGCTCTTTTGTTGCTAAACTGCCAGAACGCTTAAGCTTTCCGTCTTCTATTAACTTCTGAACTTCATACCGCAGACCGATGCAACTATTAGTTGTGCGCCCATGATACTGGTGGAAGGCGCAATACTTGCTTCAGTTAGCGTTGGCCGAGGGCTTCTTTGGCTTGTAGTTCTCCACGGGTTTGAGCAGGTCTTCTTTGATCAGTTCCTTTAAAATTTTTCTTAGAGGCATGTCTAGCTTGTTGAAGTGATGGAAAGGCTGCCTCTCTGAAGAGTCGTTGCTTCGTTGGGCTGTGTCCCCATTATTTGACAGATGTCCTTGCTGGAGGTGGTTGGCAGTGGCGTCTTTTCCTTTGTCTCGCCAGTGCAGGGTTTGATGTAGTTGCTACTCTGTATTGGTAAGATGACTCTGTGCTCGGGGCCTGCTTTTCCTGCGGGTCCTTCTCAAATTGGGAACCCATATTGACCATGGCTCGGAGATCAAGGCAGCAGCGATGGCTGACTGATGCTCTTACTGATGGCTTAAAATATGACTTGAAGATTCTCATTTGCTCATCCTCAGATAGTGACTTCCTGATTTCGGAAAGCTTCTGGCTCTGTTCCTTGTAAAATTCCCTCATAGTTTCGTCTGCCTTTTGTTCTGCCGGCATAACCACATGCGGGTCGATAGAAACCTCTGGACTGGTAGAACTTGTAAATAAAGGTTCATTGATGGAGGGAACCATGATAGGGGGTCAGACAAGCAGGCTTTGAGGGAATGAAGCATAATTTAGTGGGTACTGTGGAAATCGAGGGAGAGTGGGCCATGAAGCAGCTGGAGCAGATGCAGGTTGTCCGAAGTAATAGGCCAAAAAGGCTAAGGGGGTGAAACTCGATGAATTCAGTGCATATTGATAGAAGGAATTGAACCTGGGAGGATTTTAGGGGATATTAGGATTTGTTTGAGAGGGTCCAGCGCTACGCTGGTTGTATTGTGTGAAGAGGGTAGAACCGGCTTGGCCATGTATGATAGGGGCGCCCAGAGAAGTGGCATCATGGAGCCTTGGTTGGTTGTTTCCTTGGATTGAAGGATTTCTGGAGGTCAAAAGCGGAGGAACCAGGTTGAAAGTTTGAGGTGCTGGTCATGGAGGATTGTCGTCCACGATTAAGACAAAATACCATATGACTGGGGATAATTGTTATACCTCGCTCATTCAGAATCTGTACCACAAAATTCTGCTGACTGGGGGATAGTTGTTAGACCTTGAAAGGTCGAGATCGAAAATTGGACCATAAAAGGTCGAGATTAAAGATTTGACCATGTAAGGTCGAGATTAAATATTTGACCATGAAAGGTCGATATCAGAAATTGGAGACCGGACCGTGAGAAAGGTCAGGACTGGAGATTGGAGATCGGACCGTGAGGGTCTCAATTGGAGATTTGACCGTGAAAGGTCGAGATCGAAGATCGGAGATCGGACCGTGAGGATCTCGATTGGAGATTTTACCGTGAAAGGTCTCGATTGAAGACTTGACCGTGAGAGGTCTCGATTAAGGATTTGAGATCGGATCGTGAGGATCGTGATTGGAGATTTGACCGTGAAAGGTCTCGATAGGATATTTAACCGTGAAATGTCTCGATTGGAGATTTGACCGTGAGAGGTCGGGATTGAAGATTTGAGATCGGACCGAGAGGGTCGCGATTAAGGATTTGAGATCGGACCGTGAGGGTCTTGATTGGAGATTTGACCGTGAAAGGTCGGGATTGAAGATTGGAGGTCAGACCGTGAGGGTCTCGATTGAAGATTTGACCGTGAAAGGTCTCGATTGGAGATTTGACCGTGAGAGGTCTTGATTGGAGATTTGACCGTAAGAGGTCTCGATTAAGGATTTGAGATCGGACCGTGAGGGTCTCGATTGGAGATTTGACTGTGAAAGGTCTCGGTTGGAGATTTGACTGTGAGAGGTCTCGATTAAGGATTTGAGATCGGACCGTGAGGGTGTGTTGTTTAAGGATTCCAGAAATGGGACCATGAAATTGTTATTCTATTAACTGTTCAAGTTTAGTGTAAACATGTCTTTCTCAGAATCCTAAATGGTTGGAAAAGATTGCTCTTCTTTTTCGCAACTATTCTAGGTCCTGGATTAGTAGGTTCCGTCACTACGTCTATGGACCCCTCAACCTGTAACCTCGAACAAGGTTTGCATAGGGCAAGAGGATCCCACCGACCGAAAAGAGCAGAACGGTCCTAGGGTCTAGTGGATAATAGGAATTTTAACCCACGAGCGATGCGGATTATAGTCAATGTCAACGCCGTCAAATTCAAGTCTTTAGCCTTAACGAAATTTTGGCAGTTCTTCGCTTGCGCGATAGACGTTGACATCAGCGTTGTCCAAGGAAAATAATAGGCATAGGTTGGACGTTTAAAGTCGAATGACACGACGTCACATTGAGCATTGTTACATACTTTGTGCGAGTCAAAGTCAAAGTCAATGCCAGGGGTCTTTTGCCAATTTTGCCTAACGAAATTTTGGCATGGCTTCGCTTGCGCGAGGAATATTGACTCTAGCATGGGCTCGGGTTTGACTTTTATATACTCCGTGCAAGTCAAAGTCAAAGTCAATGCCGGGGGTCAAGATTTTGCCAATTTTGCCTAACGAAATTTTGGCATGGCTTCGCTTGCGAGAGGAATCTTGACTCTAGCATGGGCTCGGGTTTGACTTTTACGGTGGTATACGACAAGGCTGTATGACACGGTCTAGACAAAAACCAATCAAAAGTCACGGTTTAAAAGTGTGACACGGACTAGTGCAGTGGTCGACACGGATTAAGCCAAGGGGAGGTTGGGATGGTTCCGTGTGCGCCCGCGTCGTAACACTGTCCGTGACTGCAACTGAACAACCATCCCGGGTTAAGGACGTGTGTCCAAAAGTGTACAGGAGTATATAGTGCGCGTAGTGTGCGGTCACTAAAAATTCTTATTTGAGTTAAAATAGAGATTTTCAATATGTATCTTAAAAGAATGATTTAGGACTGGGAAAATGTATCACATAAGCACATAATTTTCTGGTCTTTGAAACCAGTCCAGATTCTGGACAGAAGAGTCCCAAAATCGCCACAGTCTCCAGATTAAATGCCAGAAGAAACTGTCCTGGTGAAACTGTTGATAAAGCCGCACGGCTCAGTCCAGGGCAGATCAGGCTGGATCCAACAATTTTCCAGGTTCCAAACTGTTGCAATTCCAGAATGTTTAGCTAGAGATTCTGGGCAATTTTCAGCTTCAGAATAGTACCTGTTCTTGTTTAGAATATATACCAGCCAAAAATAGCACAAGGAATGCATAAAAAGGAAAAGGTTTGCACAAACACAAAAATTGGACACGGGACGGAAGGCTAACCCTCGTAAATGTTCCAAAGCTTCTTATGATAGAAGAAGTTTGGAAAACATTTAATTCATTCCCGAGCAGAGTCGCCAACTGTGAATTACCCCATGATCGCGCAAATGCTGTACCGCATTGGGTGCATTTGCGTATCGTTTTGAGGCCGAGTCACCTCATTGGAAAACACCAAATTTATGAAAAAACGGAGTCGCCACGCCATTTTGATAATCCTCAAAACTTTGAAAAAAAAGGAAAAATATACTAGGTCCGGAGGTTAAGTTACTCCTTTTCCAAGGTCCAAAATTTGTGCTTGTGTATGTGTGTGTGTGTGATTTAAGAAAAGAGAGAGAATGTGCCAAGCCTTTATCCAAACATAAGAACCATTTTAAGAAGTTTTTAGTTCAAGATGCCTTGGACTTTGATATTTTCGGGATTTTGATCCCCTACCCACTTTTGAACTTGGGATCATCATTACACGACCTTTCTACCCTCCCATTAGATTAATCAACCAATTTAGGCATAGGAGCCTTGGTATATTTTAATCTAACTTACCTTGGGGATTTTAGTTAAATGTGATCAAAGAACTCATTTTTAAGTCCAAGAATGAGGTATTAGAAAAAGAATGAATCTTTGGCCATCAATCCTTCATCTTGAGACAATGGTGATTCATAGGGACATTTTGGTATGTTTATCTCAAGTGATCATAGGAGATCTTGGGACCAAGGATCATTGATCTCTACAAGGAACAAAACTTATGGCATTTTGTAATGTGATTGGTGTAAAGATTGAGTCTTTATACCAATCTTCACTTTAGAAATGCTCAAGAACCATGAGTCTAGAGAAATAAGACATAAAGATTGGATATTTATATTCATCCTATGTCTTTGACACCTTAATAGGCTTTAGACAATCCTAAGAGAAGATTCCAATCTTGGCAACATGGGAAGAAATAAAGAAATTGTAACATCAAGATGGAAAAATCAATGTAAAGATTGAGTCTTTACATTGATTTCCACATTTAGAATGTTAAAGGGACAAGGGGGATCATTAATCTAACTTAATGTAAAAAGAATGGATCTTCATGACTTTTCCTATGCCCTTAATACCTCAATAGGTTGAAAATCATAGGGAAAGCTAGATCTAGGGAAGGGGAGAACATTTAGTAAATAAAGATAGCATTTTTAGACATAAATATAAAAGGGATCACATCATCATTTGGTAGATCATCCCTAGAACAAGCCACTTGTGGAATCTTGTTCATCCTAGGGAGAGGATCTCCATGAGTCATTTGTGTTTAGGGAAGGGAAATATGGATCTACATGATTAAAGATTGGAACTTTATAGCATAAGGGAAGGTAATCAACAAGTAGTAAGAGAATGAGAGTGTATAAGATTAATTTAGAGGTAGAAAGAAGGAGAGATTACCGATATTGGTTCCCGAATTGCCCCTAAACTTCATGAAAGTTTGGGAAATTGCTAGGAAACTTAGATTGGAAGGCATGAGCCAGATTTGGGTACTTACACTCTCGCAACCATAAAGCAAGCTAAGTGGGGCTTCCTCCTCGCATGAATCCATCCCCCATCGCCAGACGGTCTATACCGTGGAAGGTTTCCCCCAGAACCAAAGGAAAATATCCTCGCCCGCTCGGCAGTGGCCTACCGCATCCAACAAAGCATTGTGGCATATCCCGAGGGAGCTAACCATGAAAAGAGTGGCTATCACGCACAAAGAAAACATGTCCTAGGAGACATCACTCCCGCCGTCGCTGATGAATCTGTCAAAGTTGTTTTAGCCCCCAACTGCTGAAAAACCTGCCAAAGCTGCTTCAGCCCCCATATACCACAAACATTTCGAGCTCATGCGAAATGCACAAAAAAAGGGGGTAGAAACAATCCCTAAGTTTATCACTAATAAAGTGCAAATAAAAGATTTCATTACATATGAATACATTGTGCATATAAATACATATATTTTGTGTTGGTGTTATGCCCTAGGCGTATAACTATTTTGACTCATAGTTAATACTGTTATGTAATCGTCTTTACCATTTATAATAGAGAATGTTTATCTTGAGTATTATATATTTTACAAGTTTGTTATAATATTATGTGTCCCTAGTTATTGTGAATAACTAGTATAAGTTGGTAATAGATAATCATAGAGATGATTATATGCATGGGGATGCACATTACACTTATGGGTACTTGTTGGAGAACAAGGTACTGGACTGACCTAACTATGAGATTTATGACATGGTCTATGATCATATATGTCATGATTAAATCTCATGATAGTATTGTCATTGGAATCCTTAGTACCTGAGATTATCATTGCCTTCCACATGATGAACGTTGTGTTTGATGTAGTCTAACACTATCTTTAATAGGATAGCAATAAGGGCTATGTTGGCATGACTAGATTCTTGTAGGGAAGAATGATAAGTCAAGATGGGATTTGTCCCTCGTAAAGAGAGATGTCTGCTTGGGCCCCTCGATGAATTGTGTTGATGAAATGTGTGGCCACACTCAAGCGATTTGATAGAGATCAAATGCACTTGGATTATCAACATATTCGGAGTCGAGAAAGCATTGAACAAATAAGTTGACGTGGACCATGACTTATGTTCAATATGACATCGTGAGACAAAGGGATTGTGACATTGATATATCAAGGAATCAAGCTTTGATGTTACATTAATTGGGTGGACATGATGTCTTGCTAGAAACCACTTATGTCTTGTGAAGATCGATGTTTCGACTCACTACCAGCATAATATAATTCCTAAAGGGTCACACACAAAGAACGGATTGAACAATGGCTCAAATCTGGAAAAAGGAATCTGGGGCTGTTCACAGCCGTGCAGTTTAAAGGACACGCCCATGCAAAGGGTTTGCACGGCCGTGCATTGTAATATGCACGCCCGTGCAAGATGGCAAGAGAGAGGCTGTGCAAATTTGTGGACACGCTCGTGCAAGAGGTTGCACGGCCGTGCAAACTTAAGTGCATGGTCGTGCATAGCGGCATCAGCAGATCCGTTTTGGCTTTGAATTAGGGCTCTTCTCCCTAAAGGTTAGGGATATTTATAAATTATAAATAGCCCCCTTCTCCTCAGCCAAAGACACACTAATTTTAGGGCTTGAAAAACCCAAATCTCTTGATTTTGATTAGGAATCAAAGATCAAAACACCCTAGATTCAATTCCATATTAGTCATAGATTGTTGAAAATTGTTTCAACAATCGGGGGTCATCTAGAAATCCAACAAGATTCGATCTTGGTTCGTTCGCGTGTGGATTACTGATAGAGGGTGATTACTTTATCACCTAGAGCTTGAAGGCCTAGCATTATTGATTCATCACAAGGAAGAACAAGGAAGAAGATCAATGTTTCGTCTATGACTCAAAAGGTGAATTATGAATCGTGTACGAAAGACAAACTCGCAACCAGGGTTAGTAAATCTATGTTCATAGTTTTAATCTCTTCATGTTAGACGGATTCATATCTAGGGTTTTGTGAATTATATAAATCTTCCATTGCGCATATAACCCCAAAACCCAACAGTGGTATCAGAGCCGCGTTTAATCATATGATTAGGTTAAAATTGGCATGCTAGATATAATTGGGTTATATGCTTAACATTCTATATGATATAGATTGATGATTTTATGTGTATTTTTTTGTGAAACAATTGTATGCGATATAACATGATTATGATTAATAGTTGATTGATGTAATTGATCTTCTACATGGGTTATTGATCTCTTTAATTTGATTAATTAGATTAGTAAATTCTCAAATTTAAACAATTTGTTTGTTTAGGATTTGATGTTCATATTTAACTCGATTAACATGATTATTTGAATCCTTAAATTTTGAGAATTGAATAATTATTTAATTAATAATTGTTATTTGTTACATGATTATTTGTATGATCCTAAATTAGGATATTATATGAAATCCCATGTTCATGGTTATGTACACATAAGTTTCATATACAACCATGTGATGTTTGTTGCTATATGGAAAAACATTCTTAAATTTTTAAGTTTTATGCCACCCCTTGATTAGAACACTTGTAAAATATTCGGGTATTTTGATGTAGTTTCGACTCAGTTGGGTGCATCATTATATCTTAATATGGATCAAGATGAGATAACGGTTGATGTAGTTTCGACTCAGTTGGGTGCATTGTTTTGTGTCTCATACGTTTGAAAAAGGTTGAACTTAATTGGTGCTTTCAAAAGAGTTTTGACCCAAGGCATAGATGAGATTAAAACTGTTGGTGTAATGCCTTAGGCGTTTAGTTATGTTTGACTTATAACTTAAACCGCTATGTAATCGTCTTTATTATTTATTATAGAGAAAGTTTATTTGGCTTATTATATGTTTTCATGTTTATTATAATAACATGCGTCCCTAGTTATTGTGAATGACTAGTATAAGTTGGTAATGGATAATCATGGAGATGATTATATGCATAAGATGCACATTACACTTATCGGTACTTGCTAGAGAACAAGTACTGGACATGACCTACCGATGAGATTTATGACATGGTCTATAGTCATATATGTCATGATTAAATCTCATGATAGTCATGTCATTGAATCCTTTGTACCTGAGACTATCATCGCCTTCCACATAATGAATAACGTGTTTGATGTAGTTAACACTATCAATAATAGGATACCAATAAGGGTTATGTTGGCACGATTTGATTCTTGTAGGGAAGAATGATAAGTCAAGATGGAATTTGTCCCTCTCGTTGAGAGAGATGTTTGCTTGGGCCTCCGATGAATAGTGTTGATGAAATGTGTGGCCACAATCAAGAGATTTGATAGAGATCAAATGCACTTGGATTATCAACATATTCGAAATCGATAAAGCATTGAACAATATGAGTTGACGAGGACCATGACTCATGTTCAAATTTGACATCGTGCACAAAGGGATTGTGACATTTGATCTATCAAGGAATCAAGCTTTGATGTTATATTAATTGGGTGGATATAATGGTTTGCTAGAAACCACTTATGTCTTGTGAGGTCGATGTTTCGACTCACTGCCAACATAATATAATTCCTATTGGGTCACACACAAAAGAACGAATTGGAAAAGCTAAAAATTGGAATTTTGGGCTTGTCACGACTCGTGACCAGGAGCACGACTCGTGCCCTGGGTCACGACTCGTGACATGGGTAACGACTAGTGACATTGGAATCAGTACGACTGTATTTTATGTCACAACTCGTGGGAACGAGTGCTTTTGGCTTGGTCACGACTCGTTCCCTCAGGCACGACTCGTGCCCTCAATCTGCGCGAGTAATTTTTTCAGCACGACTCGTGGTACGACTGAATTAGGCAAAGGCACGACTCGTGCCCGCGTTTGTTTTCTGTCCGTACGCGTTTCCTTGGTTGGAAAGGTTTTAGGTTTTGACAAGGATTCTACCTAATAATTAGGGATTTATACTTTGATATAAATACAATCCTTTGCTCAGCCAAAAACACATCTTTGTCTAGGTTTATGAAACTCTAGAATTCTGATATTAATTGAGAATAAAAATATCAAAAGCTCCCAAAATTTATTCCATTATTTCGGCTATTGATTATTGAATAACGATTTAATAATCGGAGGATCATCTAGCAATCCTACAAGAATTATTCTTGGTTCGTTCGCGTGTGAATTACCATTAGAGGGTGATTACGTTATCACCTAAGGCTTGGATCAAATTCATCACAAGGAAGATCAAGGAGAAGTTTGAAGATTCGACATCAAATTCAAAGGTTGAATTTTGGAGATTAGTTTTGAACAAACATAATCGCATTAAGGTATGTAAATCTATTTCATATGTTTCTAATCTCTTCATGCTAGACGGATTCAAGGCTAGGGTTTTGTTGTTTTATAAAAGTTCTTCCGCTGCGTTTGTAACCCTAAAACCCAACAGTGGTATCAGAGCCGTGTTTATCATGATTAGGATTGAAATTGGCATGCTTGATTTAATTTGATTAAATACTTTACATGCTATATGAAATAGATCCATGAGTTTATGTGTATTATTTTGAGAAGACAATTATATGTGATATGCCATAGTCATGATTAATAATTGATTAATATGATTAGTCTCTTACATAGGTTATTGATCTGTTTAATATGATTATTTAGATTTGTAATTTCTCAAAATTGTATCAAATTATTTGATTGGAATATTTTGTGAAGTCCTATGTTCATGATTATGTACACATAAGTTTCATGTTACAACCATGCGATGTTTGTTGTTATGTGTAAAACCTTCTAAATGTTTAAGTTTTATGACACCCCTTGATTAGAACACTTGTGATATTTTAGGGTATTTTGATGTAGTTTCGACTCAGTTGGGTGCATCATTATATCTTAAATTGTGATCGAGATGAGATAATGGTTGATGTAGTTTTGACTCAGTTAAGTGCATCGTTCCATGTCTCATACGTTTGAAAAAGGTTTTAGACTTAATTGGTGCTTTGAAATGAGATTGGACCCAAGGCATAGATGAGATTTAAAACATGTTTTTGACATATGATGTTTAGGAATCTCATAAAAGATCTAAGAGTCATATATGATAAGATTGATGTTATCCACCTAAATAGCTTGATTTCGGACATTGACTCAGTTAAACCAAAATCAAGTGAAATATGTATCTTAGCCCATATGATTATATGATACATGCTTGTATTTGAAGGTGTATAATTTAGTGGGAGTATTTATGAAATACATTATTTGCTCTTAGATGATAAATGTATTGATACTTATATGTTTATTGTTTGCATATTTTATTGTAGTAATGGCAGCTCACAATAATCAGCCCTTGTTATGTCCTTGAGAAGGACAAGCTCAAAGAGAACGGTATAAACTATTCTGATTAGATCAGAAGCCTAAGAATTGTTCTTAGGCAAGAGAAGAAAATGTACGTTCTTGACGAACCCATTCCACCTCCACCTACTGCCAATGCTTCAAGGGCAGATAAGGATGCTCACAAGAAACATATTGATGATTCTAATGATGTGACATGCCTTATGCTTGCCACCATGTGTAAGGCTCTTCAGAAGGACCTTGAATAGATGGAAGCTGCTTTTGATCTAGCCGAGCGCTTAAAGGAAATGTTCCAAGTGCAAGCTAGACAAGAGAGGTATGATGAAGTAAAGGCCCTAAATGCATACAAGATGAAAGAGGGGCAGTCGAAAGGTGCTCATGTTCTTAAGATGAAATGACATATTGAGAGTCTCGAAAGGCTTGGAAATCCGATGAGTTTGGAATTTGCCACGGATACGATATTGAATTCATTGCCTAAAAGTTATGGTCATTTTATAATGCATTATCACATGAGTGGCATGGATAAGAATCTCTCAGAATTGCATGCGATGCTTAAGACCGCAGAGAAGAATATCAAGAAGCCCGGAACGACAAATGTATTAGTGGTTAACAAAGGTAAAGGGTTCAAGAAAGATGGCAAAGGTAAAGCAAGTGTTGCTAAACCTAAGGCAAAAGTTGTCGTTGCCGGAGAGGCTCCCAAGGTATCTCAAAAGGATGCGATTTGCTACCATTGCCAAGAAGTTGGTCATTGGAAGCGAAATTTTAAGGCTTACAAGGAAGGCCTAAAGGCGAAGAAGGTCAATATGATTGCTTCTGATTCAGGTATCTATATGATAGATATTTTCCTTTCTATTTCTAGTTCATGGTTATTAGATACCGGATATGGATCTCACATTTGTTTAAATGTGCAAGGACTAAGGAATAGGAAGCTGCTCAAACAAGGTGAAGTTGGCCTACATGTGGGGAATGGAGCAAGAGTTGTTGCATTAGCCGTAGGGACATATGATGTAACTTTACCAAGTGGATTAGTACTTGTTTTGAACAATTGTTACTATGTTTCAGATTTGAGTAGAAATATTATTTCCGTTTCTTGTTTGGATAATGAAGGTTTTAGGTTTCTTATTGAGAATAAGAAATTTTCTATTTATTTAAATGATATGCTTTATTGTATTGTAAATTCATTTAATGGCCTTTATGTTCTTGATGTTGATGAGAAACAAAATAATGTTGAAGATATTTATCATATGGACAAGAAGTCTAAACCGAATGACGTGAACAACACGTTCATGTGGCATTGCCGGCTTGGTCATATAAACGAGAAATGCATTTCTAAACTCCATAAGGATGGACTTTTAGGCTCACATGATTATGAATCATATGAGGTATGTGAATCTTGTTTATTAGGAAAAATGACCAAACCACCCTACACTAAGAATAGTGAAAGGGCTAGTGACTTATTTGGCCTAATACATACCGATGTATGTGGACCAATGAGCAGCATTACTAGGGGAGGATTTCGGTATTTCAATACATTCACCGATGACTTATCTAGATATGGGTATGTCTATCTGATGAAGTCCAAAAGTGAATCATTTGAGATGTTTAGAACATTTCAAAATGAAGTACAAAATCAACTTGGAAAAACTATTAAAGCACTTCGATCCGATCGTGGTGGAGAATATTTGAGCCAAGAGTTTGACAATCATCTCAAAAACTGTGGAATTGTTTCAAAGTTGACTCCACCCGAAACACCACAATGGAATGGTGTGTCCGAGAGGAGGAATAGAACCTTATTAGATATGGTTCGATCGATGATGAGTCAAGTTGACCTTCTTATTTCCTTTTAGGGACATGCATTAGAGACTGCTGCATTCATACTGAACAGAGTCCCTACTAAATCGGCTCCAAAGACCCCACATGAGATGTGGCATGGAAGAAAACCTAGTTTGTCTTTCATGAAGATTTGGGGTTGCGAAGCTTATGTGAATAGACTTGTCTATGATAAGTTAACACCTAAATCTAACAAGGTTATTTTCGTTGGTTATCCTAAGGAAACCAAAGGGTATTAATTTAACAACCGCAATGAGAACAAAGTGTTTGTTGCTCAATATGGTACTTTTCTTGAGAAACAGTTTCTCAATAAAACATCTAGTGGGAGTAAAATTGATCTCGAAGAAGTTCAAGAACCCGAAAATAACATGGAATCAATAGTAGAGACGAAACCAAGTACACAAGATGTTGTGAAACCAGTTCAAGATCTACAAGTCCATCGTAGATCAGATAGGTTACGATCCGCACCCGAGAGATATGGATTTCTCGTATCGGAAAGTAATGAAGTGGAAGTCATTGAGAATGACGAACCTACTTCCTATCAAGAGGTGATGTCCACTCCTAATTCGGATAAATTGTTAGAAGCCATGGAATTCGAATTGCAATCCATGTTGGATAATCAAGTTTGGAACTTGATTGAGCCACCCGAGGGTGTAAAAACCATAGGGTGCAAGTGGGTCTTCAAAAAGAAGACTGACATGGATAGGAAGGTACATACTTACAAGGCTAGGCGTGTAGCTAAGGGATATAGGCAGATTCATGATGTAGACTATGATGAAACTTTTTCGCCTATTGCAATGCTTAAGTCTGTTAGAATTTTAATTGTCATAGCTGCATATTATGACTATGAGATATGGCGAATGGATGTCAAAACGGATTTCCTAAATGGGAAGTTACTTGAGGATGTGTATATGACACAACCCGAAGGTTTTGTCGATCCAAGAAATTCTAACAAAATGTGCAAGTTGCAAAGATCCATATATGGGTTGAAGCAAGCTTCTAGGAGTTGGAATCTTCGTTTTGACGAAAAGATCAAAGAGTTTGGCTTTGTCAAGAACGAAGATGAACCTTGTGTATACATGAAATTCAGTGGGAGCACAGTATTATTTATCTTATTGTATGTCGATGATATCTTACTCATTGGAAATGACATTCCTGCACTTCAGACTGTCAAGTCTTGGTTAGGGAAATGTTTCTCAATGAAACATATGGGTGAAGCCCTACATCCTTGGTATCAAGATCTATAGAGATAGATCTAAAAGGATAATTGGTTTGAGTCAAAGTACCTACATTGACAAGGTTCTTAGAAGATTCAAAATGGAAAATTCTAAGAGAGGTAACTTGCCAATGGGTCATGGTGTTACTCTTAGCAAGACTCAGTGTCCTAAGACAACTGATGAGCGAAATAGGATGAATGAGGTTACATACGCTTCGGCTATTGGATCTATCATGTACGCCATGATTTGTGCTAGACCCGATGTCTCGTATGATCTAAGCATGACGAGTCGATACCAATCTGATCCTGGTGAAAACCATTGAATGGCAGTTAAGACGATCCTTAAGTACTTAAGAAGGACTAAGTATATGTTCTTGGTCTTTGGAGGGATGGAAGATGATCTTGTTGTAAGAGGTTACGAAGATGCAAGCTTCCAAACCGACAAAGATGATTTCCGATCGCAGTTGAGATTTGTGTTTATGCTTAACGGAGGTGCGATATGTTGGAAGAGTTCCAAGCATAGTACTACTGCCGATTCTACAACTGAGGCCGAATATATAGCGACATCCGATGCAGCTAAGGAGGCAGTTTGGATCAAGAAGTTCATTAGCGATCTGGACGTTGTTCCAAGTATCACTAATCTGGTGGAACTTTATTGCGACAATAATGGTGCCATTGTGCAAGCAAAGGAACCAAGGTCACATCAGCGATCCAAACACATACTTAGATGTTTCCATCTCATTCGAGAGTTCATTGATAGGGGAGACGTTAAGATATGCAAAGTATCAACCGATGATAACATTTAGGATTCGCTTACAAAACCCCTCGCACAATCAAAGCATGATGGTCATGTTAGGTCCATGGGTATACGATACATAGATGGAGCCTAGTGAAAGTGGGAGATTGTTGGTGTAATGCCCTAGGCGTTTAGTTATGTTTGACTTATAACTTAAACCGCTATGTAATCGTCTTTATCATTTATTATAGAGAAAGTTTATTTGGCTTATTATATGTTTGCATGTTTATTATAATAACATGCGTCCCTAGTTATTGTGAATAACTAGTATAAGTTGGTAATGGATAATCATGGAGATGATTATATGCATAAGATGCACATTACACTTATGGGTACTTGCTAGAGAACAAGTACTGGACATGACCTACCGATGAGATTTATGACATGGTTTATAGTCATATATGTCATGATTAAATCTCATGATAGTCATGTCATTGAATCCTTTGTACCTGAGATTATCATCGTCTTCCACATAATGAATATCGTGTTTGATGTAGTCTAACACTATCTTTAATAGGATAGCAATAAGGGTTATGTTGGCACGATTGAATTTTTGTAAGGAAGAATGATAAGTCAAGATGGAATTTGTCCCTCTCATTGAGAGAGATGTTTGCTTGGGCTCCTCGATGAATAGTGCTGATGAAATGTGTGGCCACACTCAAGAGATTTGATAGAGATCAAATGCACTTGGATTATCAACATATTCGGAATCGAGAAAGCATTGAACAATATGAGTTGACGAGGACCATGACTCATGTTCAAATTTGACATCGTGGACAAAGGGATTGTGACATTTGATCTATCAAGGAATCAAGCTTTGATGTTATATTAATTGGGTGGATATAATGATTTGCTAGAAACCACTTATGTCTTATGATATCGATGTTTCGACTCACTACCAACATAATATAATTCCTGTTGGGTCACACACAAAAGAACGAATTGGAAAAAGCTGAAAATTGGAATTTTGGGCTTGTCACGACTCGTGACCAGGAGCACGACTCATGCCCTGGGTCACGACTCGTGACATGGGTAACGAGTAGTGACATTGGAATCAGTACGACTGTATTTTATGTCACGACTAATGGGAACGAGTGCTTTTGGCTTGATCACGACTCGTGCCCTCAGGTAGGGGTGTAAATGGTTTGGTTTGGGCCAATTAACGGACCAAACCACTAGTTATCGGTTTGAAAAAATCTCAAACCGAACCGAACCATGAAAAAATTCAAACCAAACCGCCATGGTTTGGTTCGGTTTGGTTCGAACCGCAGTTTGATTTTATGATTCGAACCGCGGTTTACACAATTCAAACCACGGTTCAAACCATGAAATATAACATTGCTTAAACCATTAATTAGAACACGGTTTCAAACTACACAATTCAATGTCATGTTTGTTTGAATTTTCCAAACATAACATACATACTCCCTCCGTCCCGGGTTAAGCTTCTCCATTTTGGTGAAGCACGCAAATTAAGAAAGCAATATATATATATATATTCAAAAATAATGAGAGTGGGAGAAGGGTTGTTGTGAGAGGGAAGAAGTGAGTGGATATGACAAGTGGGACCCATAATTTAAATGTGCGAGAGAGAAAAGTTAGTGGGTATAATAGAATATTAATAAACCATTTCCATTTTAGGAAAGGTGAAGCTTGTAACGGGATGCCCTTTTGGGTAATTCGTGAAGCTTAAGTTGGGACGGAGGGAGTAAAAGATTAAGTATTTAAACACAACTTGAAATTGTGATTCAATATTTATAATAACAACATGCCATTTGAGTACTTGTAATTTTATGTGCTAAAGAGTGAATTAACATTATTAAAAGAAGATAAACTAAAAGAAAAAAGGGTTATGGGCTAAAACCCATTAATAGAATTAGGGGTTTTCAAATCTAAATGTAAGGTGAAATGAAAGATATACATATCTACGGTTAATATTGAATGGTTTGGTGGTTTGGTTTATTGGTTCAGTTTGTTGGTTCAGTCTAGCGGTCTCGAATCGTGGTTTGGGGGTCCAAATCGCAGACCAAACCGAACCACATGGTTTGACAATTTTTGAAACCAAACCAAACCACGATTACTTGAAAACCGAACTAAACCGCATGGTTTGGTTTTGTTCGGTTCCGAACCGCGGTTTGAACCGAACCATTTACACCCCTACCCTCAAGCACGACTCGTGCCCTCAATCAGCACGAGTAATTTTTTCAGCACGACTCGTGGTACGACTGAATTAGGCAAACTCGTGCCCTCATGCACGACTCGTGCCCGCGTCTGTTTTATGTCCGTACGCGTTTCCTTGGTTGGAAAGGTTTTAGGTTTTGACAAGGATTCTACCTAATAGTTAGGGATTTATATTTTTATATAAATACAATCCTTTGCTCAGCCAAAAACACATCTTTGTCTAGGTTTATGAAACTCTAGAATTTTGATATTAATTGAGAATCAAAATATCAAAAGCTCCGAAAATTTATTCCATTGTTTTGGATATTGATTATTGAATATCGATTCAATAATCGGAGGATCATCTAGAAATCCTACAAAAATTATTCTTGGTTCGTTCGCGTGTGGATTACCATTAGAGGGTGATTACGTTATCACCTAAGGATTGGATCAATTTCATCGCAAGGAAGATCAAGGAGAAGTTTGAAGATTTGACATCAAATTCAAAGGTTGAAATTTGAGATTAGTTTTGAACAAACATAATCGCATTAAGGTATATAAATCTATTTCATATGTTTCTAATCTCTTCATGCTAGACGGATTCAAGGCTAGGGTTTTGTTGTTTTATAAAATTTCTTCCACTGCGTTTGTAACCCCAAAACCCAACAAAAACATGTGTTGACATAAAATATCTAGAATCTCATAAAAGTTTTAAGAGTCATATATGATATTATTGATAAGTGTTATCTACCTAAATAGCTTGATTTCGGGCATTGACTCAGTTAAACCAAAATCAAGTGAAATATGGACCTTAGCCCATTATAATTATATAATACATGCTTGTATTTGAAGGTGTATAATTTAGTGGGAGTGTTTGTGAAATACATTATTTGTCTCTTAAATGGTAAATATTTTGATACTTATATGTGATCATATTGTTTGCATGTTTTATTGTAGAATGGCATCTCACAATAATCAACCCTTGTCACTGCGATCCGCCCTTGAGAAGGACAAGCTCGAAGAGAACGGTACAAACTATTCTGATTGGATCAGAAGCCTAAGAATTGTTCTAAGGCAAGAAAAGAAACTGTACGTTCTTGACGAACCTATTTCTGCTGAACCCGCTGCCAATGCTTCAAGGGCAGATAAGGAGCAACATAAGAAACATATTGATGATTCTAATATTGCTTGCCTTATGCTTGCCACCATGTGTAAGGCTCTTCAGAAGGACCTTGAACACATGGAAGCTGCTTTTGACCTAGCACAACGCTTAAAGGAAATGTTCCAAGTGCAAGCTAGGCAAGAGAGGTATGACATGGTGAAGGCTCTTAATGCATGCAAGATGCAAGAGGGGCAGTCGGTTGGTCCTCATATCCTTAAGATGAAAGGATACATTGTGCACCTTGATAGGCTTGGGTATCCTATGAGTTTGGAACTCGCAACGGATACGATATTGAATTCATTTCCTGAAAGTTATGGTCATTTCATTATGAACTATAACATGAATGTAATGGAGAAAATTTGTCAGAATTGCATGCGATACTTAAGATTGCAGAGAAAAATATCAAGAAGCCTAGTACCGCAAATGTGTTAATGGTTAACAAAGGAAAAGGATTCAAAAAGGAAGGCAAAGTAGGTAAATCAAAGGTTGCTAAACCTAAGGCAAAAGTTGTCAATGCCGAAGAGGCAAATCCCAAAGTGTCTCAAAATGATGCATTTTGCTACCATTACCAAGAGGTTGGTCATTGGAAGCGAAATTGCAAGGCTTATAAGGAAGGCCTAAAAGCGAAGAAGGGCAATACGATTGCTACTGATTCAGGTATCTATATGATAGATATTTTCCTTTTTACTTCTTGTTCTTAGGTATTAGATGCCGGATGTGGATCTCACATTTTTTTAAATGTGCAGGGACTAAAGAATAGAAAGCTACTCAAAGAAGGTGAAGTAGACCTACGTGTGGGGAATGGAGCAAGAGTTGTTGCATTAGCCGTAGGAATATATGATGTTACTTTACCTAGTGGACTAGTACTTGTTTTGAACAATTGTTATTATGTTCCGGATTTGAATAGGAATATTATTTCTATTTCTTGTTTGGATAATGAAGGATATAGGTTTCTTATTGAGAATAAGAAGTTTTCTATTTATTTAAATGATATGCTTTATTGTATTACAAATTCATTTAATAACCTTTATATCCTTGATGTTGAGAAACAAAATGATGTTGAAGATATCTATCATGTAAATAAGAAATCTAAACCGAATGATGTGAACAACACGTTCATGTGGCATTGCCGGCTTGGTCATATAAATGAGAAACGCATTTCTAAACTCCATAAAGATGGACTTTTAGACTCACATGATTATGAATCATATGAGGTATGCGAATCTTGCTTATTGGAAAAAATGACCAAACCACCTTACACTAAGAGTAGTGAATGGGCTAGTGACTTATTGGCCCTAGTACATACTGATGTATGTGGACCATTAAGTAGCATTGCTAGGGGAGGATTTTGGTATTTCATTACATTCACTGATGACTTATCTAGATATGGCTATGTCTATCTAATGAAGTCTAAAAGTGAAGCGTTTGAGATATTTAGAATATTTCAAAGTGAAGTACAAAATCAACTTGGCAAAACTATTAAAGTACTTTGATCCAATCGAGGTGGTGAATATTTAAGCCAAGAGTTTGACAATCATCTCAAAAACTGTGGAATCATTTCAGAGTTGACTCCACCCGGAACACCACATTGAAATGGTGTGTCTGAGAGGAGGAACAGAACCTTGTTTGACATGGTTTGTTCGATGATGAGTCAAGTTGACCTTTCTATTTCCTATTGAGGACATGCATTAAAGACTGCTGCGTTCACACTGAACAGAGTCCCTACTAAATTGTCTCCTAAGACCCAACATCAGATGTGGCATGGAAGAAAACCAAATTTGTCTTTCATGAAGATTTGGGGTTGCGAAGCTTATGTGAAGAGACTTGTCTCCGATAAGTTAGCCCCAAATCTGACAAAGTTATTTTCGTTGGTTATCCTAAGGAAACTAAAGGATATTATTTTTACAACCGCAATGAGAACAAAGTGTTTGTTGCTTAATATGGTTCTTTTCTTGAGAAACTGTTTCTCAATAAAGGATCTAGTGAGAGTAAAATTAATCTCGAAGAAGTTCAAGAGCCCGAAGATAACTTGGAACTGAGAGTAGAGACGGAACCAAATTCAAGAGGAGTTGTAGAATCGGTTCAAGATGCACAAGTCCATCGTAGATCGGATAGGTTACGATCCGAACCCGAGAGATATGGATTTCTCGTATTGGAAATTAATGAAGTGGAAGTCATTGAGAATGATGAACCTACTTTCTATCAAGAGGCGATGTCCAATCCTAATTCAGATAAATAGCTAGGAGTCATGGAATCTGAATTACAATCCATGCACGATAATCAAGTTTGGAACTTAATTGATCCACCTGAACGTGTAAAAACCATAGGGTGCAAGTGGGTCTTCAAGAAGAAGACCGAAATGTATGGGAAGGTACATACTTACAAGGCTAGGCTTGTAGCAAAGGGATATAGGCAAATTAATGGTATTGACTATGATGAAACCTTTTCGCCAGTTGCAATGCTTAAGTCTGTTAGAATTTTAATTGTCATAGCCGCATATTACGACTATAAGATATGGCAAATGGATGTCAAAACAGCGTTCCTAAACGAAAAGCTACTTGAGGATGTGTATATGACATAGCTTGAAGGGTTTGTCGATTCAAGAAATTCTAACAAAGTATGCAAGTTGCAAAGATCCATATATGGGTTGAAGCAATCTTCTAGGAGTTGGAATCTTCATTTTGATAAATCGATCAAAGAGTTTGGTTTCATTAAGAACGAAGATGAACCATATGTATACATGAAGTTCAGTGGGAGCATAGTATTATTTCTAATATTGTATGTCGATGATATCTTACTCATTGGAAATAACATTCCTGCACTTCAGACCGTCAAGTCTTGGTTAGGGAAGTGTTTCTCAATGAAAGATATGGGTGAAGCTGCCTACATCCTTGGCATCAAGATCTATTGAGATAGATCTAAAAGAATGATTGGTTTGAGTCAAAGTACTTACATTGACAAAGTTCTTAGAAGATTCAAGATGGAAAATTCTAAGAGAGGAAACTTGCCAATGCGTCATGGTATTACTCTTAGCAAGACTCAGTGTCCTAAGACAACTGGTGAGCGAAAGAGAATGAGTGAGATTCCATACGCTTCAGCTATTGGATCTATCATATATGCCATGATTTGTACTAGACCTGATGTCTCGTATGCTCTAAGCAAGACGAGTCGATACCAATCTGATCCTGGTGAAAACCATTGGATGGCAGTTAAGACAATCCTTAAGTACTTAAGAAGGACTAAGGATGCATTCTTGGTCTTTGGAGGAATGGAAGATGATCTTGTTGTAAGAGGTTACGCAGATGCAAGCTTCCAAACCGACAAAGATGATTTTAGATCGTAATCGGGATTTGTGTTTATGCTTAACGGAGGTGCGATTTGTTAGAAGAGTTCCAAGCAGAGTACCATAGCCGATTCTACAACTGAGGCCGAATATATAGCGACATCCGATGCAGCTAAAGAGGCAGTTTGGATCAAAAAGTTCATTAGTGGTTTGGAAGTCGTTCCAAGTATCACTAATCCGGTGGAACTTTATTGTGACAACAATGGTGCCATTGCGCAAGCAAAGGAACCAAGGTCACATCAACGATCCAAACACATATTTAGACGTTTCCATCTCATTCGAGAATTCATAAAAAGAGGAGATGTTAAGATATGCAAAGTATCAACCGATGATAACATAGGGGATCCGCTTACAAAGCCCCTCGCACAAGCAAAGCATGATGGTCATGTTAGGTTCATAGGTATACGATTCATATGAGATTGGGCCTAGTGCAAGTGGGAGATTGTTAGTGTTATGACCTAGGCATATAACTATTTTGACTCATAGTTAATACCGTTATGTAATCGTCTTTACCATTTATAATAGAGAATGTTTATCTTGAGTATTATATGTTTTACATGATTGTTATAATATTCTGTGTTCCTAGTTATTGTGAATAACTAGTATAAGTTAGTAATGGATAATCATAGAGATGATTATATGTATGGGAATGCACATTACACTTATGGGTACTTGTTGGAGAACAAGGTACTGGACTGACACATCTATGAGATTTATGACATAGTCTATGGTCATATATGTCATGATTAAATCTCATGATAGTCGTGTCATTGGAATCCTTAGGACCTAAGATTATCATCATCTTCCACATGATGAACGTTGTGTTTGATGTAGTCTAACACTATCTTTAATAGGATAGCAATAAGGGCTATGTTGGCACGACTGGATTCTTGTAGGGAAGAATGATAAGTCAAGATGGGATTTGTCCCTCGTAAAGAGAGATGTCTGCTTGGGCCCCTCGATGAATTGTGTTGATGAAATGTGTGACCACACTCAAGCGATTTGATAGAGATCAAATGCACTTGGATTATCAACATATTCGGAGTCGAGAAAGCATTGAAGAAATAAGTTGATGTGGACCATGACTTATGTTCAATATGACATCGTGAGACAAATGGATTGTGACATTGATCTATCAAGGAATTAAGCTTTGATGTTATATTAATTGGGTGGACATAATGGCTAGCTAGAAACCACTTATGTCTTGTGAGGATCGATGTTTCGACTCACTATCAACATAAATATAATTCCTAAAGGGTCACACACAAAGAACGGATTGAACAATGGCTCAAATCTGGAAAATGGAATTTGGGGCTGTTGCACGGCCGTGCAGTTTAAAGGACATGCCCGTGCAAAGGGTTTGCACGGCCGTGCATTGTAATCTGCACGCCCGTGCAAGATGGCTGGAGCGGTCGTGCAAGTTTGTGGACACGTTCGTGCAAGAGGTTGCACAGCCGTGCAAACTTAAGTGCACGGTCGTGCATAGCGGCATCAACAGATCCGTTTTGGATTCCATTTTAGTCATAGATTATTGAAAAGTGTTTCAACAATCGGGGATCATCTAGCAATCCAACAAGATTCGATCTTGGTTCGTTCGCGTGTGGATTACCGATAGAGGGTGATTGCTTTATCACCTAAAGCTTGAAGGCCTAGTATTGTTTATTCATCACAAGGAAGAACAAGTAAGAAGATCAAAGTTTCGTCTGCGACTTAAAAGGTGAATTACGAATCGTGTACAAAAGACAAACTCGCAACCAAGGTTAGTAAATCTATGTTCATAGTTTTAATCTCTTCATGTTAGACGGATTCATGGCTAGAGTTTTTGTGAATTATATAAATCTTCTGTTACGCATGTAACCCCAAAACCCAACATTTTGTTGCTCTCCTCACTAACATACACAGAAAAGAAAAAAAAGAGTCTTATTCTGAGTCATCGGCACCACCACCTGGTAAAGACTCTCGCATCCCGGCGCCTCCGCCAGCCACCTCGTCCTCCTCGGTGAACTCGGCACCTTCCTCGGCCGGATACTCCATGAAGTCTGCAGAAGTAAAGACGAAGAAGGAGAAAGAAGACGAGCCATCCCTCCTCTCCTTGGCCAGCACCTGCGGCGTCCTCTACTTCCTCCTCACAAATGTGCCTCCTCCTGCAAGTAAACACAGCAAAGGTATGTCAATAAACTTCAAATGCAAGACATAGCAGTAATAAATGCTACATAAAAGAAGAGTGTCACATATCATTCACATGTTCAAAAAGGTCCATCCCCGAAACGGCACATTTCATTTCAAAAAGTCCGTCCCAAAATGGCACATTTCATTTCAAAAAGTCCGTCCCAACACGGCACATTTCATTTCAAAAAGTCCGTCCTAACACGGCACATTTCATTTCAAAAAGTCCGTCCCAAAATGGCACATTTCAAAAGGTCTGTCCCAACACGGCACGTTTCATTTCAAAAAGTCCGTCCCAAAACGGCACATTTCATTTCAAAAAGGTCCGTCCCAAAATGGCACGCTTCAAAAAGTCCGTCCCAAAATGGCACGCTTCAAAAAGTCCGTCCCAAAACGGCACGCTTCAAAAAGACCGTCCCAAAACGGCACATTTCATTTCAAAAAGTCCGTCCCAAAACGGCACATTTCATGTTCAAAAAGGTCCGTCCCAACACGGCATGTTTCATCTCAAAAAGTCTGTCCCAACACGGCACGTTTCATTTCAAAAGGCCCGAGCAAGAGCATCTGAATCATGCTCACATGAGGTAATGACTTGGGGGAATCATCACATACAACTGGCCAAATTCACGAGCCTAACCTTCCCGAAGAAAGAACCAAACGAAGCTTCTGCCCAATGGGTGTCCACAACCAAACTCCCATCCAAAGGTAGATCCCTAGTGGTAAATCGTAGCCTGGTGATAGCGGCGAAGAAAATAGGGGTCATGATCGACTCCCCTCAACTGAAGTGGAATGTATAAGTGGCAAACCACCAGGACTTTCAGAAAGACCCTAATAACAGCCATCACTTTTGTGTTTTATCGATACTCTAGTTTCAACAATTCGGGCTCCACACGTCCTTAAACAAATCAACAATTCGGTCAGAGGTGCCACACGTCCTCAAAAGTTTCAACAATTCGGTCAGAGGGGCCACATGTCCTCAAACATTTCAACAATTCGGTCAGAGGCGCCACACGTTCTCAAAAGTTTCAGTAAATTCGGTCAGAGGCACCACACTAGGGATGGCCAAAACCGGTTCAGGTCCGGTTCCGGGCCGAAAACCGCCGGTTCCGGTTCGGCCAGAGTGTGAACCTTAACCAGCCCGTCGTTGACTCCGGTTCGGTTACTCCGGTTTCGGTTTTCTCCCCGGTTCGGTCCGATTCCGGGCTTTTTCGGTCCGGTTCCGGTCCGGTTCTCTTGAAAACCAAGGAATTTTCATCCAGTTTCAGGCTTTTTTCGGTCCGGTTCACCAAAATGGTGACCCTTAACCGGCCCGTCGTTGACTCGGGTTTCGGTTTTCTCCCCGGTTCGGTCCGGTTCCAGGCTTTTCTGGTCCGGTTTGGCCATCCCTACACCACACGTCCTCAAAAGTTTCAACAATTCGGTCAAAGGCGCCACACATCCTCAAACATTTCAACAATTCAGTCTGAGGCACCACACTAGGCATGGCCAAAACCGGTTCCGATTCGGTTTCGGGCCGAAAATCGCCGGTTCCGGTTCGCCAAAATGGTGACCCTTAACCGGCCCGTCGTTGACTCCGGTCCGGTTACTCCGGTTTCGGT
Source organism: Adenophora triphylla var. japonica (assembly GCA_022495995.1). Taxonomy (NCBI): domain Eukaryota; kingdom Viridiplantae; phylum Streptophyta; class Magnoliopsida; order Asterales; family Campanulaceae; genus Adenophora; species Adenophora triphylla. The sequence continues at coordinate 161,782 of JAFEMH010002025.1, read as the reverse complement.
TTTTCCCCGATTCGGTCCGGTTTTGGGCTTTTTCGGTCCGGTTCCGGTCCGGTTCTCTTGAAAACCAAGGAATTTTCATCCGGTTTCGGGCTTTTTCTGGTCCGGTTCACCAAAATGGTGACCCTTAACCGGCCCGTCGTTGACTCCGGTCCGATTACTTTGGTTCTGATTTTCTCCCCGGTTCGGTCCGGTTCCGGGCTTTTCCGGTCCGGTTCCAGTCCGGTTTTCCGGTTTCGGTCCGGTTTGGCCATCCCTACACCACAAATTAGGGATGGCCAAACCAGACCGGAACCGGAAAACTGGAACCGAAATCGGATCGGAAAAGCCCGGAACCGCCATGAACCGTCACGAAAATCGGAACCGGGATAACCGAAATCGGTTTGGAGCCGGGCCGGTTAAGGTCACCAAAATGGTGAACCGGACCGGAAAAAGCTCGAAATCGGATGAAAATTCATTGTTTTTCAATAGAACCGGACCGGAAAAAGCCCAGAACCGGACGAACAGGGAAAAAAACCGAAACCGGATTAACCAGAACCGTGAGCAATCCGGGCCGGTTAAGGGTCATACATTTTCCGAACCAGAACCGGGCCCGGAACCGGTTTTGTTCATCCCTACCACACGTCCTCAAACATTTCAACAATTCGGTCAGAGGCGCCACATGTCCTCAAAAGTTTCAGCAAATTCAGTCAGAGGCGCCACACGTCCTCAAATATTTCAACAATTCGATCAGAGGCGCCACACGTCCTCAAACATTTCAACAATTCGGTCAGAGGCGCCACATATCCTCATTATTTCAGCCAGAGGCGCCACCACGTCCTCAAGTATTTCAGAAACTCAAGCCATTTCTTCAGATAATCTCGACTTAGGTTCATACTCCTGAACTAAGTCTCAACATAGGTTCATACTCCTGAACTAAGTCTCAATTTAGGTTCATACTCCTGAACTGAGCCTCAACTTAGGTTCATACTCCTGAACTAAGTCTCAATTTAGGTTCATACTTCTGAACTAAGACTCAACTTAGGTTCATACTCCTGAACAAAGTCTCAATTTAGGTTCATACTCCTGAACTAAGCCTCAATTTAGGTTCATACTCCTGAACAGTCACACTTTGGTATAGACGCCTTCGAATAGTCACACTTTGGTATAGACGCCTTCAAACAGTCACACTTCGGTATAGACGCCTTCAAACAGTCACACTTTGGTATAGACGCCTTCAAACAGTCACACTTCGGTATAGACGCCTTTAAACAGTCACACTTTGGTATAGACGCCTTCAAACAGTCACACTTAGGTATAGACGCCTTCAAACAGTCACACTTAGGTATAGACGCCTTCGAACAATCTCCCTTTGGTATAGACGCCTTCAAACAATCACACTTTGGTATAGATGCCTTCAAACAGTCACACTTTGGTATAGACATCTTCAAACAGTCACACTTTGGTATAGACGCCTTCAAACAGTCACACTTTGGTATAGACGCCTTCAAACAGTCATTCTTAGGTATAGACGCCTTCAAACAGTCTCACTTCAGGACGAGATGCCTCAGAATAGTCTCAACTCAGGACGAACACCTACAAATAGTTCCCCACAGGTAGAGGCCCTTCAAATCGTCCTCACACACGAACTACGATTGGCTTGATTCCCACTCAGGGATACGTAGGAATCCTATCAAAGGGTCCAGCCGTCCGACCAACCTGGTCACTTATCTCTTCCCTCCTGACGAGCAGTCCAAATCGGGATTCGTATTTTTATCAACGACCCCACTTCCTTCATAAGTGACGTCGCCGAGGGGCTTCTGTAAGTACCCCAATCTGGACCGCTCTCCATCCGAGCATACGGAAAATACCAAGGGCGAACTTCCGGAGGTCATAACTTCTTCATACGGACTCCGATTGAGACGTGCCATATATGGTTGGAAAGCTCTCGACAAGTACTATCCAATGGTAATGGAAGATCCGAAAAAATTACTGATTACAGGGAGGTCCATATGGACATATGTGTAAATATGGTCCAACATGCCAAAATCCCCCAAATCCAGGAAAGGACAGATCCGTACGGACACATATGCAAAAAGCAAGGTATATCTGTGTGGACATCCTTGTCAACATGCCAAAAATCCCCAAAAATGCCCCTAAATCCAGGAAAACCACAAAAATGGCTGATAAATACAGCCCTCCCCCCAGCTCTATTCTCACAAAAAAAATCCTTCCCAGCCTCCCCCCTTCAATCCAGAGCAGTTTCCAGCCGTTTCGAGGCATCCTGAGGCATCCCGAGGCATCCCGAGCCATCCCGAGCCATCTCGAGACATTCTGAGCCATCCCAAGGCAATCCCGGTCCATCCTAATCGACCTCCCGATGTCCCATAAACCCTATTCATCCTCAATGAACCAACACTCAACCACCAGACTCCAAACACCCAAAAACAATTCTAAAATGGTCAAAATTTGTGAGTTCAACGAGTAAGAAACGAGAGTTAATTAGGGGAGATTCTGCCCGAGTGAGTGCAGAATTTCTCTCCTCTTTAAACCATCCCAAATCAACCACATTCCCCCGAGAAAGAGAGAAATAAACCAACATTGGTGAGATCTCCTTTCGAACTCTAAATAACTGCTTTTAATTTTCGAGTTATTTAAGCATTTCTGTTAAACACGTCATTTACAATGTTGACATTTATTTATTTTCAAATAAATTTTATTTCCTAAAACACATAAACACACACGCACACACACAATTTTCAAAGAAAGGTTTAGAAAGACTCGTGTATATGAGGCGCGTCGGGTGAGCACAAAAATCTCTTCCCGAGGCGTAACCTGGCCTCCGAACTCAAAAATCTCATCACACAACAAAAGCCTTTTTTCAATGTTTCGGGCATAATCAAAACGGCGTGACGGCTCTACATTTCCAAAAAAAGAAAACCATCCACATCCGGATCGGGTAATTTCACCATGCCATCCACAAAATCTCTTGACTTCAAAAGGCATTATATCTTATTCCAATCAGACTAAGTCAACCATAAACAAATTTTTGAAGTCTATTAAAATCATCAAACCCAACTGAATTTTCAATAACATCACGATCTAATCTACTCTGTATATTGCTAAAGGAAAATAGAATGCTAAGCCTGGACTTCAATCAATAAATGTATATAAAGAATTTCAGGTGCCAAGTTTGAACACCAATAAGCCATTAGCAAATTAATTACTCCATTAAAAAGATTGTCTTGGTGATTTCAAAACACTAAAGCCAACCAAGTGAAAATTATGTCCTAAGAGATGAACTCAAGAATAGACCAATTCTAATCCAAAAAATAAATACTCAAATTTATGAAACATAAACCCACTCAAACACAAAATACACACAGACACGACTATCGGTTACCTTAATTTTGCTTCTCTTCACGAACCGGGAGCATAACAATTGTACAGGAGAGAACTCACACACAACGCAAAGATGTTAACATTAGAACAACAATGGAAACACATAAACATAAGAAAAATAGAAAAAAAGGATAAAATTAGCACCTTTTTCTCCTAAACTTGTTGGTACCAAAAATGGCTATTCTTTGTTTTTAGAAGCCATCACTAAAGCATCACTAAATAATCTGAGAACTAGAGGAACATTTCTTATTCAAAATAACCCTAATTGATCACCAGAATTTCCACTCTCTTTCATTTCATACATGCAAACACCATACGCCAAATTCCAATCAAATGCACACGAAATTCACTATCAAACATAACCAGCAGATATGGAATTCAAATTGATTTAACGATATAAGAGAGGATAGATAGATTAGAGATAAATAGATTAGAAATATAAAAGTACAATCAAACACACTAAAATCAATAACATTAGCTTTACCATAACCCAATATATATCAATAGTGAATGGAGATGAGCTCAGAGACATACCTGATTCCTAGAATGAATAACAGACATGTTTTGCAGCAGCCTTGAAGCAATTAATAGCAATTGAAGAAGAGAATAAACTGCAACCATATATATTCTCAATTACTTAAAACAAATAGGAAAAAATAAAGAACAAAACTTAAACTGTAATTGAATCAAAATAAAGTCATATGAAAGGAGTAAGAGGTTAGAACCTGAAGGCAAGGGAACTCTATGAAGATCTGCAAATTATACACACGTGCGAATGTGTGTTTCGGTTGGGGAGCCACCGCCTCCTTCCATTTCCCCTCCCCAAAATCTAAACTGCAGAAACTTGCTTGAACTTTAACTTACATATATAAATCATGATGATACAACCATGTACAAATATTCATCATTTTCAAAGTCATGGATCGAGGATAGTTGAAACGTTGTACTGTTAGATATTTGATGGAGGAAAATTCCACTTGTTATAAAATACCTAGCAAGCGCGCTAGCTTTCGATGTAGTAGTATGCACTTAACAAGGGTCAAACCCACAGGGATTGTGAATTCACAATTCGATTTTCAACATTTAAACAATAAAATAAAAGGATTGGGGTTTTGATATTGATTTGACTAATTACTAAAATAACTAAAATCAATTAAACTATAAAACAATTAAAACAAGAAGGATTCCATGTATGAGGAGGATTCACGTGTTGGACTTTCACAATACCTTCACTCTATGCTAATTTTCATAAATAAAGATGTCAATCTCATTATAGTGTTCATTCACAAAATCTATGATTGGAATGGTTTGGTCGTAGGATTGCAATCATATGGTTTCTTTACAATATATATTCTATTGCGGATATATAACTTGTGAATAACGAATTACGATCTCAAGAATTATATGAACCTAGATCTCTTTGAATTCTATTACAGTTTCAAATGGTCAATGAATTGATCACCCAAAATTAATGATCCAATCAATATCCAAATAATTAAAGAGCCAAAATTATCTTAACATAAGAACACGTTGATGAACTAGAAGAAGATTGAAATGGAATAATTAAATCATAGCATAGAGATTCGTTATCGTTTTACATTCAACCCATGAATTAGAGAATTTAGCTGCTCATAATCATAAAACAAAAACAAAGTATAAAGAATAAAAAGCCTTGATCTTTAGTCTTGAATCTTGTTTATAACTTGAAATTATGTTATAAGAAGGGAGAAGATGATAAAAATACAAAATCCTAGTCTAGGGTTCCTTTATTTAGTAGGAGGGAGGAGAGATTTCTAATTTGTAGCCAAAATAGATCAATTCCTAGTCAAATTCGAATTCAGCATCAAATCCATCTCTTATTTTCCTCACAAAACTTAAGAGCAGCTTTTAATCCAATCATGGAATTATAATCCGTCACAAAATTATGTCTCTAAACCAAGGCGCGATCACCCTACCCTTGGCCACGCATTTGCCCTACATTGATGTTCTCTCGGCGCGACCGCCCTGGGCCATGTGTGGCCGCTCGGCCACTTGCTCCTTCTAGTGCGGCCACTTCCTAGTTTCAACTGCAGTCCCTCCCTTTCCAATCTTCTGTACTTTGGTCCCTAAACTTTCAAAACCAGCTTAACTCCTCCATTTTCTGTCTAATTTCACTTCATCCCCTACACTTATAAAACACTAAAAAATTACATTAAATTACCCAAGTTCGAGCACAAAATCGGTCTAAATATGTATCCTTTGGATGGGTAAAAACCACATCCATCAAATATCTCCAAACTTATATTTTGCTCGTCCTCCGGAAAAACAAAAACTAAAACAAAATAAAAACTAACTAACTAATTACAACAAGGAAAATATTTTTGGATTGTTCAATTCATATAATAAGTTGTCGCCCAAACAAGTCTCTAATTTTCACAACACTCATAATCTACAAGCATTTTCATGAACATGGGATTATATTTACATGTATGCATCTAACTTACAATTATCCACCACATAATGAAAAAGATGCATGAAATATGAGAGATCATTATCACCAAAATAAGAAATTTTATATGGTCACTTGTGTCATTCTCTAAATCAATAATAATAAGATAACAATTACGCGCAAGGACACTCATATGCATGTTTGAACACAATTGTCAACCTGGCTACTCTTTAGGGATTAAATATGGCTTTATGGCTAGTAATGTATCGCGAAAATCATGGGCTAGGTTCATGGTTCTAAATGAAGATAAGGACATACGAAGTTAATTGAGTGAAACTAGAAAGTCTCCAAAATATTTCCTTACTTGAGTGTATCTCTCTGACCCATGTTTAACCCCCAAACTTATGACTTTGCATACTTTCACACATGGTGTTGATCACCTTCTTTTCTTTCTTTTCGGTCACTTTCCACTTTACAAAAGAGGGAGCAAGGCTTTTCATAATTTTCTTCATCTTTTCTTTTTTTTCTTTGCTTTGCATGCATATAGATCACGAATAATATTATACATTCAATACATTGCATATTCCCCTCTTTTCAATAAAATACATGACCCTTTTCTTTCTTTTGTCGGCCATTTTCCACTCAACCATTGATTTCCCAAGCATAACCCACAATTTTTCAATTATTCCCTAGTATCACTTTCTTGAAAAGGTGAAAAAATAGTGTGTAAGTTTAAAGGGTAGGATAATGTAGGTGAAAAAAGAAGGCGAATGGTGGTCTATGATAACCACTCACTTTGTGGGAGATTCCATTCTTTATAAAAGCTCAAAAGGGGTTGTAGCGAAAATTAATAAGTGACGAGAAAGTTAAAGGCTTACAAATAGGGTTTAAAGAAAATAGTCATACCTCACTTCCCGAATAGCCTATTTGATGTGATATTGACAATCATGCAAATATATTCTAGGGTCCCCGAGAATGCCAAAGTGATCATATAAAGTTCTCCTAAATTGGTAACAATGATCAAGATAATACGTGGTAGTGAAAGGTGAAGCAATCATACTTTACATGTTTCAATTCAATTATATCCCCATATTGATAATAATACTTTAAGATTTTAAAATTAAAGCACACTCAAATCATCATATACTTTAGCCAACATCCCAAAATATGAAAAGAACAAAAATTTTAATTTTTTCTATTTTTTTGGAGGGTGACACTATATACACTCCTCTATAGTATAGAGAACAATCACATGTCTTGGGTTTAAAGGATGATATGACACAACAAATAAAAATAAACATACCTAGTTGGGTTGGCTCTCAATAAGCACATTTAGTTAAGGTCGTTAGCCCGACCATGACCCCACTTTTAGTTGGGGGTTGAGGTGACCATGTCATCTTTGGCCTTTTCTTTCCATCCTTTATCCCACCTCATTGCTTCTCACGCACAAACGCCCACTACTTTCCAAACATAAGTTCCATTTTTTATCAATTCGGGTGGAACCCATGGAACGTTTGAGGCTCTTTGTTTAGCCTTTTTCTTTTTCTTTTTCTTGGGGACCTCTCCCACAAACTCATTGGTTGATTTCAATTCACAACCTTTCACAATATCATTCTCAACACAATCATAAGAGTTGTTATCTTGATCATACATGTTTGCACAGAAAGTATCACATATATCAAAAACATAACACTCTTCTACTTTAGCACATGAGTACATGGATGTAAATTTTTCTAATTAAGGTGAGGTGATAGATGGCTCCAACTCTTTGTGGGAGTGGACTAGGGGGTGATATGGTCCGTCACTCCTAGAGTGTTTGTCGGCTTTATGTTCCATGGCCATATCATATACGTCCGCTCTATCCCTAGTATTCTCACCACCATTAAACAAATTCTCAAATTCCTCACAATCAACCCCATGCAAAAAGCTCTCATACACACACCCATCCACCTCATTAACATAACAACATATAGCATTAACAATTTGAGGTTTTTTAAAAACTGAGATTTCAACTTTTTCATCAAGAACATTCATTGTAAATTTTTCTTCTTTTACATTAATAATGGTGTCAGTAGTAGCCATGAAAGGACACCAAAGAAGAATGGGTGTTTCACGACTATTACTAACATAATTCTCCATATCAAGCACAACAAAATCCACCGGGACTATGAGCTTGTCCACTTTGACCAAAATATCATCCACAATACCGAAAGAACGTTTGACCAATTGGTCCGCAAGTTGAAAGGTCATTGTGGTGGAATTAAGCTCTCCCAATCCTAGCTTCTTATACACAGAATATGGCATCAGATTAATGATTGCACCTAAATTGAACATCGCCTTCACCGATTTGGAATCCCCCTAAGTGATTTTGATATTAAAGCTACCGGGCTCCTTATGTTTCGGTGGAAGGTGGGATTGGATTACGGCACTCACATTCTCTGATATCATCACTTGTTCACCTCTTCCATACCTTTGTTTTCGGGTATTTAATTCTTTGAAAAACTTGACATAAGATGTGATATTTTTAATGACATCCAATAATGGCAAATTGATGTTTACTTTGGAAAACATGTCATATATTTCAGAATATTTTTTTTCCATCTTTTGTCTCATTAATCTACCCGAAAAATGAACGGGAGGTACATATGGTTTGGAGGTGAAGGTTTTTCAATTTGTTTATCTCCCAACTCATTTGTACCATCCTCATTCTCACTTTCATCATATTTCATATTAGATTTAAGAGGGGAAGAGGGAGAAGTAGGAGCACGTACCTCACGATCTATTACCTTGTCATTCCTCAATGTGGTTATGGCATTTGCATGCTCCCCTTGGATTGGGAATGTGCCCGACTTGTGGCTTTTGAGGGCATTGGCAAGTTGACTTATTTGTGTTTCCAATTTATTTATCGCCGCCTCATGAGTCTTTACTTATTGGATTTGATCCAACCTTAGCCTCTCCAATTGTTGTGCATGCTCCGATCTTAGCCTTTCCATGTACTCCTCCCATTGTTATTTTTGCTAACCTTACGGTTGTGGGGGGTTCGGTTGAGGTGGAATGGGGTGGAGAGGTTGATTATTATTACATGAAAAGTTTGGATGATTTCTCCACCCTTGATTGTATGTGTTGGAGTATGGATTGTTGTGGGGAGGCCTTGGTTAGTACCCATTCGCTACTTGTGCCTGTTACATGAAATCAGAAAATTGTGCACTAGATGGGCACATGTTAGTATCATAAGAGTTCAAGCCACAAGTAGCACATACATAATGAATCTTATTAGCAAGAGCGGGAGTAACAAAAGAAGCAAGTGTGGAAAGTTGATTAGCTAATTCGGTGACTTTCTTTTCCACCCTATCAACAACACTTAATTCATACATCCCCTTTGTTTTCCCTCTCACTCCTTTCTGTTGGGAGTTAGCACCTAGCATGTCAAAATTTTCTTTTACTTCTTCGGGAGTTTTCTCACCCATTGACCCTCCCGCATCATTATCCACCATGGTTTGGTGCATTTGACTTAACCAATCATAAAAATATTGATTCAAATGGGGTAGGGAAAAGTCATGGCGAGGAAATTGGACTAGCAACATTTTAAATCTCTTCCATGTTTCATGGAATGCCTCACACGATTCTTGTTGAAAGCCTATAATTTTTTGTCTTAGTAGTGACAATGAAGGGTGATAATAAAATCTTTGCATAAAAGCTTGAAACATCTTCTCCCAAGTATCTATTCTATTTGGTGCTAGTGTCATGAACCAATTTTTTTGCTACGTATTTGAGAGTTAAAGAAAAATATCGCAACTTTAATTGATCCTACGTGACTCCCATAGTTAATGGAAAAGCATGTACCGTAGTTAATTAGTCACGGATAAAGTTTAAGGGGTCATCCGTATCTCCCCCGTGGAATCTAGGTAAAAGATTAAAATATTGCACCTTTAATTCATAACATCTTGTAGAATGAGATAAAACAATACAAGATGAGGTTGCATCAATTTAGGACGAAAATAGTTCTTCATGCGGCAAATATTCACTTATTCGACCATATTTATTCCTTTTTCTTCTACCACGGTGGTAGAAGTTTCAGGGGGATTTCTCCTTTCAAACTTGTCGTTACTCAAAGAAACCAACTCGGGATTCAATTATCTACGACCAAGCATACACTGTTTAAAATTAAATTGAAGATTGCAAATAATTCCCAGGCAACGGCACCAAAAATTTGATGGAGGAAAATCCCACTTGTTATAAAATACCTAGCAAGTGCTCTAGCTTTCGATGTAGTAGTATACACTTAGCAAGGTCGAACCCGCAGGGATTTGTGAATCCGCACTTCGATTTTCAACAGTTAAACAATAAAATAAAAGGATCGGGGTTTTTATATTGATTTGACTAATTACTAAAATAACTAAAAGCAATTAAACAAGAAAACAATTAAAACAAGAAGGATTCCAAGTATGAGGAGGATTCACGGGTTGGACTTTCACAATACTTTCACTTTATGCTAATTTCATAAATAAAGATGTCAATCTCATTTTAGGGTTCATTTACAAAAGATATGATTGGAACGGTTCGGTTGCCGAATTGCAATCATACGGTTCTCTTTACATTATGTATTCTATTACGGTTATATAACATGCGAAGAACAAATTAAGATCTCAAGAATTATATAAACCTAGATCCCTTTGAATTCTATTATAGCTTCAATTGGATCTATTTATCAAAGTAATGGTCAATGTATTGATCACTCAAAATTAATGATCCAATCAATACCCAAATAGTTAAAGAGCCAAAATTATCTTAACATAAAATTGAAACTCTAAAACATTGCATTAAGAATAATTTGATGAACTAGAAGAAGATTGAATGGAAAAATTAAATCATAGCATAGAGATCCGGTATCATTTACATCCAACCCATGAATTGGAGAATTTAGCTGCTCGTAATCATAAAACAAGAACAAAGAATTAAAGAATAAAAAACCTTGATCTTGAGTCTTGAATCTTGTTTATAACTTGAACTTATGTTATGAGAAGGGAGAAGATGATAAAAAAAATACAAAATCCTAGTCCGGGGGTCCTTTATATAATAGAAGGGATTAGAGATTACTAATTTACACCCAAAATAAGTCAATTCCTAGTCAAATTCAAATTCAGCATCAAATCTATTTCTAATTTTCGTCACAAAGCTTAGAAGTTGCATTTAATACGGCCACGAAATTATAATCTATCACGAAATTCCGTCTCTAAGCTAAGGCGCGGTCGCCATACCCTTGGCCGCACGTTTTCCCTACATTGTTGTTCTCTCGGCACGAGCGCCCGGGGCCATGTGCGGTCGCTCGGCCACTCGCTCCTTCTAGTGTGGCCACATCCTAGTTTCAGTTGCAGTCCCTCCTTTTCCAATCTTCTGCACTTTGGTTCCTGAACTTTCAAAACCAACTTAACTCCTTCATTTTCTGCCAGGCAAATTGCATTTTAGTTACCTGAGTTTGTCGAGATGTTTCAACTGATTACCGAATTTGCATTTGTTACAAGTTGATTATTGAGTTTGTCTTTTTGTTGCAATCAGGTGTAATTTTGGATGAACCGTTAAAAATCTAACGAATAGCATAACATGTGCCGCTCACGTGAGTTACTTAAGGGTTATTTTGGTCTTTACCATCAAATTTGACCCCCATAATTTTAAGGGGGTTAGTTGACATTTTCTAAAAATGAGGAAAAGGTTAAACAAAATAATAAAAATATATCCCCTCCATCTCCCTTTGTCATTTCCAGTCCCACCCCAACCCTGCTATCCCTTCACTTTCCGGCCTAACTACCACCAAGTCAACCACCATCACTGAAACTCTCATGTCCACCTCAAAATCTCCTTCGTTGAACCCGCCTCATGCCCACCTTAATTCATCTCAAATGAACTCCAAATTAACCCCAATTTTCTCTCTTCTTGTCCTCTGACGCCACCAGTCGTCTCCTCCTCCTCCATTTCTTTCGCTCTCTCTAAAACCCTCGCCGTCCCCCGTGCTGTTCATCAACCACCGAAAAACACAACCACCACCACACCCGGCGATCACCTTTTTTCACCTACTAATCTGGTAACCCGGTTTACGGAATGACAGTATACCAGCTACCCAATACTACAACAATGAATCTCTGGTCAACGAACGACAACGCGCCTATGACGAAAGCTTTTATGAGCTCCGAGATGACGTCGTCCTTTTGGGCTTCTACCCCTACTCCTGCTTCAACCCACCACCACCCTATTCTGCCGTCGTCTTCCTCCACCGCTTCTACCTCTGCTGACCCAAACAGAGCCCTAATTCAGCCCCAGCCTTTCAATCAGGAAACGCTTCAACAACATCTCCAGGCGTTAATCGAAGGCGCTAGGGAGAGCTGGACTTACGCGATCTTCTGGCTGTCCTTCGCCATTGATTATAGTGGTTCGTCTGTGTTGGGGTGGGGAGATGGGTACTATAAAGGTGAGGAGAATAAGAATAAGGGTAAGACGCCAGAAATGACGAAAGGAGATGGAGGGGATATATTTTTATTATTTTGTTTAACCTTTCCCTCATTTTTAGAAAATGTCAACTAACCCCCTTAAAATTATGGGGGTCAAATTCGATGGAAAAGACCAAAATAGCCCTTAAGTAACTCACGTGAGCGGCACATGTTATGCTATTCGTTAGATTTTTAACGGTTCATCCAAAATTACACCTGATTGCAACAAAAAACAAACTCAATAACCAACTTGTAACAAATGCAAATTCGATAACCGATTGAAACATCTCGACAAACTCAGATAACTAAAATGCAATTTGCCCTTTTCTGCCTAATTTCACTTCAGCCCCTATACTATAAAACACTAAAAATTACATTAAATTCCCCAAGTTCGAGCACAAAAAGGGTCTAGATATGGATCATTTGGATTGGTAAAAACCACATCCATCACTATTCGATTAGAATTTCAATACACTTTAAAAATTCTTTCAACTAACCTTTAATAACATAAAAAGAATAAAGCGATGAAGAAATAACTTTAGAATTTATAAATAAATGGAGAGCGTTCTTCGCCTCAATTATTTTGAAGAAAAACAATCATAAATTATTAATAGAATAAAAAATAGAATTATCATTCACTATTTCGTTAATAATAAAACACTAATCTGTTGGTTTCTCTTTAATGACATTGGCAGCTATGAAAACTTCGGCTTCAACTCTCCAAGCTAGTTCTTCCTGCAATTGGACAAAAACATATATCAACCTTTAATTAACTGTAATTGATAAATCATATTCGATTATATTTAAAAAAACATATTGCAACAACAAAAATCGGATCATCCCATATATCTTCAGACGTCAACTATGGTGGAGTCATTTGTGAGGAATCAGTTGGAGCTTTAGTATCTTGCAAATCGTCTGTCGAACGCGGGAAAACCTATTTCAAACATGCATTAGATTAATATAAGAAATATGATCATTACAAATTATGAAAATATAATAACTATTTACCTAACACTTTAGCTATAAGCCTTAAAGAAGAACTTTGGGATAAACAATGTTTGTTCTGTTTGTGTCATCTTTTGATGGCAAGAGAATCGTTATCCTCCTGAATGTAGTACATATAGATAACGCAACATATAATTGGCCATGAGTGAACACAGATGTCCGAAGATCAATGTCGACAAATATGACAGATTGACCTTGTGACTTATTTATTGTCATTTCAAAGTATAACCTAATTGGAAACTGGTGCCTTGTAATGGGAATAGTAAGTTCGTTCGAAGAAGAAGGGAAATTCTTGGTATAAATACAAAATTACTTGCTTTATCAACGGTCAATATTTCAGCCTCAATAATTTGTTGCCCACATCAAACCACCCTTAATCTTGTTCCATTGCAAAGACCGTCGCTTGGTGCAAGATTCCTCAACAATAATTGAACAATCGACTTTCAAATGCAAGTGTGAATGGGGAAGACCAGGAGGATTCAATGAGTTTAAATATTCTATTGGGTATCGATTAGCCATTATCGGATCACTCGTATCATCATCCACATTTTTGTCTGCTGCTGATAGATAAGTAACGATGTCACCAGGAAATATCTGTAACGCATCAAGATTTATAGCACTGACATCATCATTCTGTAGGGAGAGAATTGTACGATCTGTTAAGAACTGTGCAGAAGAAGTCTCTGGTCTGTCCAAATCTGGATAAACTTCTTTAATTAGTTGAATGACGGTGTTACACTTTCGAATTGTTGGAGGTAGTTTGATGATTTCATTTGGATTGGTTCCCACTTGTCATTGGATTATTTAATAGTTAATGATAAACACTTATTAACAAAAAAATTATATTAAATGTAAAAATTTACCTCATTCAAATAGGTTGCAAATTCAACATTTGTAGATCATTTTGATCTAACCGCACATTCTCCAATAAAGTTAAGACGTGTATCTTTTTCCATATTGCAGATCTTTGAAGAGTTGACCCCACAATATGCTCATGATAGCCTTTAGGTATTATGGGAAAAGTTTGACGGAAATTGCCTCCAAATACTACAATAATTCCACCAAAAGGTCTATCATCATCACGAACATCTCGAAGGATACGATCAATGGCCTCAACGCAATGACGATGTTGCATAGGAACCTCATCCATATGATTAATTTTGCCTCTCGAAAAAGTTGTGTATGAATATATTACTTCGTGAATGAACATACAGTGTCTTCCAATACATTTAGTGGCAGACAAAATGTAGAATGTGTGATTCTACCACCGACCAGCAATAACAATGCAATTCCGGATGATGCAACACAAATCACTATATTACCAAACGATCGACAGACTTCTGCAATTGTGTTATACGAAAACGTTTTAACTGTTCCCGCACCCCCATTCAAGAAGAAGATCCTCCCTTGAATTTCATTCACCGAAGAGATCATAACGTCAAAATAGTATCATTGACCCACATTCAAGTGATTGATATTTTCTTTTCCAACAATTGTACGTTCATCATACTAAAGTTTTGTGTGTTCCCATAAAAGCCTTTTGCCCATCATTTGTGTCCAATTCTAATGTGGGAGTGGCATCGATTGAAAATTTTGAAAGCATTTTCCAGATTCTTGCAATATTTCATTCAAGAGATGCAAACCATGATCTTATATTTGTCTATCGTTCAGATTAAGAATTCCAAATTGTGTACGCATTTTGTGTGAAAAATCATCACATATATTCATTGTAAACTTATTCCAAAACTCATCGGACTGCAACGGATAACATTGTGTTAGAATAAGTGCAAATAATCTTCTTAATTGGTATCCAATCTTCATAACCGATGCTTCTTTTAAACATTGCATCCATTCTCCATTATCTTCTAGAAGATCCCGTGCAACACATGCATCTTTGAACGTACTATGAAAAATATTATTGTATGTCTGTATATTTTCCCATTATGTTGGCCCTTTAACATTAATTAATAAGAGACGAAGATAAAATCTCTCACGGCTAGAGGGGCTAGCAAAATATATTCTACCAATTGCATTGTTGGATGAATTGAATGTCTTCGTTTCCAACACTTACCCTGCCATGTGTAATGCTTTGGCATTTCTTAATAAGTTCAACGTCGAGCCCTTTGGCCAGATGCACAACAGATAAAAAAAGCCATTAATTTTGTTACTTTACCCTCGTCTTGTTGAACTATCTGCTCTCGTGAACGTTTTGAATAGTACAAAACATTATGTTCATCTTCTAGACGTTGATCCAATCGAACAACATTAGGCGATTCTTCATGTACACTATTGCCAAATAAACGCCATGCAGCTTCCGGCGGACCAACATATCTTGCATCAAGATATTGTTGGATATCATCACCCCTTCCCAAAATAATTGATGTTCGGACATGACCTTTGTGTAAGTACTTATTAATGTACTTAACATATGTCGATACAGCATATACCTCCACATTAATATGACAGTCAAACATCTCTGATGTTAAATAATTTGTCTCTTACTTAATTTTGATCTTAAGATTAATTATCTAACATTGTGATCCTACGTCTAATAGTGAGCGGTTTCCATTTCCCTGGTGAGCGGTTTGCATTCCCCTTCTTCCTCTATTTTTGTTACAGATCGACTTTCATCCTATATTTAACCCAGTTCCCAATTCCACCTTTATTTCCTCCTCTCTCTCTTTTTTCATCGGTTCGCCACATATCCACAGCCGATGTATCCAGGTTCTGACCATAGCCACTACCACTCTATGCCTAGAAATCGAGAGAGAATCGACGACGGTATAGCGAAATTGGGGTTGCTCTGTTGCGTTTTACCCAAGGAGGTATTCACTTTTATTTTGATTTCCCCTTTTGATTTGGGTGTTTTTGTTTCCCTCCTTCAATCTCTTAATTTTATATTTGCTTTTGAGTCAAGGTGTTTAATCAAATGACCCTATTGCCTTGATGTTTTCTTTAGGTTCATTAGTTGTATGTAACAGTGTATAGATTTATTATGGTTCCTTTCCTAATAATTAGCAATCAGAAGTACAGTAAGAAACTTAATATATGCAGTAGAGTGCCAACTCAGTATTAAGTGCCAAGCTTATGCAACTGTTCCTACTAATATAAAGAGCTCACCTATACACTGTCCATTACGACAATCTCCACATACTCTAACCATAACAGAGCTTTTGTTCTAATGACTGAGCAGACATAAGATTGTTTGTATGGAAGATAACAATGTATATTTTGTGGGGTTATGAATTTAATCAAACAGATTATGTGCTCACAAAGAGAATCCAACTGTTATATGAAAGTGAATGGTGTCAATAGATAAACACCCATAACTTAAGAAATAACAATGGTACTACACAAACAGGAAGCAATAAGTACTACAATTTCAATGACCCAATTGTTGGTGTAGTGCCCTAGGCGTTTAGATATGTTTGACTTATAATCTAAATCGCTATGTAATCGCCTTTATCATTTATTATAGAGAAAGTATTATTTGGTTCACTATATGTTTACATGTTTATTATATTGAACTGTGATGGATGTGTTTTTACACACCCATTTTACATGTTTACGAACCTATTTTAGGCTCAAAATCTTGGGTTTTATGTTGTTTTAATGTGGTTGTTGAGTATTTTATGAGTACAGGGGAAAGAGATGATTAAGTGTGAGTTCGGTCAAGAAAAAGTGCGAGAAATCAAGTTGGAGCAAAACGGAACAGGAAAATAGTGAAACAGACAGGAACTGGCCTCCAGCGCGGTCGCGCTCAACCTCAGGGTGGCCGCGCTCAAGTGAAGAAAATAAGACCAAACTTTCTGCCATCCAGCGCGGGCGCGCACATATCCAGGGCGGCCGCGCTGAGCCCGTTTTCAGCAGCAGTTTTCAGCAATTAATGAAGGGCGTTCTCGACTTTTCTCACGTTTTTGTCTATGGATTTTGCCCTAGTATATATACTTCAGCAGCACACTTTTGAGAATCACCTTTTGATATATCTTTTGTTCTAGTTTTTGAGTTTCTTAGAAGGATTCTTCGTTCATCAATTCCGGATTCTTCAGGTTTTGATGTTCTTTTATTTTATGATTATTGCTAGTTCTATTATGTCTCGTAGTAGCTAAATCGTTTGAATTTGCGGATTGGTTGTAACGATTACTGAATCTTTATGCTAACGATTTAATTCTTCCAATTGGATCTCTTTCTAGTTCTTCAAAGTATTAATCTTTAAAAGTTTTAAGGTTTCAATTTCATGTTAAGATGACTTTGGCCTTTTAATTATTTGGGTATCGATTGCGCCATTAAATTGGGGATTGATACAATTGAACACTGTTTTGAAGATTAGATCTAATTGAGGCCGTTATAGAAATCAAAAGGGTTTAGATTCCTATATTCTAAAGTGCTGAATAATTGTTTGATTGTTGTGAGGCCGTAATAGAAAACATAGCTTGATAACAATTAAAAGGGTTGCAATCCGGGCAACACACCGTCCCAATCCTTACTTGTGTGAATGAATCCTAGATTGAGATTAATGTTTTTAGCAATAAAAATGGCATAGAGTGAAAGTAATTGTGAATCCAATCTGTGAATCTCCGTTGTCGATCTGAGTTAATTCTTTACTTTTAAATTGCTTTCTTAGCTTTAATCTTTTGCATTCTATTTTAGAATTAAGTTTCTGTTTTCAATCAAAAATCTTTGGTTACCATATTCACTGCTTTTATTTTATTTGTTTACCAACGAGTCTCTGTGGTTCGACCCCTGCTCGTGCATACTGCTACACCGGTAGTGAGTACACTTGCTCGGTTTTTATTACTAGAGGAATTTTTCTCCATCAAACTGCGTCCCTAGTTATTGTGAATAACTAGTATAAGTTGGTAGAGGACAATCATGGAGATGATTATATATGCATGTGATGCACATTACACTTATAGATACTTGCTAGAGAACAAGTATTGGACATGACCTACCGATGAGATTTATGACATGGTCTATAGTCATATATGTCGTGATTAAATCTCATGATAGTCGTGTTATTGAATCCTTTGTACCTGAGATTATCATTGTCTTCCACATGACGAAGATCGTGTTTGATATAGTTTAACACTATCTTTAATCGGATAGCAATAAGGGCTATGTTGGCACGATTGGATTCATGTAGGGAAGAATGATAAGTCAAGATGGGATTTGTCCCTCTCTATTTGAGAGAGATGTTTGCTTGGGCCCCTCGATGAATGATGTTGATGAAATGTGTGGCCACACTCAAGTGATTTGATAGAGATCAAATGCATTTGGATTATCAACATATTCGGAATTGAGAAAGCATTGAACATGTGAGTTGACATGGACCATGACTCATGTTCAATTGGACATCGTGGACAAAGGGATTGTGATATTTGATCTATCGGGAAAATCAAGCTTTGATGTTATATTAAATGGGTGGATATAATGGTTTGCTAGAAACCACTTATATCTTATGAGGTTGATGTTTCGACTCACTACCAACATAATATAATTCATATTGGGTCACACACAAAGAACTAATTGATCATTGGCTGAAAAATTGGATATTTTGGGGAATGGCATAACTCGTGCCCCTGAGGATGAGTCGTGACATTAAGGCAGTACGACTACGTTTTGAGGCAACCAAGGAATTTCATTGACTTTTGACTTTTGGAATCAAGCACGAGTCGTGCCCTT
Organism: Adenophora triphylla var. japonica; assembly: GCA_022495995.1. Lineage (NCBI taxonomy): Eukaryota > Viridiplantae > Streptophyta > Magnoliopsida > Asterales > Campanulaceae > Adenophora > Adenophora triphylla. The sequence continues at coordinate 142,804 of JAFEMH010002025.1, read as the reverse complement.
GGGCACGAGTCGTGCCCTTGATCAGCACGAGTGCAAATTAGGTCACGAGTCTGTCACGACTTAAATTTGGCATGGGACATTCGTGATGGCCTGGAATGACTCGTGGCACGAGTCGTGCCCAGAAGCACGAGTCGTGCCCTGAGCGAATTTTGACCAGTCCGCGAATTCCTTTGGCGTTTTGGTTTGGTCTTGGACAAGGACTTAACCCTAATTGTTAGGGATTTATATGTGATATAAATACAAGTCTTGTGCAGCCAAAAACTCTCTCTCACATCATTGTTCTAGGTTTTATGAAACACTAGAGATTGATTATTTATTAAGAATCAAAAGTCCCAAAATCGATTTCGTTGTTTTTGCCATTGATTATTGAAAAGACTTTCAATAATCGGAAAGATCATCTAGCAATCCAACAAGAAGAGTTCTTGGTTCGTTCGCGTGTGGATCACCATTAGAGGGAGGTTGCTTTAAACCTAAGGCTTGAAGATCTCAATTTGTTGATTCATCACCAAAGTTGAACAAGGAAGATAGAAGATTCGACATCAAAATTCTAAGATTGAATTTTCAGATCTGTTTTGAACAAACTAAATCGCATTCAAGGTATGTAATTCTATTTCATATTTTTCATCTCTTCATGCTAGACGGATCTAAGGGCTAGGGTTTTGTTGTTGTATAAATATTTTTCCGTTGCGTTTGTAACCCCAAAACCCAACAGTGGTATCAAAGCCCTATCTTGCCATGGTTAGGATTGAAATTGGCATGCTAGATTTAATTTGATTAATTGCTATCCATGCTATGTGAAATAGATCTAGATTTTATATGTTTTGCTTTATGAAAACAAGTATATATGATATGCCATGCTCATGATTTATGATGAATAATATGATTAGTTATCACATAGGTTATTGATCTATTTAATATGATTAAAGTATATTGGTAAATTCTCAAAAATTAGATCAAAGTGTTTGTATGAAATTTTGTGAAGCCCTATGTTCATGATTATGTACACATAAGATTTATGTTACAACCATGCGATGTTTGTTACCATGTGAAAACCTTCTAAATATTTAAGTCTTATGTCATTCCTTGATTAGAACACTTGTGATATTTTAGGGTATTTTGATGTAGTTCGACTCAGTTGGGTGCATCATTATATCTTAATTTGTGATCAAGATGAGATAATAGTTGATGTAGTTTTGACTCAGTTAGGTGCATCGTTCCATGTCTCATACGTTTGAAAAAGGTTTGACTTAATTGGTGCTTTCAAATGAGATTTGATCCAATGCATAGATGAGATTTAAAACATGTTTATTGACATATGATGTCTAAGGAAATCTCATAAAAGATCTAAGAGTCATATAGTGATATGATTGATGTTTCTACCTAAATAAATAGCTTGATTTCAGGCATTGACTCAGTTAAACCAAAATCAAGTGAAATATGGATCTTAGCCTACTATAATTATATGATACATGTTTGTATTTGAGGGTGTATAATTTAGTGGGAGTATTTATGAAATACATTATTTGCTCTTAGATGATAAATGTGTTGATACTTATGTGTTTCATTGTTTGCATATTTTATTATAGTAATGGCAAATCACAATAATCAGCCCCTGTCACTGCGATCCGTCCTTGAGAAGGACAAGCTCGAAGAGAATGGTACAAACTATTATGATTGGATCAGAAGCCTAAGAATTGTTCTAAGGCAAGAGAAGAAATTGTACGTTCTTGACGAACCCGTTCCACCTCCACCTGCTGCCAATGGTTCTAGGGCAGATAAGGATGCTCACAAGAAACATGTTGATGATTCTAATGATGTGACATGCCTTATGATTTCCACCATATCTAAGGCCCTTCAGAACGACCTTGATCACATGGAAGCTGCTTTTGATCTTGCGGAGCGCTTAAAGGAAATGTTCCAAGTGCAACAAGACAAGAGAGGTATGATGTGGTTAAAGCCCTAAATGCATGCAAGATGCAAGAGGGGCAGTCTGTTGGTGCTCATGTCCTTAAGATGAAGGGTCACATTGAGCGTCTCGAAAGGCTTGGTAATCCGATGAGTTTGGAACTCGCCATGGATACAATATTGAATTCATTGCCTGAAAGTTATAGTCATTTTATAATGCACAATCACATGAGTGGCATGGATAAGAATCTCTCAAAATTGCATGCGATGCTTAAGACCGCAGAGAAGAATATCAAGAAGCCCGGAACGACAAATGTGTTAATGGTTAACAAAGGAAAAGGGTTCAAGAAAGATGGCAAAGGTAAAGCAAGTGTTGATAAACCTAAGGCAAAAGTTGCCATTGCCGGAGAGGCCCCCAAAGTGTCTCAAAAGGATGCGGTTTGCTACCATTGCCAAGAGGTTGGTCATTGGAAGCGCAACTGCAAGGCTTAGAATGAAGGCCTAAAGGCGAAGAAGAGCAATACGATTGCTTCTGATTCTGGTATCTATATGATAGATATTTTCCTTTCTATTTCTAGTTCATGGGTATTAGATACCGGATGTGGATCTCGCATTTGTTTAAATGTGCAGGGACTAAGGAATAGGAAGCTACCCAAACAAGGTGAAGTTGACCTACGTGTGGGGAATGGAGCAAGAGTTGTTGCATTAGCCGTAGGGACATATGATTTAACTTTACCTAGTGGCTTAGTACTTGTTTTGAACAATTGTTACTATGTTTCGAATTTGAGTAGGAATATTATTTCAGTTTCTTGTTTGGATAATGAAGGGTATAATTTTCTTATTAAGAATAAGAAGTTTTATATTTATTTAAATGATATGCTTTATGATATTGCAAATTCATTTAATGGCCTTTATGTTCTTGATGTTGATGAGAAACAAAATAGTGTTGAAAATGTTTATCATGTGGATAAGAAGTCTAAACCGAATGACGTGAACAACTCGTTCATGTGGCATTGTCGGCTTGGTCATATAAATGAGAAACGCATCTCTAAACTCCACAAGGATGGAATGTTAGACTCATATGGTTATGAATCATATGAGATATGCGAATCTTGTTTATTAGGCAAAATGACCAAACCACTCTACACTAAGAGTAGTGAAAGGGATAGTGACTTATTGAGCCTAATACATATCAATGTATGTGGACCAATGAGCAGCATTGCTAGGGGAGGATTTCGGTATTTCATTACATTCACCGATGACTTATCTAGATATGGCTTGGTCTATCTGATGAAGTCCAAAAGTGAATCGTTTGAGATGTTTAGAACATTTCAAAATGAAGTAAAAAATCAACTTAGCAAAACTATTAAAGCACTTCGATCCGATCGTGGTGGAGAATATTTGAGCCAAGAGTTTGACAATCATCTCAAAAACTGTGGAATTGTTTTAGATTTTACTCCACCAGAAACGCCACAATGGAATGGTGTTTCCGAGAGGAGGAATAGAACCCTATTAGATATGGTTCGTTCGATGATGAGTCAAGTAGACCTTCCTATATCCTTTTGGGGACATACATTAGAGACTGCTGCGTTTACACTGAACAGAGTCCCTACTAAATCGGCTCCTAAGACCCCACATGAGATGTGGCATGGAAGAAAACCTAGTTTGTCTTTCATGAAGATTTGGGATTGCGAAGCTTATGTGAAGAGACTTTGTCTCCGATAAGTTAGCACCTAAATCTGACAAGGTTATTTTTGTTGGTTACCCTAAGGAAACCAAAGTGTATTACTTTTACAACCGCAATGAGAACAAAGTGTTTGTTGCTCAATATGGTACTTTTCTTGAGAAACAATTTCTCAATAAAGGAACTAGTAGGAGTAAAGTTGATCTTGAAAAAGTTCAAAAACCCTAAAATAACATGGAATTGATAGTAGAGACTGAACCAAGTCCACAAGAAGTTGTGAAACCGGTTCAAGATCCACAACTCCATCGTAGATCGGATAGGTTACGATCCTCACCCGAGAGATATGGATTTCTCGTGTCGAAAAGTAGTGAAGTGGAAGTAATTGAGAATGATGAACCTACTTCCTATCAAGAGGCGATGTCCGATCCCGATTCGGATAAATGGTTAGAAGCCATGAAATCCGAATTGCAATCCATGTCAGATAATCAAGTTTGGAACTTGATTGAGCCACCCGAAGGTGTAAATGTAAAAACCATAGGGTGCAAGTGGGCCTTCAAGAAGAAGACTGACATGGATGGGAAGGTGCATACTTACAAGGCTAGGGTTATAGCAAAGGGATATAGGCAAACTCATGGCGTAGACTATGATGAAACCTTTTCGCCTGTTGCCATGCTTAAGTCTGTTAGAATTTTGATTGCCATAGCTGCATATTATGACTATGAGATATGGCAAATGGATGTCAAAATGGCTTTCCTTAATGGAAAGTTACTCGAGGATGTGTATATGACACAACCCGAAGGTTTTGTCGATCCAAGAAATTCTAACAAAGTGTGCAAGTTGCAAAGATCCATTTATGGAGTGAAGCAAGCTTATAGGAGTTGGAATCTTCGTTTTGATGAAAAGATCAAAGAGTTTGTTTTTGTCAAGAACGAAGATGAACCATGTGTATACATGAAATTCAGTGGGAGCGTAGTATTATTTCTCTTATTGTATGTCGATGATATCTTACTCATTGGAAACGACATTCCTGCACTTCAAATTGTCAAGTCTTGGTTAGGAAAATGTTTCTCAATGAAAGATATGGGTGAAGCCGCTTACATCCTTGGCAACAATATCTATAGAAATAGATCTAAGAGGATGATTGGTTTGAGTCAAAGTACCTACATTGACAAGGTTCTTAGAAGATTCAAGATGGAAAATTCTAAGAGAGGCAACTTGCCAATGGGTCATGGTGTTACTCTTAGCAAGAATCAGTGTCCTAAGACAACTGATGAGCGAAAGAGGATGAATGAAGTTCCATACGCTTTGGCTATTGGATCTATCATGTACGCTATGATTTGTACTAGACCCGACGTCTCGTATGCTTTGAGCATGACGAGTCGATACCAAACTGATCCTGGTGAGAACCATTGGATGGCAGTCAAGACGATCCTTAAGTACTTAAGAAGGACTAAGGATGCTTTCTTGGTCTTTGGAGGGATGAAAGAAGATCTTATTGTAATAGGTTACACAGATGCTAGCTTCCAAACCGACAAGGATGATTTCCGATCGCAGTCGGGATTTGTGTTTATGCTTAACGGAGGTGCAATTTGTTGGAAGAGTTCAAGCAGAGTACCATAGTCGATTCTACAACCGAGGCCTGATATATAGCGGCATCCGATGCAGCTAAGGAGGCAGTTTGGATCAAGAAGTTCATTAGTGATTTGGAAGTTGTTCCAAGTATCACTAATCCGGTGGAACTTTATTGTGACAATAATGGTGCCATTGCGCAAGCAAAGGAACCAAGTTCACATCAGCGATCCAAACATATACTTAGACATGTCCATCTCATTCGAGAGTTTATTGATCGAGGAGACGTTAAGATATGCAAAGTATCAACCGATGATAGCATTGTGGATCCGCTTACAAAGCCCCTCGCACAAGCAAAGCATGATGGTCATGTGAGGTCCATGGGTATACGATACATAGATGGAGCCTAGTGCAAGTGGGAAATTGTTGGTGTAGTGCCCTAGGCGTTTAGTTATGTTTGACTGATAATCTAAACCGCTATGTAATCATCTTTATCATTTATTATAGAAAAAGTATTATTTGGTTCACTATATGTTTGCATGTTTATTATATTGAACTGCGTCCCTATTTATTGTGAATAACTAGTATAAGTTGGTAGTGGATAATCATGGAGATGATTATATGCATGTGATGCACATTACACTAATGGATACTTGCTAGAGAACAAGTATTGGACATGACCTACCGATGAGATTTATGACATGGTCTATGGTCATATATGTTATGTAAATCTCATGATAGTCGTGTTATTGAATCCTTTGTACCTGAGATTATCATTGTCTTCCACATGATGAAGATCGTGTTTGATATAGTTTAACACTATCTTTAATCGGATAGCAATAAGGGCTATGTTGGCACGATTGGATTCATGTAGGGAAGAATGATAAGTCAAGATGGGATTTGTCCCTCTCTGTTTGAGAGAGATATTTGCTTGGGCCCCTCGATGAATGATGTTGATGAAATGTGTGGCCACACTCAAGTGATTTGATAGAGATCAAATGCATTTGGATTATCAACATATTCAGAATCGAGAAAGCATTGAACATGTGAGTTGACATGGACCATGACTCATGTTCAATTGGACATCGTGGACAGAGGGCTTGTGACATTTGATCTATCGGGAAAATCAAGCTTTGATGTTATATTAATTGGGTGGATATAATGGTTTGCTAGAAACCACTTATGTCTTGTGAGGTTGATGTTTCGACTCACTACCAACATAATATAATTCCTATTGGGTCACACACAAAGAACGAATTGATCATTGGCTGAAAAATTGGATATTTTGGGGAATAGCACGACTCGTGCCCCTGATGACGAGTCGTGACATTAAGGCAGTACGACTGCGTTTTGAGGCAACCAAGGAATTTTGTTGACTTTTAACTTTTGGGATCAAGCACAAGTCGTGCCCTTGGGCATGAGTCGTGCCCTTGATCAGTACGAGTGCAAATTAGATCACGAGTCGTGTCACGACTTAAATTTGGCTTGGGGCATTCATGATGGCCTGGAACGACTCGTAGCACGAGTCGTGCCCAGGAGCACGAGTCGCGCCCTGAGCAAATTTTGACCAGTCCGCGAATTCCTTTGGCGTTTTGGTTTTGGTCTTAGACAAGGACTTAACCCTAATTGTTAGGGATTTATATGTGATATAAATACAAGTCTTGTGCAGCCAAAAACTCTCTCTCACATCATTGTTCTAGGTTTTATGAAACACTAGAGATTGATTATTGATTAAGAATCAAAAGTCCCAAAATCGATTCCGTTGTTTTTGCCATTGATTATTGAAAAGACTTTCAATAATCGGAAGGATCATCTAGCAATCCAACAAGAAGAGTTCTTGGTTCGTTCGTGTGTGGATCACCATTAGAGAGATGTTGCTTTATCTCCTAAGGCTTGAAGATCTCAATTTGTTGATTCATCACCAAAGTTAAACAAGGAAGATGGAAGATTCTACATCAAAATTCTAAGATTGAATTTTGAGATCTGTTTTGAACAAACTAAATCGCATTCAAGGTATGTAATTCTATTTCATGTTTTTCATCTCTTCATGCTAGACGGATCTAAGGGCTAGGGTTTTGTTGTTGTATAAATATTTTTTCGCTGCGTTTGTAACCCCAAAACCCAACACCAAGAACCACTGAAATAAGAAATAACAATGGTACTACCATCATAAAGTGGTCGTGGCTAAAGACTGAGATCACAAATAAACCCTTAAACCTAATTTGCATTCAAATTTAGAAGGAAAACACAAAGGCAAAAGATGTTCTTCAGATGCAGGACTTCATTAAAGAGCAAAAGAAGGAAAAAAAGGTTGCAGCACATTTACATGGTACACATGTAATTTACCGAGCATGAAGGATTCTAGATTTTTGTTTCAAGATGACATGCAGCTACTACATAAAGCATTTTTTTCCAATCAAAAAGCTATCCCGGGTCAGGCCCAAAAAGGATTGGGCTATAAACATAATCCATATATAAGTAATGAGAAGCAACCAAGGGCTTCCTCGGCCTCATACATCGTCTTCAACAAAGCTAATCAAGGCCCAATATACAAGTATAAATGCCCCAATTACAAGTGCCGAGGATACCCTCCTCGTATGCCGAGAGGTACTTCCTCGGCCTAAACATTAACAACGGGCTCTTCATACCACTTTTTCCTTGGCTCGTCATGCTTCGAGATGTCATTAATGACGAGGAGAAAAAAGTTCTTACCTCGGCATATATTCATATGACGAGGAGACAAAATCTTGCGTCTCGGCATATTCACATGTTGGCAGATCATCAATTGACGAGGAAGCAAAATCATGCATCTCGGCTTACACGCAAATGCCGAGATAAGACATTTATGTTCCTCGGCTCTCCGGCAAGCAGATCAAACAGTCCTATTCAAACAAGGATTAAACAGTTATTATTCAATCAGGATTGTAACCGTCTACATCAATTCAAGTCAAACAATGACTCCTTAACAGATATAATCCTTTGAGGATTATATCTTATCTCTTTACAAGTTCAATTCAACATGGATTCTATCAATCCATCCCTATAAATACAAGTCACATAGCACATTATTTGGTACGTTACTTTTTACATACAGAAACTCTGTCAATTTAGTTTCTCATATCAAAACCGTGACTTATTCTCACGCCGGAGGGCCTTCGCCGGTCAACCCCCGACTTAGTTTACGTGTTTTGTCTTATTTTCAGGCCTAGCAATCACCGGAACAAACGATCGCTTGGATTTGGACTGATTTGACGATTTTGGCATCATCAAATGGTACTACCATCATAGAGTGGTCGTGGCTAAAGACTGAGATCACAAATAAACCCTTAAACCCAATTTGCATTCAAATTTAGAAGGAAAACACAATGGTAAAAGATGTTCTTCAGATGCAGGACTTCATTAAAGAGCTAAAGAAGGAAAAAAAAGGTTGCAGCACATTTACATGGTACACATGTAATTTACCGAGCATGAAGGATTCTAGATTTTTGGGCTGGAAAAAGTTCGCCTGAAGCCATATTCTTGCTGAATTTGTTCTTGATTCAACGGAAAAATCTGTTCCGTTTTGCTCTGTTCCAATTTTGGCCGAATTCTGCAGATTCAGCCGGAATTTGCCCAGTTTTTTCTTGGAACAATCGTTTTAGCCGGAAAATTTGACGTTGTCAAATTGCAAAATTGCGATTTTGCGTCTGCGTTGAATTTTGCCCCAAAGTTTGGCTGGAAATCTTGATTAGTGGAAAATTCGTCCAATTGGTAATTTGGTTATCACTATTGTTGATTTGCAATGGAGGACTGACGATTTACAAGTGCTACCGCCGAGGAGCAGACTCAAGTGAACGGGGTCAACCCCAATGTCGAGGTGCCTCCTCCTCCTCCTCCTCAGCCCGAAGGACCACCTCCCCTCGCCATGACACTTCGTTCCATGGGGCAGCCAACTGTCGAGGGAGAAGGTGCCAACCTTCCTCGTCCTACTCATCCTCGAGGGAAACGAATGGGAAGGAAGGCGATGAAGAATGTCGACGTCGGCCAAGCAGAAGGCACTCAGCCCGTTGACCGACGTACTTTGCTACATAGGCAGATGGAGACTTTGCAAAGGATGTATGAGACACAAGCTGCTCTTTTGCAATTGGATCCAGACAATTCCATGGCTGAATTCATGCTTCCGTCGATGGGCAACTCTCGTGGAAGGGAGCAGGGTGAGCGACGAGGTCCCCCCCTCGATCCTGCTGTACCACCTAATCAGGCCCTTCGAGATCCCCCCCCCCCGTCCTCGGCATAACAATCAGAAGAAAGACCAGGTAGTTAACCTGAGAAGCCAATTGAGTTCCAGGGAACAAGAAGTGGATTCAAGGGATTTAAGGATGAGGCTCAGCCTGTCCAAGCGGCTATCTCCTCCTCGTCTCGTTATGGCACCACGTCATCCCGGGTCACCTCGACCCCGACGACCTCGCCATGATTCTCCTCATCCTCGTAGAGACTCTCCCTGTCCTCGTCCTCGTGAATTTGTACGGCCGAGAACTCCAGAGCCATACAGAATGATACTTGGTGGCCATGAGTTGGAACCAAGGCATGATAAAGCACCATCTAAACGACGTGACAGCCACCAAAATGACGAGGGACACAGTAGGGTGAATGACCGCCCCAAAGATAAGTCAACCCTTAGCTCCCAACGCAGCACGCACTCTAGCACTGATAAGGGAGTAGACGCAAGACAATGGGAACTCCTGAAATAAAGACTTGATGACATGGAAATGGGCAATAAAGTTGATATTGACGACTATGACTGGTCCACTCGTCCGTTCTCCCAGAGGATAACTGACGCACCACCAAATCCTCACTTTAAGGTCCCGAGTTTTGAAAAGTACAACGGAACCACAGACGCGAAGGACCATGTGCAAAGTTTTGAACAAACTATGAACCTCCTCACCAAAGCTGATGACATGCTCTGTAAAGCTTTCGCGAGCACCTTCTCCGGAAAAGCCTTGACCTGGTTCCGTGAGCTGAAAAAAGGTTGCATCGATAGCTGGAGGGGCATGAGGAGAATGTTCTTGGACCACTTTGCCACGGCTGGAAGAAGGAAGATGAGGTTGACTGACCTTGCCAACATTGAACAATCGAAGAATGAAACCACCCTCAGTTACTACAATCAATTCCGTAAAATGGCGGAACAAGTGGAAGAAAGCCTCACTGACAGGGAGGTTATTGTTTATTTTAATTCCGATTTGAGATCTGGTCCCCTCATCTATGAACTCTCCGCCCGAGAACCTAAATCCAAGGCTGAACTGTACAACATGGCTTACGCCATTGCCATGGCTGAGGATAAAGCAAGAAAAGGGGATCTGACAAGGCGAAACAAGAAGCGGCTGGCACTCGCCACAATGACAATGGGAATGGTAAGAGTTCCAAGGGGAAGAATAGAACAAGAAGCACCGAGAAGCCTGAGGTATTTACCCCTCTTACCAAACCCATCTATGAGATCATGCAGCTAGTGAACCTTCCCCCACCCCGTCCGTTAAGCTATAAACCAAAATTCCCTCATGACACTTCCAAATTCTGTGATTTCCACAAGGACCATGGTCACAACACTGAAAGCTGTTACGCCCTCAAGAAAATGATCCAAAGGTGGGTTGACGAGGGAAAGCTAGACCGCTATGTCATGAAGAAAGATGGCAAGCGAAAACGGAAGGAAGAGGAAAGTGAAGATGACGATAAAAGCGAAGAGGGAGAACAAAGGCCTCCTAGGGCCAAGCTGCATGTAATCCGAGAAGAGAGTCTCCACGAGACAGCTAAGAAACCAAATCCATGAACTAAGCAAGGTGTACCACGTCCCTGCTTGGGTTCATAAAGCGGAAGAGGTTATTAGCTTTTCTCCTAACGAATTGGCAGGAAGCCGCGCTGTCCGTGAACAACCCTTGGTAATAAAGGGCCGAATTGACAATGTGGAATCGGAAAGATTGCTTGTTGACACGGGGGCCTCCCGTGACATCCTGTACTATTATGCCTTTCAACTGATGGGACTGAAAGATACATCACTGGAACCTTATCACGGAAGGTTGGAAGGTTTCACCAACCACAAAGTTGGCGCTAAGGGAACTGTTGAGCTGGAACTGGAAATTGGCGAACATCCCTTCCGATCCACGGCTAACGTCACCTTCGTAGTCATGGATCTAACAAGCGATTATCATGCAATACTGGGCATTCCAAGTCAAGCAAAACTTGGGTTGGTCGCCTCCCTTCCTCATCAACGAGTCAAATTTCCTACTCGCTCGGGAATTGGATGCGTAAGGGCAACCGCCAAGAACTTCTTGGAGCATGTCGTAAAGAGTCGAAAAAAATCTAAAAGTGTGAAGATAGACACCCCTGAGGACAATATCAAAATCTCTAAATCTCTGAAAACCACCCATACCAGCTCTAGGGTGGGCTACATCCGTGAGGTCCTAGATGAAGAGCCTACGGTCCTAGAAATTGCAGCTGACCAAGGCATAGTTCCATCCGTCTCTGAGGAAGATCCCATTCTCGTCAATGGCCAGAACTCGGGGGCCAACCATGACTTGAGGATAGTCGATCCACTCGACGTTGATGAACTAATGGAAGAAGAGGGCCTCAACGTGAATAACAATGAGGGTAGGAGAATTAGAGAAATCATCATTGAGTCCCTGGAATTTCGAGAGGGTCCTGAAATGGAGCCTGTGGACGAACTGGAAGAGGTGGTCATCAACCCTGACTATCCCGAACAAAAAATCAAACTCGGGGGCCAGCTATCTCCGAAAGAGAAGGAAGAAATTATCTCCCTCTTAAAAAACAGTCTTGACGTCTTTGCTTGGAGAGTCGAAGACATGAGGGGGATCAATGAGGAAGTAGCACTCCACCGCTTGAAAGTTGATCCATTGGCGAAAACTATTTCACAGACAAGGAGAAATTTTGCAAGGGACAAGGAGGAAGCTATCAAGGAAGAGGTGCAAAAGTTACTTAGCGCCGGAATCATTCGAGAAGTAAAGTACCCCGTATGGTTGGCCAATGTGGTGATGGTAAAGAAGCAAAATGGGAAGTGGCGAATGTGCATCGATTTCACCGATCTTAACAAGGCCTGTCCTAAAGACAGTTATCCTCTCCCCAGATTCGACAAGTTGGTTGACTCCATTGCTGGACACCGAACACTCAGTTTCCTAGATGCCTATTCAGGCTATCATCAAATAAAAATGGCGGAAGAGGACATCGAGAAGACGGCCTTCCAAACACCTGGGGGAAATTATTGCTATGTTATGATGCCTTTTGAGCTCAAGAATGCGGGCGCCACGTACCAACGAATGGTGAATCAAGTATTTGGCGCACAAATAGGCCGGAACATGGAGGCTTACATTGATGATATGGTCATTAAGACCAAGGAGGGTAGTCACGCCCCTGACTTGGAAGAAACAATAAACAACCTCCGAGCCAACAACATGAAGCTAAACCCAAGTAAGTGTGTATTTGGGGTGACAACTGGAAAGTTCTTGGGCTTCATGGTATCTCAAAGGGGAATTGAGGCGAACCCCGAGAAAATTAAGGCATTAATTGACATGAAGGAACCTACCAACATCAAGGAGGTTCAAAGATTAAATGGAAGAATAGCGGCACTGGGAAGATTCATAGCCAAATCCGCCGAAAAATTATTGCCTTTCTTCAAGGTTTTGAAGGGTACCAAGAGCTTCTCCTGGACTCCCGAATGCTCTGAAGCATTCCTCCGGTTGAAGGAGTACTTGGGTTCCCCTCCCTTGCTTAGCAGTCCGATTACCGGTGAGATGCTGTATGTATTCCTAGCCGCCACTGATCATGCAGTTGTAGCTGTTCTAGTTCGGAATGAAGAAGGAGCGTAGAAACCCGTCTACTATATCTCTAAGGCATTATCTGATGTGGAAAGCAAATACTTCAACGTGGAAAAGATAGCGTACGCACTAGTTATTGCGTCAAGGAAACTACGTGCCTACTTTTCTGCACATCCTATCACTGTTTACACCAATGAACTATTGAAGAAGATCCTGCATAAGTTGGACGGCTCCGGACGTCTCCTAAATTGGTCAATCGCTCTTACTGAGTTTGATATCACTTACCAACCAAGGAAGACCCTCCTGGCACAACCTTTGGTTGACTTCATGGTTGAGACCGCCTTTATGGGTGAGCACATCCCCACTTCCTGTAAGCAAAACACCGCGGAAGAGGAAGAGTCTCCCATCGAACTCCCACCCAAATGTTGGATCTTGTACACAGACGGATCGGCCACAAAGGAAAGAAGCGGAGCTGGAGTTGTACTAGCAAGATCGGAAGGAGAGTACACCATGCAAGACATCATCCGATTCAAGTTCCCTGCCTCTAACAATCAAGCCGAATACGAAGCTCTGATATTTGGTATCGAGTTGGCTTCCTTCTACGGAGCAACCAAGATGGCGGCATTCTGTGACTCCCAACTAGTTGTCAAACAAGTGAAGGGAGAGTATAACACCCAAGACCCCACCCTTACCAAATATAGAGATATGACGAAGAAGATGGAATTCTTTGAACTCAAACAAATTGGCAGGGAAGATAACCAAATCGCAGACGTTCTGTCTAAACTCGCAACCATGGATGTATCTAAGTCTAAGACTAATCCATACGTGGTTTATGCTGAGGAACCTGCGTATGAAAGATTACAAATCATGCTCCTAGATGGAGAGGAGAGATGCTGGATTAATGATTACATTGACCACATCGAGAAGGGCCAACTCCCGGAAGACGAAGCACAAGCTAAACTCATCAAGAAGAGGTCCCCAAAGTTCGTTGTGATGAACGGAGTCCTCTACCGAAGATCTTTCACCAAGCCCCTGCTAAGGTGTGTCTATCCCAAGGAGGTTGAGAATCTCTTGGCGAAAGTACATGAAGGTGTTTGCGGCGGACACCCAGAGGCCAGAACCTTAGCCAACAAAATCATCTCGCTAGGTTATTATTGGCCAAACCTGAGGGAGGACGCGCACGCCTATGTTAGAAAATGCGACAAGTGCCAAAGATTCTTCGATATTCCTAGACTACCGGCACTTGAGCAGACACTTTTAATACCTACGTGGCCATTTGATATGTGGGGTATCGACATCATCGGACTCTTCCCTCCCGCCCTTGGCAATTGCAAGTACGTGATAGTAGCTGTTGATTACTTCTCCAAGTGGATAGAAGCAAAGGCTTTAGCCAAGATAACGGAAGAGAACGCAATCAACTTTGTCCACGACTACATCTGGTGTCGATTTGGCCTCCCCCACACAATTGTTTCCGATCACGGACTCCAATTTTCTACGGCATTTACAACAGAATTGGGAAGAGTCAAAGTCCGCCACGCAAAGTCATCAGTTAGCCGGCCCCAAGGCAACGGTCAAGCAGAAGCTGCCAATAAACTGGTCCTAACAGCCCTTACCAAGAACCTTGAAGGACGCGAGGGTATATGGTTGGATGAACTTCCCCTAGCTTTATGGGTTGTTCGCACAACCACCCGGGGGCCAACCGGGGAAACCCCATTTGCACTAACCTTCGGTTCTGAGGCTATGGCACCAGTTGAAATGGCCATCCCCACTGTGAGAAACTCCCATTACGATGAGCAATTCAACAAGGTTAATAGGCTCCTAGACCTAGACCTGATAGACGAAAAACGACTAGCTGCACAGATGAGGATGGTAAACTACAAACAAAGAACCAAGGCATATCATGACAAGAGAGTCATCCGAAGAGTATTCCAAGTAGGCGATTGGGTACTTAGAAAAATTGAGGCAACTGGTCGGAAGGCAGAACAAAACAAACTCTCCCCAAATTGGGAAGGTCCCTATATCATCACTCAAGTTATTCGAGAAGGGACCTACAGATTAAAGACTAAGGAGGGGAAGGATCTCAAGCATCCCTGGCATTCCGACAATCTTCGAAAATATTATCATTAGTCTAGTTCATTTTGTAATAGATTAGTTTCCAGTTTTCAGTCTTTTACTTCTTAGTTTGATAGGATTGCAGTTCGATGTAATCACGTTTCAGTTTATGAAAGCAACTTCTTCCAACATGCAAGGCAACTATCATCTCCTGACACAACACCAGAAGACGAGGATCTTATCCCAACTCTTCAAATACATGCCTTATGTCTTGACAAGGGTCTGCCTTGACTCAATGACTATAGGCTCCTAACAGCCAATACGAGGACCCTCCCTCGACCTCCTGGCTTACCTTACATCATGATAAGGGTCCGCCTTGATTCAAGGATTACAAGGGTCACACAGTCAAGACCAAGGACTTCCCCTCGACCTATTGGCTTGCCTCACATCAAGACAAGGAAACACACCTTGTCACTACGACTAGCAGGCATCACGTTTGAAACCTGTGCACGAGTCATCTTCCTCGGCATAAGGAGACGAAAAAGAAGAAATCATCCAACAGTCAAATCCGAGGAGCCCCTCCTCGGCTTATACGACTTGAAGTGTAGTCAAGACCGAGGGTCCTCACCTCGGCCTAATGACTCACTGTATAACCGGGAGACGAGGGTCCCTCCTCGACTTCCACCTCCTCAGCTTATACGACTTGAAGTGTAGTCAAGACCGAGGGTCCTCACCTCGGCCTAATAACTCACTTTATACCTGGGGGACGAGGGACCCTCCTCGACTTCCTCCCTACATGTCTTATATATGGCATACAAATAAGCATCCAAACAATTCATCAAATCAACAACATGAATTGAAACAAAAGGATTTGTTCATTAATATTTCAAAAGAAATTACAAGTCCTACCAACTATTACAACAAAAGAAAAAGGAAAAAGAAAACCCTAAGACTGTTGTGCGTCTTCAAAAGGTTTATCCAAGAAATCATCTGTGGCGGCATTAGGGGGAGGAGGGATACTCTGTTCAGTCCGTGCCTCAGGCTCCTCGGTACCTCCTCCCTCGGCCTCGACCTCCATATCCCCGTCTTGAATCGCCTCCACCAAGGCTTGGAGGTTGGCGGGATCAACGGACGGGGGCACCCAAGCCTCTCGCCGGCCAGGGCATCTTCCCCGGCCATGATGTCCAAGTTATACTGAGAAAAGGGAACCAGGTGGTGAAGAGACCTGGCTTCCTTGTCGTACTGATCCTGGCTGATCAGCAGAGCAATCTTATTCACATCCAAGCCAGTGGAAGGATCAGCCAACAGACGACGAGCCAGGTGAAGGTAGCCGTCCTCGAACATGATCGCCGTCTTTGCATCCACGGCATCTTGGAAAGCCTGGCTGGCCTTAAAGCGTGCCACACCCTCCTCTTCCCTGGAAGGAAAGGTGGCTTCATAACCCCGACATTTGGCCTTGGCCTCCTCGGCCCTCACCTGGACCTCAGCCTTGAGCTTCTTCAGCTCAGCCAGCTCAGAATTCTTTTGCCGAAGGGCTTCCTCGGCCTGCACACGGGCCTCCTGGGCTTGCCCGCGAGCCTCCTCGGCCCTCATCACCTCGGCATCAACCTTTTCCTGAGCCTCCTCGAGCTTGGCATCCTTCGCCTTCAACAGCTCAACCAAAGCTGCTTTCTCCCCCTCACCCTTCTTCTGGGCGGCCCTAGCTTCCTGCAATTGCTTGGCCGTATTCTTGGCCAAGACATTCTCATAGGTCGTGACGGAAGCAAACTGCAAGATAGATTAATGTCAGATATCTTATCGAGTATAAAATTACGAGATCAACGAGACTAAGGATACGAGATGGTTACCTCGGCAAGCAATTAACAGTCCCTTGTGACACAGCAAGTTCTCCTGACTCGGCTTCTCTCGGACAAGCTCCTCATAAGCTTCCTCGTCCAAAGCCCTTTGGATGGGAGCTCGGCCCAATCTCAGCAGAGGACCCTTCCTGTTCTGCAGAGGGATACCCCTCAGGCGGGGGACATTTGCCGCCATAAGCCGGGCAAGCTCCTTGGCCTCCTCGTGGGTTTTAACTGTCTTGATGGTGAGACGAGGAGGATCTTGGGGATTGGAAGGCTCCCCAGCAGCTCGTTTGGCTTGGGGCTCCTCGGTAGAAGCACCTTGGGGCCTCTTGGAGCCGAAACGCCGTGGGAAGAGGTCGGCGTCCTCGGTTGACGGGGTGTCCACCTCCTCAACAGTTGCACCAACATGGGGGCTATGCCCCTCTACAGTTGGTAAATTTCCTTGGCCCTCGGAGGCCCCCTCCTCAGCTTCAACCTCATCATGCAATCTGACGGGAAGGGGTTGGTCACCCTGGGCACTCAGTAGGAGGTTACGGGTGTTGGCATCCTCCTTCCTTTCTTTCAAGGCCGAGATCTTGGCCTGACGTCTCCTCTGCTTGATCAATTCCACAGCACTCAGTTGCTTCATAGCTAACTCCTCTTCTTGCTCAGGGGATAAATCTGCAAAGACGAGGAAGATATCGTTGCATACGAGCAAAATGAGAATTAACATAAAAAATACAAGTATCAAAGACGAGGGAAAAATAATTACATCCTGCCACATCCTCCTCTCTAAGGCACTGATCGACGGGAGGAAGCTTACACCTCGCACAGTCTTCATGGAAGACGAGGTCGAGGTGCGTTCTCCAATCATTGAAACGTCTCCCCCTCTTAATAGTAACAAGGGGAACCACCCCGTCCCTTGGTCCCGGCATCAAGCCCGCCTGGACATAGTAATGATCAGTGGCCTCCAAAGCTGACCAATCAAGGAGCCCTACCTCGGCAAATTCCTCGAGGCGCTTGATCAGGTCTTTAGTCCATCCATACTTCTGTACTGGACCCGAGGAAGTTGGTTCGTCATAAGGGGAAGGGAACTCCCAGCCTTGCCGGCTCTCAACCCTTATCACATGGTTGTCCCAACATCCAACCTTGCTAGACATTGGGAGAATAATTTTGGGATTCTTGGGTTCACTCCGTATGACGAGGAGTCGACTACCCTTCACATAACTGATCTGGAAAAAGTTGCGGAAAGCTCCCATGGTGGGCTTGTAACCTAGGCTTCGACAGAGCACAATGAAACTGACGAGAACTTTGGTCCCGTTAGCCCCCAGCATGGCCGGAACAGCCCTCACGTCGCCCAAAAATTCGTTGATGAAGGGGTCTAAGGGGAGACGAAGGCCTTGTTGAAATTGTTTGAAGTAAAAGTGGACGTGGTTATCATTGTAGTAGAAGCTCTTCTCCTCTTTATCAGTAGCGAAAATGGGTTTGCCGATATAAGTTAACCGGAACTCAGCCTTATCTACCCCGTACTTGGTATATAGCTTCTCCAACATGGGGTCCCCAGTCTTTGGTGGTCTCTCTCGGCATCATCCACCTCCTCGACCTCCCCTTCCTCGGCCTTTCTTGCCTTAAACCTGAGCACCCTCAACAAAGGCATCAACTATCTTGGTAGACGAGGAGGCCTCTCCCCCCTCTTCCCGTCATATCTGCAAAAAGACGAGGAGTCAAAATTAGTTACCTCGTCTAGGGCTGATCTCAAGACGGGGAAGGGAGATACCCCTCCTCGTCATTACAGAGGGCCGAGGAGGGAGCCTTACCACTCAAACGCTCACGAACTATGCAATCTGAGGACGGGTAGAATAAATCGATATGCTCCATCATCTCGGCCCTATCCTCGAACAAGACAACATTGAGGGACAACGAATCAATCCTATCTATCATTGTGGTATCTGGGTATTGGATGAACATCTTGGTACGGCCATATTTCCTCAACATTTCTCCTATCTCTGCCAAGGTCACCAACAACCATGGCCCTCTCTCTCTCCGGTAAACCCTCAAATTGCCTGTGTGGTACCCGTAACGAAATCGAGGAGAATGGTCCCAAGAGCGAGCCATTTCTAAAGGGAGAAATCAAAAATTCCAAGGAGTTTATGCAAGATTCAAAGGAATTCATACAAAGTATCCCAGAAATGCATTCAAAGTTCAAAAAGAATCAAAATTTCCAGAAAAAGCTTCAACAAAGCTTAACAATGGCGATTTTTGGCACACAAATCCCCTCTAAAACCCTAGAAATGACAAAATCAGGGACGGAAAGCACAATAAGAAAGAAATGTATACCTGTTCGTGAGAAAGTGATCGGAAACAGACTCGGAAACAACTTCGCCGGAAGATTCAAGTCTTGCCGGAAACTGGGATTGCAGGATTCGCCGGTGGATTTATCAAACTTCTTGCCTTTGCTCTCAAATAACACGGGTGCATAAAGGTTAAAATGAGAAGGGTTTTGGTTTTTATACTTACTAAAACCGGGTCAAACCCAAAAGGAAAATGGGTTGCCGGGTATGGCGTCCCAAACATTTAATGCCAGCAACAACTTCCGAGGTGTGTCAGACTTGGGGGCCCACCTCTCATCATCATGGCAATAATCGGTGGATAATGAAGCGGCGCACTACTGAAACGACACCAACGCGTGGAAAACCTGTTCGTATTCCGTAAGCCGAGGACGAGATGACTTTCTCCTCGTCCCAGGCCGAGCTAGAAAGTCGGGGGCCACTGAACAGTATAAACCGAGATACGAACACGGGCTTGCCCGGGTCAGACCCAAATGGATTGGGCTATAAACATAATCCATATAAAAGTAATGAGAAGCAACCAAGGGCTTCCTCGGCCTCATACATCGTCTTCAACAAAGCTATTCAAGGCCCAATATACAAGTATAAATGCCCCAATTACAAGTGCCGAGGATACCCTCCTCGTATGCCGAGAGGTACTTCCTCGGCCTAAACATTAACAACGGGCTCTTCATACCACTTTTTCCTTGGCTCGTCATGCTTCGAGATGTCATTAATGACGAAGAGAAAAAAGTTCTTACCTCGGCATATCTTCATATGACGAGGAGACAAAATTTTGCGTCTCGGCATATTCACATGTCGGCAGATCATCAATTGACGAGGAAGCAAAATCATGCATCTCGGCTTATACGCAAATGCAGAGATAAGACATTTATGTTCCTCGGCTCTTCGGCAAGCAGATCAAACAGTCCTATTCAAACAAGGATTAAACAGTTATTACCCAATCAGGATTGTAAGGGTCTACATCAATTCAAGTCAAACAATGACTCCTTAACAGATATAATCTTTTGAGGATTATATCTTATCTCTTTACAAGTTCAATTCAACATGGATTCTATCAATCCATCCCTATAAATACAAGTCACATAGCACATTATTTGGTACGTTACTTTTTACATACAGAAACTCTGTCAATTTAGTTTCTCATATCAAAACCGTGACTTATTCTCACGCCGGAGGGCCTTCGCCGGTCAAGCCCCGACTTAGTTTACGTGTTTTGTCTTATTTTCAGGCCTAGCAATCACCGGAACAAATGATCGCTTGGATTTGGACTGATTTGACGATTTTGACATAATCAAATGGTACTACCATCATAGAGTGGTCGTGGCTAAAGACTGAGATCACAAATAAACCCTTAAACCTAATTTGCATTCAAATTTAGAAGAAAAACACAAAGGCAAAAGATGTTCTTCAGATGCAGGACTTCATTAAAGAGCAAAAGAAGGTAAAAAAGGTTGCAGCACATTTAACATGGTACACATGTAATTTACCGAGCATGAAGGATTCTAGATTTTTGTTTCAAGATGACATGCAGCTACTACATAATAAAGCATTTTTTTTCCAATCAAAAAGCTATCAAATCATACCCAAAATACAAATCAAAACGAAATTAAGGCTCGGACATCTGGAAATTTTGTTTATACACATCCATGAAAGCAATACAAAACTGCATGGGGGAAGGGTATACACTATGCAAGTCTTATCCACAACCCCACCCACAACTCTCATTCTCGTTTCCCAATTGAATGTCCAAGAAATCTGCATTCTTTAATAATAAAATTCTCACAATACCATAACTTATAGACTTATAGACTGTCTAAAAAAAAGTTAAAAGAGAAATAACCATTTATAATAGCAAATATAAGAAAAAAAGAGATACTGTTAAGGATACATCCTCCTACGTCCTCCTAATACATTCACCTATACAACCTTCAACATTCCACCCTTCAACATTCCAACCTTCAACATTCCAACTCCTCATTCATCCTCAAGTCAAGTCAACATGTTCTCATTCATCTACTCATTCATTTACTCAACTGATGTATAGATTTAGGATTCATTCATTTACTCAACTGATGTATAGATTTAGGAATCATTCATTTACATATCTTGTACTATAAATATGTACCTCTGTAAGTACCCAAATCTGGCTCATGCCTTCCGGTTAATTTTCCCGGTAATTCCGGCAATTTTTCCGGTAATTCCCCGGATTTTCCTAAAGTTCCGGAACAATTCCGGAACTGTTTCAAGCCTTTTAAGGGCTGAAGGGAATGCTTGGTGATTAAGAAACACGTTTTTCTTAATCCCAAAACCCTTCTAGAAGGCTGCCACCTTGCACATTTCTAGAAGAGTCCAGAACTGGCTACTTATGTCGTGCGACATAACCAGCCAGAAAGACCTTCTAGAAACCTGCCACCTTGCATGTTTCTAGAAGAATCCAGAACTGGCCACTTATGTCGTGCGACATAACCAGCCAGGAAGAGTTCTAGAACCATGCCACCTTGCATGTTTCTAGAAGGAAAACGGTTATGGCTTATTATGTCGTGCGACATAACAAGCCCATGCAGGCAGCCTATAAATAGAGGCCTTCACCTCTCATTTTAAACACCTCCTCCACCCCTCAGTCCCCCTCTATAGGAAACACGCCCAGAAGCCTCCTCCTTCCTCACATACCCTCCAAATCACCCCAATCCTCCTAAATCAATTCTACACACACTTTCCACACACACACTTCATACATACATCAAGAAATCAAGGAGTTCCCAAGGATCCAAGGCTGGACACCAACTCCGGAAGAGGACGCTAGAAGGCTCCTATATCTAACTTGATATAGGAGTTGTGGATCTTCGAGGGTAACGAGTTTCTACCCCTTTTCCACTCTCTATTTTCATTCAAATGTGAAATCTCCATGCTAAATGCCTTCATAATGTAGTATTCTGATTAAAGTTGCATACTTTATGTCATATTACCCATATCCACATTTCATTTCATTACATTTCATATAAAATCCCCGTTTTGGCTTGGTTTTGCATGAACACTCAAGATGAGTGTGGATCCCTCATATCCACACCCTCTTGAAGTGTTCATTAGTGATAAACATGCTCCCGGGGATCTATTGGTGAAGTAACTTGGCTATTTTAAGGCCTTGTTACCTCTGTAGATCTCATTTGCTGAAGCTCTGCAAAATGGCTAGTTATGTCACGCGACATAGGCAGCCTATGTCACGCGACATAAGTAGCCAGTTTGCAGAAGCTTCACAGTTTCAAGCTGCAATCTGATGTTAACCCCCATAATGCTATAATCTGATGTCTATCTGCATTTTAGGTAACATCTATGTACATAATGTGTCATCTTTTTATTAAAATACCATTTTCATACATAAAGATGCATCCTTTGCACTTAAATCTCATTTTCATGCATAAAAATCATCCTTTTTGCATTTTAAATCCCTTTTTACATTAAAGATGTACTCTTTGTACCCAAAAACCCATTTTCATATTCAAAATGCATACTTCGCATTAAAAAACCATTCTTTGCCATTTTCATGCATCATTTGTGCATTAAATGCTATTTTCCAACGCAAAAATGCATTCTTTGCATAAGAATCTTTTCTTTGTATAAAAAGCATCCCTTGCAACCAAAAGACATGCTTTACATACAAAAATGTCATCTTTTCATTAAAGAGTCATTTTTTCATCATGCATTCCTCCTTTCCCCAACCTTGGAACGGACCGGTGTAAAAGTTCTCATCTTTGCATCGTTCCTTCCATTAAAGGTTCGTGACTTCTTTAGGACAAGGATAACCTTGAACCCTATATCTCCAATTATCGCTTAAGAATGAGTATGAAGCCTCTATACGAGCTCGACCGTCTTAAAGCGTAGGATTGATGGGCTAAGGACATTCCTTCCTAAAGAACCTCATCTTTGACCCAAAAGAGAGTCATTCTCTCGATCACGCAAGTCCCGAGGGTCCCGAGGTTTAAAATGCGATGATCATAAGTCATAAGATGAGGACGGGATCATAATCCCTAATACATAAATTCCAAGGAATCCCGAGCGACAACCAACAAATGGTTTGTACGTCCGGAAGACAACTTGGGACATCCCCCCCCCCTTATTTTCAAACACATGCACACAAAGAAAGCACGCAAGCAAACACGATTAATGAAATCTAGGGAGACTTGCTCCGGCAAGGCACTTTGGGTGAACGCCAAACGTTCTTCCCAAGGGGTAACTTAACCTCCGAACCCATAAAACCTTTTTTTCAAAGTTTTGAGGTAATCAAAATGGCGTGGCGACTCCGTTTTTCAAATAACTCGGATGTCTTCAAACTCGCGTGAATTCCAATAAACAAAAATTTTGGGCACACATTCACAGTTTGGCGACTCCGCTGGGGATATCCCAAAGGAGAAAAGCTTCTATTTTCAAAACAAACTAAAATCGATACTCGGTATATAGGTGGACCCCACTTACCCTTCCTGTATCGCTCCCTAACCCGGGGCTTGGGATAACCAGGTGGTTTAACAATCCCACGTACCAGTACCCCTTTTCGAAAAAATATAATTTTGAAAAAAAATAGAAGAAAGCTTTTCCCTTTGAGCGGGTTAGACTCCCGTCGTCGATTTCATTAATCGTGCTTGCTTTCTTTACCATGCATTGCATCATTTGCATCTTGGAATCTGTGCATACTTTGAAACGGGAAATAACCCGAAAAATAGCAAAAGGAGTGGAACCTGGAAAATTGATCCATGCAGTCGTACGGCTCAATCCTCCTTGGATTCTGACCGGGCGACCTCAGTGGCAATTCCACCAGGAAAAATCATGGTTAATCTGGCAGTCCTAGCAGCTTGGGGCTATTCAGCTCCATGACTGACTGGGGCTCCCAGAAAATTTACGTGCTTATGTGTTGCATTCTTCCCCGTCCCGAAAATCATTCCTTTAAAACACATTTATGAAAATCTCTGTTTTAACTCAAAAAGGAACATTTTTAGGAGACCGCACACTACGCGCACCTGATATATCCTGTACACTTTTGCACGCACGTCCTTCAAACCCGAGGGTGGTTCCAGCTGCAGTCACGGACAGCCTTACGATGCTCCCGGGCGCGCACGGAATCATCCCAACCTCCCCATGGCAGCCAGTGTCGACCAATGCACAGTCCGTGTCACACGTTTCAAAAAACCGTGACTTTTGGTTGGTTTTTGGTCTAGTCCGTGTCATATAGCCCAGTTGCATACCCTCGTAAAGGTCAAACCTTAGTTCATAACGGAAGAAGAACTCTGCCAAAATTCCGACAAGGAAAAATTGGCGAGATCTCGACTCCGACATTGACTATTGACCTTGACCCGCACGGAATGCGTAAGAGTCAAGACCGAGTCTTTGCCAACAAATCAAAAGATCTTTCGCTCAAGCGAAGCTCTGCCAAAATTCCGACAAGGAAAAATTGGCAAGATCTTGACCGGCATTGACTTCGATTCTGACTCACGCCCGGCGTATGCAACGAAGTTCAATGTGACACCGTGTCATCCGGCTTTCGCCGCCCGACCCATGCCTATTATTTTCTCGGACATTACCGAAAGTCAAAACGTCATTTCGCTCAAGCGAAACTCTGCCAAAACTCTGTTAAGGCAGAGAGACGAGACTTTCTCGGTATTGCCTTGACCATAATCCGCATCGCTCGTGCGTTGAAAGGTCCTATGACCCGCTAGACCCGTTAGGAGCGTTCTTTACTCTCGGTCGGTGGGATCCGCGTGCCCTATAGGACCCTCGCCCGGGGCTGTCCACCCTGGGAGGTCGAAATACAGGTGGAATACGAGGGGCTTATAGACGTAGTGACGGAACCCACTGATCCAGGATCTAGAGTAGTTGCGAAAAAGAAGGGCAAACCCCCTTTTCCAACCAAATAGAAATAAATAAAAGACATTGTTTTAAGTAAACTTGAACAATTAATGTAATCATAATTGCATGGTCCTGTCTCTGAAATCCCTAATCGAGACCTCCTCGGTCCGATTTCCTATCCCGACCTTTCATGGTCAAACCCCTAATCGAGACCTCCTCGGTCCGATTTCCTATCCCGACCTTTCATGGTCAAATCCCTAATCGAGACCTCCTCGGTCCGATTTCCTATTTTCCTATCCCGACCTTTCATGGTCAAATCCCTAATCGAGACCTTTTCGGTCCGATCTCCGATTTTCGATCTTGGCCTTTCAAGGTCCAATCTTTTCCAATCAATTAGGATTAGGAGAAAATGAGTTAAGCGATAAGTGCATGTTACTTGAGCTTTCAGCCTAAACACTTGCCCCCGAGTCTAAACCTCACCCATCTCCGAGTCTAAACCTTGCTTACCCCGAGTCTAAACCTCACCCATCTCCGAGTCTAAACCTTGCTTCGAGTCTAAACCTCACCCATCTCTAAACCTTGCTTACCCCGAGTCTAAATCTTGCCTACCCCTAGTCTAAACCTTGCCTATCCCTTTCCCGCAGCGAGAAAGAAGTGGACGAGAATACCGGGTCAGCAACTTGTTAGCGCAAAATTCTCAGACGCCGCTGTAATCCTCGCTTTGTCGGTTCGTAGAGTCAGAATGGCCGATTTGACAGAAAACAGCAGTGGTTTGGGTAATCAGATGACTAGGGAAGAAGAGCTAGCCTTAGCCCTGGAAAAGAGTCATAAGGTCCATGAGGAACAGCAAGCCATGATCATTGATGCGCTCCGTAGCCATAGGGTTCAGATAGTGGTCAAAGCCAATGGTTCCCTGGTAGAAGATGAAACTCCAGATGCAGCAATTTCAGCTCCTCTATCCTATAACCAATGCCCTCCTCCATCCACATATGATCCCTTGCCAAGGACTACCCCTTTGCAGTCCTTTCCAATGTCCCAAGCCATCAGGGTCCCGATGACCTCACCTCCTCAGATAAGACCCAGCTTTGTTCACCACCAACAGAGAGCAAATGCTACAGCTACCCCGATTTCTCAGCCCCAGTCAGGTTCAGGTCATCATCTTGGAATGGGTCAGTTTACCGCTTCACAGCCCCAGTCAGGTTTAGGTCATCATCTTGGAATGGGTCAGTTTGCAGCTTCCCAAGCCCGACACTTTGACATGACCCCGCAAACCAATTTGGATCAGTTCGCTCCTCAGGCTCCAAGCTCTACCCCTCTCCTCCAGTTAGGAAGTCAGACAAGGTCAAATGCTCCTCATCCAATTCTGCACTCAGCTGTTACGCAAGTTGCTTCTGCTCACCAAGTACAGTATACACATTGTTCTTCCAGTCACGTCCCTCAGCGTGGTCAAGACACGTTCAGTCCTACTTTTATGGTGCCTCGAACCTCATGTCTTCAGCAGTCATTTGGATCAGCGCTCAGTACTCCCTGGTATTCAACTATTACAAGCCATATATCCCCGTCTTCGACAACTGTCAGACCCTATGAGGCCCCTTATGAGTCTCACCAATCCCGATCCTTTGGTTCGTATTCCTATGCTTCAAGTTTGACTTACAAGGAAGGTTACGGTCACGGTCATGCTTTGAATGCTCAGACTGTCATCTCTCCCACCAGGGTACTTCCTACTGTGGTTTCATTTGCTGATGCCAATCTTGTGGCGGGGTCGTGTGGTCCTAATGCTCCTATTGACTCGTTCGAAGGAATATTGGTAGAGCCAATTAAGAAAATACAGGAAAAGCCTAGCAGCGAAAGTATCGACAATCGCTCGACTCAAGCCATCTCACCCTACCAATCTCGTGCATCTGACACAAAGGAGTCGAATCTTGACGCTTACATTGATGATTACATAAAAAGGGTTCGTGCACGGGGAAGCACTTCTGGTTTGAAAATGTCTCGCCGCTATAGACCTTACCCTTCCAACACGGCTGCAACATCTGGTAAAGGAAAGAAGGCATTGTGTACAATGGACGACATCAAGAAGGTACCAATAAATAGTGGTCCTCCGAGACAACGAGAACATTTTGATGATTTTGGGATACCCATGGGCTTAATCTTCAAGGCTTTAGTAAAGCTAGGCCTCCTGGAGCCCCTTAGAGACTACCATCCAAAGAGCTCAAATGCACTCCTCGACATGAATGAGCATTGCACCTTCCATAGTCATTATGGCCACACAACCGACAACTGTATAGCCTTGAAGAAAGCGGTCCAAGGGTTAATCGAAGCAGGCAAGCTTGAGCGGCCCAATGGACCAAAACCGACAGACTCTGTTCAGAATGGTGACCAAGTCAATGACCAAGGTTCGGATCAAAGAGCATCAAGAATTTACTTCCAATGCTGAAGGGTAGAAATGTAGTCCAACCCGCGAAGAGTAGCTAGACTAGGGTCTACCTATCCTTAAGTATAAAAAAAAAAAAAAAAAAAAAAAAAAAAAAAAGAAGGAAAAAGAAAATAGTCTCTCAGTCAACTTTCGTAGGTTCTAGTACTTTTCTCTTTCAATCAAGTCCTCTACGGACATTGTATTTAATCTTCAATTTTCTATAAAAGAGTCTTCTTCTTTTCTTGCTAGACTTAAGACATTATTTGCACACCTACATTACATTTAATGAAATGGTTTTATTTTATATGATCACTTGCATTGCTCAACGAACAATCTCTCGAAATAATTCACGTTCCGATTAATCAGTGTGAGAAAGTCAACTAATGCCATCAAGCCATACACTTTCCTCACCCCACAAAAGGCCTTCATCAAAGCCATACACTTTCCCAAACCATGTCCACCTTCATCTTGACCAAGTCAACGACGGCGGCAACATCAAGGGACAACAAAAGGCCACTCAGCTTCGAATAATTGACCCCATGTCAACAGCAACCTAAGAGCTTGCCAAGAATGTTCAAGCAGGGGCTCGCCTTGGTCCTCATGTGCTCAGAAAAAAAAAAAAAAAAAAAAAAAAAAGAGAAAAAAAAAAATGTAGTGCAAAAAGAGTAATACCCAGCTAGGCTGAATATCCCAAAAAAAGGGCAGTCTAGGCAAAAAACAGGGTTGCACATATATAAAAAAAAAAAGAAAAGGAAAAATCTTAG
The DNA here is from genome assembly GCA_022495995.1 of Adenophora triphylla var. japonica. Classification (NCBI taxonomy): domain Eukaryota; kingdom Viridiplantae; phylum Streptophyta; class Magnoliopsida; order Asterales; family Campanulaceae; genus Adenophora; species Adenophora triphylla. The sequence goes on along the minus strand of JAFEMH010002025.1, from coordinate 114,609 downwards.
TGCAAAAGAGTAATACCTAGCTAGACTGAAAATCCCAAAAGGCAGTCTAGGCAAAAAACAGGGTTGCACATAAAAAAAATGAGGCCAAGGACCCAGCGTTACCAATCAAAAGCTTGACGGACAGGCAAGACCAAAGCTCAGAAAATGAAAGTTGTCGATAACAACGGGACGGTCGAAGCAAAGCCATAGCCTGTAGGCACGTGCAAATCCTTTCTTCCCCAATGAAAGAGGAAGCAATCAGAAGCAGCCGTCCAAGAATGACTTGGTCAAGGAATCATCCCGAGGCCCAAGCCTCACCATCCAATCTTTTCATCCGAGCCTTTTCACTAAAGGAACCACAAAAATCCCATTTTCCAAAGCATTCCGGCCAAGGCCGAACTACGGCGACCTGAGCTCTTCACAATGAGGGGAACGTAGGCAACCAGCAATGGTCCGGTCATAAGCATATTCAAATTCCCGAAAACCCGGTCTCATCAAATGACCTCTCCCATAAGCATATCCAAATTACCGAAAACCTGGTCTCATCAAATGACCTCTCCCATGGACACAGTCAAATCCCAGAAAACCCGGTCTCATCAATGACCTCCTTATACACAAACCTTTCTTTCACACCCAGCCAACCTTGATCCGCGACACTGGTTGACTTTCTCCTCATGATTAATAAGAATGTTTGTTCATATCGAGATTAGTGGTTGAATAACCCGAACATTAATAAAGGGTTTTAAGCAATCTTGTGATCATTGTAAATAAAACAAGTTTTCAGATGTCTTGACAAGTCTTCCTTTTCTACATCTTAGGAAAGATAGCGCTAAACACTGATTTTCTGTCAGCAGGGGCTTCCATACACTTTTACCAACCTTTCTACGCTTATACTCTCTCAAAAGAGTCAAACCCAAAGCGAGTTTTGTGCCTACATCGAATAAGGCCATCAAAATAACACAAAATCGGGATTATTCCCACCTTTGAAAAATATGCCCCCGCATGTACATATCTTCCTAAAATTCTTCTCTTTCACGTCTCCTTAAGGTTGACTGATTGACTAAAAAAATAGAAATAAAAAAAAAAAAAGAAAAAGGATAGGTTTTCCTCTTCTGCTACAATTCGCATTAGGATCGCCTCGAAACTCTTCCAAGTTGGGCTTTGCCAAGTCATTCCTTTAAACTCGGGGCTTCTTTAGCCATTTTTGGGGTTCGCATCGAGTTCTTTACTAGGTCCCTAGATGGATTCCGCCTTGGTCGATCAACCTCAGGATCACGTTCGCAGTACCAATCAGATTGGGATTTTTGCTAGGTCACTGTGACCGGGGCTTCGCCAAGTCACTTCGCCTACTCAGCTCATTCAACCGGGCTTTGCCAAATGAAAGGATCTTTCCTTGCTTTAGTAAGACATGGGGCTTTGCAGAAAGTTTTTCCTCCGACCGGGCTCCGATAAGTCACATCCATCCCTAGAAGAGAGGTTTGGTCACTTCAACATCTCGCTTTGGTTATAAAAGCCTGTCGCATCGCCTTCAAGCGCCGTAGTTTAAGAAAAGGAACATTCATCAAGACCCGAGGTTTAAACCTACTCAGCTCAAGAAGGAATTCTAGTCCACGTTGACAACATCTCAAAGAATAACAGCTAGCCTCCGCACCCAAGGGATACGACCCCACCCGTTTGAAACCCGTCTTAAACAATTCCCAAACACATTCCATATGTACATCCGCACTCCCCTACCAAGTTTCCAAGAAAAAAAAAATCACCCCTAGGCTCAAGTAACGTGCCAATTGCTAGTGATAACATTTTCTCCCAAAAGCGCCTTCGTTACTTTCGTTATAACAAGATAACGCCAGGCGACAGTTTCCTAATTGTCAAGTTTTCCAAACTTTAGCTACCCATATCTCTGATTCGAAAGAGATTGAGAAGTATGCTCAAGTTTTCCAAACTTTAGCTACCCATATCTCTGATTCGAAAGAGATTGAGAAGTATGCTCAAGTTTTCCAAACTTTAGCTACCCATATCTCTGATTCGAAAGAGATTGAGAAGTATGCTCAAGTTTTCCAAACTTTAGATACCCATATCTCTTATTCGAAAGAGATTGAGAAGTACGCTCAAGTTTTTACAAACTTCTATTACCCCTATAGTGACGTAATGCCCTGTAGCCTATTTTACAAATTTACCCCCTCGTGGCTCATTTTATTTGCCTTTGGCATTTTTAATTCACTTCTTTTACAAAAATTATCAGGATACATCCGACTTTCTTTACAAAAAGTCATCAAGTTCTTTTTACTTCTTTAATCTCTGAAATAACGTCTTCTAGTTTTAGTCTCCGTTATTTCCGTCATAAAGAAATAACGTCATCTAGCTTAAGTTACCTCTATCTCCGTCATAAAGAGATAGCGCCGTAAGCTTTAGCTTCTGTTAAAAGGAAATAATTTTTAGGTGACAGCCTCCAGTAATTGTCAAATTAGGTGACAAATTTCCAAGAATTGTCAAATTAGGTGACAGCCTCCAGTAATTGTCAAATTAGGTGACAGCCTCCAGTAATTGTCAAATTAGGTGACAGCCTCCAGTAATTGTCAAATTAGGTGACAGCCTCCAGTAATTGTCAAATTAGGTGACAGCCTCCAAAGAATTGTCAAATTAGGTGACAAATTCCAAGAATTGTCAAATCAGGTGACATCCTCCAGTAATTGTCAAATTAGGTGACAGCCTCCAGTAATTGTCAAATCAGGTGACATCCTCCATTAATTGTCAAAATCTCAAGGATCCTAGACATCGTTCCTAACTATCTAGTGATCCTCGAACTACGACCTGGCTTGATTCCTCCGGGATACGTAGGTAGCCTTTTATAAAAGGTCCAGCCACTCGACCACCTTGGTCACCCAATCCATCTCGGCATTCGCCAGATTGGATCCTTTTCTATCGACAACCCCACTCGCCCTGCAAGTGACGTTGCCGAGGGGCTTCTGTAAGTACCCAAATCTGGCTCATGCCTTCCGGTTAATTTTCCCTCAATTCCGGCAATTTTTCCGGTAATTCCCGGATTTTCCTAAAGTTCCGAACAATTCGGAACTGTTTCAAGCCTTTTAAGGGCTGAAGGGAATGCTTGGTGATTAAGAAACACGTTTTTCTTAATCCCAAAACCCTTCTAGAAGGCTGCCACCTTGCACATTTCTAGAAGAGTCCAGAACTGGCTACTTATGTCGTGCGACATAACCAGCCAGAAAGACCTTCTAGAAACCTGCCACCTTGCATGTTTCTAGAAGAATCCAGAACTGGCCACTTATGTCGTGCGACATAACAAGCCAGTGAGAGTTCTAGAACCTTGCCACCTTGCATGTTTCTAGAAGGAAAACGGTTATGGCTTATCATGTCGTGCGACATAACAAGCCCATGCAGTGCTCTATAAATAGAGGCCTTCACCTCTCATTTTAAACACCTCCTCCACCCCTCAGTCCCCCTCTATAGGAAACACGCCCGTAAGCCTCCTCCTTCCTCACATACCCTCCAAATCACCCCAATCCTCCTAAATCAATTCTACACACACTTTCCACACACACACTTCTCACATACATCAAGAAATCAAGGAGTTCCCAAGGATCCAAGGCTGGACACCAACTCAGGAAGAGGACGCTAGAAGGCTCCTATATCTAACTTGATATAGGAGTTGTGGATCTTCGAGGGTAACGAGTTTCTACCCCTTTTCCACTCTCTATTTTCATTCAAATGTGAAATCTCCATGCTAAATGCCTTCATAATGTAGTATTCTGATTAAAGTTGCATACTTTATGTCATATTACCCATATCCACATTTCATTTCATTACATTTCATATAAAATCCCCGTTTTGGCTTGGTTTTGCATGAACACTCAAGATGAGTGTGGATCCCTCATATCCACACCCTCTTGAAGTGTTCATTAGTGATAAACATGCTCCTCGGGATCTATTGGTGAAGTAACTTGGCTATTTTAAGGCCTTGTTACCTCTCGTAGATCTCATTTGCCGAAGCTTCGCAAAATGGCTAGTTATGTCACGCGACATAGGCAGCCTATGTCACGCGACATAAGTAGCCGCTTGCGAAGCTTCACAGCTTTCAAGCCGCAATCTGATGTTAACCCCCATAATGCTATAATCTGATGTCTATCTCGCATTTTAGGTAACATCTATGTACATAATGTGTCATCTTTTTATTAAAATACCATTTTCATACATAAAGATGCATCCTTTGCACTTAAATCTCATTTTCATGCATAAAAATCATCCTTTTTGCATTTTAAATCCCTTTTTACATTAAAGATGTACTCTTTGTACCCAAAAACCCATTTTCATATTCAAAATGCATACTTCGCATTAAAAAACCATTCTTTGCCATTTTCATGCATCATTTGTGCATTAAATGCTATTTTCCAACGCAAAAATGCATTCTTTGCATAAGAATCTTTTCTTTGTATAAAAAGCATCCCTTGCAACCAAAAGACATGCTTTACATACAAAAATGTCATCTTTTCATTAAAGAGTCATTTTTTCATCATGCATTCCTCCTTTCCCCAACCTTGGAACGGACCGGTGTAAAAGTTCTCATCTTTGCATCGTTCCTTCCATTAAAGGTTCGTGACTTCTTTAGGACAAGGATAACCTTGAACCCTATATCTCCAATTATCGCTTAAGAATGAGTATGAAGCCTCTATACGAGCTCGACCGTCTTAAAGCGTAGGATTGATGGGCTAAGGACATTCCTTCCTAAAGAACCTCATCTTTGACCCAAAAGAGAGTCATTCTCTCGATCACGCAAGTCCCGAGGGTCCCGAGGTTTAAAATGCGATGATCATAAGTCATAAGATGAGGACGGGATCATAATCCCTAATACATAAATTCCAAGGAATCCCGAGCGACAACCAACAAATGGTTTGTACGTCCGGAAGACAACTTGGGACATCCCCCCCTTTATTTTCAAACACATGCACACAAAGAAAGCACGCAAGCAAACACGATTAATGAAATCTAGGGAGACTTGCTCCGGCAAGGCACTTTGGGTGAACGCCAAACGTTCTTCCCAAGGGGTAACTTAACCTCCGAACCCATAAAACCTTTTTTTCAAAGTTTTGAGGTAATCAAAATGGCGTGGCGACTCCGTTTTTCAAATAACTCGGATGTCTTCAAACCCGCGTGAATTCCAATAAACAAAAATTTTGGGCACACATTCACAGTTTGGCGACTCCGCTGGGGATATCCCAAAGGAGAAAAGCTTCTATTTTCAAAACAAACTAAAATCGATACTCGGTATATAGGTGGACCCCACTTACCCTTCCTGTATCGCTCCCTAACCCGGGGCTTGGGATAACCAGGTGGTTTAACAATCCCACGTACCAGTACCCCTTTTTTCGAAAAAAATAATTTTGAAAAAAAATATAATAGAAGAAAGCTTTTCCCTTTGAGCGGGTTAGACTCCCGTCGTCGATTTCATTAATCGTGCTTGCTTTCTTTACCATGCATTGCATCATTTGCATCTTGGAATCTGTGCATACTTTGAAACGGGAAATAACCCGAAAAATAGCAAAAGGAGTGGAACCTGGAAAATTGATCCATGCAGTCGTACGGCTCAATCCTCCTTGGATTCTGACCGGGCGACCTCAGTGGCAATTCCACCAGGAAAAATCATGGTTAATCTGGGTCCCTAGCAGCTTGGGGCTACTCGGCTACACCGACTGGGTCTCCCAGAAAATTTACGTGCTTATGTGTTGCATTCTTCCCCGTCCCGAAAATCATTCCTTTAAAACACATTTATGAAAATCTCTGTTTTAACTCAAAAAAGGAACATTTTTAGGAGACCGCACACTACGCGCACCTGATATATCCTGTACACTTTTGCACGCACGTCCTTCAAACCCGAGGGTGGTTCCAAATGCATCCACGGACAGCCTTACGATGCTCCCGGGCGCGCACGGAATCATCCCAACCTCCCCATGGCAGCCAGTGTCGACCAATGCACAGTCCGTGTCACACGTTTCAAAAAACCGTGACTTTTGGTTGGTTTTTGGGTCTAGTCCGTGTCATATAGCCCAGTTGCATACCCTCGTAAAGGTCAAACCTTAGTTCATAACGGAAGAAGAACTCTGCCAAAATTCCGACAAGGAAAAATTGGCGAGATCTCGACTCCGACATTGACTATTGACCTTGACCCGCACGGAATGCGTAAGAGTCAAGACCGAGTCTTTGCCAACAAATCAAAAGATCTTTCGCTCAAGCGAAGCTCTGCCAAAATTCCGACAAGGAAAAATTGGCAAGATCTTGACCCGGCATTGACTTCGATTCTGACTCACGCCCAACGTATGCAACGAAGTTCAATGTGACACCGTGTCATCCGGCTTTCGCCGCCCGACCCATGCCTATTATTTTCTCGGACATTACCGAAAGTCAAAACGTCATTTCGCTCAAGCGAAACTCTGCCAAAACTCGTTAAGGCAGAGAGACGAGACTTTCCCGGTATTGCCTTGACCATAATCCGCATCGCTCGTGCGTTGAAAGGCCCTATGACCCGCTTGACCCGTTAGGAGCGTTCTTTACTCTCGGTCGGTGGGATCCGCGTGCCCTATAGGACCCTCGCCCGGGCCGTCCACCCTGGGAGGTCGAAATACAGGTGGAATACGAGGGGCTTATAGACGTAGTGACGGAACCCGGCGATCCAGGATTTAGAGTAGTTGCGAAAAAGAAGGGCAAACCCCCCTTTTCCAACCAAATAGAAATAAATAAAAGACATTGTTTTAAGTAAACTTGAACCATTAATGTAATCATAATTGCATGGTCTGTCTCTCAAATCCCTAATCGAGACCTCCTGGTCCGATTTCCTATCCCGACCTTTCATGGTCAAATCCCTAATCGAGACCTCCTCGGTCCGATTTCCTATCTATCCCGACCTTTCATGGTCAACCCTAATCGAGACCTCCTCGGTCCGATTTCCTATCCCGACCTTTCATGGTCAAATCCCTAATCGAGACCTCCTCGGTCCGATTTCCTATTTTCCTATCCCGACCTTTCATGGTCAAATCCCTAATCGAGACCTTTTCGGTCCGATCTCCGATTTCGATCTTGGCCTTTCAAGGTCCAATCTTTTCCAATCAATTAGGATTAGGAGAAAATGAGTTAAGCGATAAGTGCATGTTACTTGAGCTTTCGGCCTAAACACTTGCCCCAGAGTCTAAACCTCACCCATCTCCGAGTCTAAACCTTGCTTACCCCGAGTCTAAACCTCACCCATCTCCGAGTCTAAACCTTGCTTCGAGTCTAAACCTCACCCATCTCTAAACCTTGCTTACCCAGAGTCTAAATCTTGCCTACCCCTAGTCTAAACCTTGCCTATCCCTTTCCGCAGGCGAGAAAAAAGTGGACGAGAATACCGGGTCGGCAACTTGTTATCGCAAAATTCTCGGGCGGTTCGCGAGAATCCTCAGTTTTGTCAGTTCAGAGAGTCAGAATGGCCGATTTGACAGAAAACAGCAGTGGTTTGGGTAATCAGATGACTAGGGAAGAAGAGCTAGCCTTAGCCCTGGAAAAGAGTCATAAGGTCCATGAGGAACAGCAAGCCATGATCATTGATGCGCTCAGTAGCCATAGGGTTCGAGATAGTGGTCAAAGCTTGATGGTTCCTGGTAGAAGATGAAACTCCCGAGATGCGGCAATTTCGGCTCCTCTATCCTATAACCAATGCCCTCCTCCATCCACATATGATCCCTTGCCAAGGACTACCCCTTTGCGAGTCCTTTCCAATGTCCCAAGCCATCGGGGTCCCGATGACCTCACCTCCTCGAGATAAGACCCGGCTTTGTTCACCACCAACGAGAGAGCAAATGCTACGGCTACCCGATTTCTCAGCCCTAGTCAGGTTCAGGTCATCATCTTGGAATGGGTCAGTTTACCGCTTCACAGCCCCAGTCAGGTTCAGGTCATCATCTTGGAATGGGTCAGTTTGCAGCTTCCCAAGCCCGACACTTTGACATGACCCCGCAAACCAATTTGGCTCGGTTCTCTCCTCGGGCTCCAAGCTCTACCCCTCTCCTCCAGTTAGGAAGTCGGACAAGGTCAAATGCTCCTCATCCAATTGCACTCAGTACATTACGCAAGTTGCTTACGCTCACCAAGTACAGTATACACATTGTTCTTCCGATCACGTCCCTCGCCGTGGTCAAGACACGTTCGGTCCTACTTTTATGGTGCCTCGAACCTCATGTCTTGGCGATCATTTGGATCGGCGCTCGGTACTCCTGGTATTCAACTATTACAAGCCATATATCCCCGTCTTCGGCAGTGTCGGACCCTATGAGGCCCCTTATGAGTCTCACCAATCCCGATCCTTTGGTTCGTATTCCTATGCTTCAAGTTTGACTTACAAGGAAGGTTACGGTCACGGTCATGCTTTGAATGCTCGGGTGTCATCTCTCCCACCGGGGTACTTCCCTCTTGTGGTTTCATTTGCTTGATGCCAATCTTGTGGCGGGGTCGTGTGGTCCTAATGCTCCTATTGACTCGTTCGAAGGAATATTGGTAGAGCCAATTAAGAAAATACGGGAAAAGCCTAGCGGCGAAAGTATCGACAATCGCTCGACTCAAGCCATCTCACCCTACCAATCTCGTGCATCTGACACAAAGGAGTCGAATCTTGACGCTTACATTGATGATTACATAAAAAGGGTTCGTGCACGGGGAAGCACTTCTGGTATGAAAATGTCTCGCCGCTATAGACCTTACCCTTCCAACACGGCTGCAACATGCGGTAAAGGAAAGAAGGCATTGTGTACAATGGACGACATCAAGAAGGTACCAATAAATAGTGGTCCTCAGAGACAACGAGAACATTTTGATGATTTTGGGATACCCATGGGCTTAATCTTCAAGGCTTTAGTAAAGCTAGGCCTCCTGGAGCCCCTTAGAGACTACCATCCAAAGAGCTCAAATGCACTCCTCGACATAAATGAGCATTGCACCTTCCATAGTCATTATGGCCACACAACCGACAACTGTATAGCCTTGAAGAAAGCGGTCGAAGGGTTAATCGAAGCGAGGCAAGCTTGAGCGGCCCGATGGACCAAAACCGACGGACTACATTCGGAATGGTGACCAAGTCAATGACCAAGGTTCGGATCAAAGAGCATCAAGAATTTACTTCCAATCTGAAGGGTAGAAATGTAGTCCAGACTCGAAGAGTAGCTAGACTAGGGTCTACCTATCCTTAAGTATAAAAAAAAAAAAAAAAAAAAAAAAAAGAAGGAAAAAGAAAATAGTCTCTCAGTCAACTTTCGTAGGTTCTAGTACTTTTCTCTTTCAATCAAGTCCTCTACGGACATTGTATTTAATCTTCAATTTTCTATAAAAGAGTCTTCTTCTTTTCTTGCTAGACTTAAGACATTATTTGCACACCTACATTACATTTAATGAAATGGTTTTACTTTATATGATCACTTGCATTGCCAAACGAACAATCTCTCGAAATAATTCACGTTCAGATTAATCCGTGTGAGAAAGTCAACTAATGCCATCAAGCCATAAACTTTCCTCACCCCACAAAAGGCCTTCATCAAAGCCATACACTTTCCCAAACCATGTCCACCTTCATCTTGACCAAGTCAACGACGGCGGCAACATCAAGGGACAACAAAAGGCCACTCGGCCGAATAATTGACCCCATGTCAACGGCAACCTAAGAGCTTGCCAAGAATGTTCAAGCGGGGGCTCGCCTTGGTCCTCATGTGCTTCAAAAAAAAAAAAAAAAAAAAAAAAAAAAAAAAAAAAAAAAAATGTAGTGCAAAAAGAGTAATACCCGGCTAATTTGAATATCCCAAAAAAGGGCGGTCTAGGCAAAAAACAGGGTTGCACATATATAAAAAAAAAAGAAAAGGAAAAATCTTAGTGCAAAAGAGAAATACCCAGCTAGGCTGAAAATCCCAAAAGGGCGGTCTAGGCAAAAACGGGGTTGCACATAAAAATAAAAGAAAAATGAGGCCAAGGACCCGGCGTTACCAATCAAAAGCTTGACGGACGAGGCAAGACCAAAGCTCGAGAAAATGAAAGTTGTCGATAACAATGGGACGGTCGAAGCAAAGCGAAGCATTTGTAGGCACGTGCAAATCCTTTCTTCCCCGATGAAAGAGGAAGCAATCGAAGCGGCCGTCCAAGAATGACTTGGTCAAGGAATCATCCCGAGGCCAGCCTCACCATCCAATCTTTTCATCCGAGCCTTTTCACTAAAGGAACCACAAATCCCATTTCCCAAGCATTCAGGCCAAGGCCGGAACTACGGCGACCTGAGCTCCTCACAATGAGGGGAACGTAGGCAACCAGCAATGGTCCGGTCATAAGCATATTCAAATTCCCAAAAACCCGGTCTCATCAAATGACCTCTCCCATAAGCATATCCAAATTACCGAAAACCCGGTCTCATCAAATGACTTCTCCCATGGACACAGTCAAATCCCAGAAAACCCGGTCTCATCAATGACCTCCCTGTACACAAACCTTTCTTTCACACCCAGTCAACCTTGATCCGCGACATTGGTTGACTTTCTCCTCATGATTAATAAGAATGTTTGTTCATATCGAGATTAGTGGTTGAATAACCCGAACATTAATAAAGGGTTTTAAGCAATCTTGTGATCATTGTAAATAAAACAAGTTTTCAGATGTCTTGACAAGTCTTCCTTTTCTACATCTTAGGAAAGATAGCGCTAAACACTGATTTTCTGTCAGCAGGGGCTTCCATACACTTTTACCAACCTTTCTACGCTTATACTCTCTCAAAAGAGTCAGACCCAAAGCGAGCTTTTGTGCCTACATCGAATAAGGCCATCAAAATAATACAAAATCGGGATTATTCCCACCTTTTGAAAAAATATGCCCCTGCATGTACATATCTTCCTAAAATTCTTCTCTTTGTCTGCGTCTCCTTAAGGTTGGTGGTTGACTAAAAAAATAGAAATAAAAAAAAAAAAAAAAAAAGAAAAAGGATAGGTTTTCCCTCTTCTGCTACAATTCGCATTAGGACTGCCTCGAAACTCTTCCAGTCTGGGGCTTTGCCAAGTCATTCCTTTAAAACTGGGGGCTTCTTTAGCCATTTTTGGGGTTCGCATCGAGTTCTTCACTAGGTCCCTAGATGGATTCAGTCTTGGTCGAGATTAACCCCGGGATCACGTTCGCGGTACCAATCGGATTGGGATTTTTGCTAGGTCACGAGGCCCGGGAGGCTTCGCCAAGTCACTTCGCCTACTCGGTTCATTCAACGGGGCTTTGCCAAATGAAAGGATCTTTCCTTGCTTTAGTAAGACATGGGGCTTTGCGAAAGTTTTTTCCTCGGGCCAGGGGCTCAGATAAGTCACATTCATCCCTAGAAGAGAGGTTTGGTCACTTCAACATACGCTTTGGTTATAAAAGCACATCGGCATCGGCTTCAAGCGCCGAGTTTAAGAAAAGGACCATTCATCAAGACCCGAGGTTTAAACCCAGTCTCGGCCCAAGAAGGAATTCTAGTCCACGTTGACAACATCTCGGCAACAACGGCGGTTCGATCCGCGCCCAGGGATACGACCCGCTGTTTGAAACCCGTCTTAAACAATTTCCAAACACATTCCATATGTACATCCAGACCCAGTCCCTACCATGTTTCCAAGAAAAAATAAAGAAAAAAATTACCCCTAGGCTCAAGTAACGTGCCAATTGCTACTGATAACATTTTCTCCCAAAAAAAAAAAAGCGCCTCCGTTATTTCCATTATAATGAGATAACGCCAGGCGACAGTTTCCTAATTGTCAAGTTTTCCAAACTTTAGCTACCCATATCTACGATTCGAAAGAGATTGAGAAGTATGCTCAAGTTTTCCAAACTTTAGCTACCCATATCTACGATTCGAAAGAGATTGAGAAGTATGCTCAAGTTTTCCAAACTTTAGCTACCCATATCTCTGATTCGAAAGAGATTGAGAAGTATGCTCAAGTTTTCCAAACTTTAGATACCCATATCTCTTATTCGAAAGAGATTGAGAAGTACGCTCAAGTTTTTACAAACTTCTATTACCCCTATAGTGACGTAATGCCCTGTAGCCTATTTTACAAATTTACCCCCTCGTGGCTCATTTTATTTGCCTTTGGCATTTTTAATTCACTTCTTTTACAAAAATTATCAGGATACATCTGACTTTCTTTACAAAAAAATCATCAAGTTCTTTTTACTTCTTTAATCTCTCGAAATAACGTCTTCTAGTTTTAGTCTCGCGTTATTTAGTCATAAAGAAATAACGTCATCTAGCTTTAGCTCCCTCTATCTCCGTCATAAAGAGATAGCGCCGTAGCTTTAGCTTACGGTTAAAAGGAAATAATTTTTAGGTGACGATTTCCTCCGAAGAAGGTGACATCCTCCGGTAATTGTCAAATTAGGTGACAGCCTCCAGTAATTGTCAAATTAGGTGACAGCCTCCAGTAATTGTCAAATTAGGTGACAGCCTCCAGTAATTGTCAAATTAGGTGACAGCCTCCAGTAATTGTCAAATTAGGTGACAGCCTCCAGTAATTGTCAAATTAGGTGACAGCCTCCAGTAATTGTCAAATTAGGTGACAGCCTCCAGTAATTGTCAAATCAGGTGACATCCTCCAGTAATTGTCAAATTAGGTGACAGCCTCCAGTAATTGTCAAATCAGGTGACATCCTCCATTAATTGTCAAAATCTCAAGGATCCTAGACATCGTTCCTAACTATCTAGTGATCCTCGAACTACGACCTGGCTTGATTCCTCCGGGATACGTAGGTAGCCTTTTATAAAAGGTCCAGCCACTCGACCACCTTGGTCACCCAATCCATCTCGGCATTCGCCAGATTGGATCCTTTTCTATCGACAACCCCACTCGCTCGCCTGCAAGTGACGTTGCCGAGGGCTTGTAAGTACCCAAATCGGCTCATGCCTTAGGTTAATTTTCGGTAATTCCGGCAATTTTTCCGGTAATTCCCCGGATTTTCCTAAAGTTAGGAACAATTAGGAACTGTTTCAAGCCTTTTAAGGGCTGAAGGGAATGCTTGGTGATTAAGAAACACGTTTTTCTTAATCCCAAAACCCTTCTAGAAAGGCGCCACCTTGCACATTTCTAGAAGAGTCAGGGCGCTACTTATGTCGTGCGACATAACCGGCGAAAGACCTTCTAGAAACATGCCACCTTGCATGTTTCTAGAAGAATCCGGAAGCGGCCACTTATGTCGTGCGACATAACCGGCCGAGGAAGAGTTCTAGAACCATGCCACCTTGCATGTTTCTAGAAGGAAAACGGTTATGGCTTATTATGTCGTGCGACATAACAAGCCCATGCGAACGACCTATAAATAGAGGCCTTCACCTCTCATTTTAAACACCTCCTCCACCCCTCGGTCCCCCTACATAGGAAACACGCCCGAAGCCTCCTCCTTCCTCACATACCCTCCAAATCACCCCAATCCTCCTAAATCAATTCTACACACACTTTCCACACACACACTTCTCACATACATCAAGAAATCAAGGAGTTCCCAAGGATCCAAGTGGACACCAACTCAGGAAGAGGACGCTAGAAGGCTCCTATATCTAACTTGATATAGGAGTTGTGGATCTTCGAGGGTAACGAGTTTCTACCCCTTTTCCACTCTCTATTTTCATTCAAATGTGAAATCTCCATGCTAAATGCCTTCATAATGTAGTATTCGATTAAAGTTGCATACTTTATGTCATATTACCCATATCCACATTTCATTTCATTACATTTCATATAAAATCCCCGTTTTGGCTTGGTTTTGCATGAACACTCAAGATGAGTGTGGATCCCTCATATCCACACCCTCTTGAAGTGTTCATTAGTGATAAACATGCTCCCTGGGATCTATTGGTGAAGTAACTTGGCTATTTTAAGGCCTTGTTACCTCTGTAGATCTCATTTTTGAAGCTTCTGCAAAATGGCTAGTTATGTCACGCGACATAGGCGGCCTATGTCACGCGACATAAGTAGCCGGTTTGCGAAGCTTCACAGTTTCAAGCTTGCAATCGATGTTAACCCCCATAATGCTATAATCTGATGTCTATCTGCATTTTAGGTAACATCTATGTACATAATGTGTCATCTTTTTATTAAAATACCATTTTCATACATAAAGATGCATCCTTTGCACTTAAATCTCATTTTCATGCATAAAAATCATCCTTTTTGCATTTTAAATCCCTTTTTACATTAAAGATGTACTCTTTGTACCCAAAAACCCATTTTCATATTCAAAATGCATACTTCGCATTAAAAAACCATTCTTTGCCATTTTCATGCATCATTTGTGCATTAAATGCTATTTTCCAACGCAAAAATGCATTCTTTGCATAAGAATCTTTTCTTTGTATAAAAAGCATCCCTTGCAACCAAAAGACATGCTTTACATACAAAAATGTCATCTTTTCATTAAAGAGTCATTTTTTCATCATGCATTCCTCCTTTCCCCAACCTTGGAACGGACCGGTGTAAAAGTTCTCATCTTTGCATCGTTCCTTCCATTAAAGGTTCGTGACTTCTTTAGGACAAGGATAACCTTGAACCCTATATCTCCAATTATCGCTTAAGAATGAGTATGAAGCCTCTATACGAGCTCGACCGTCTTAAAGCGTAGGATTGATGGGCTAAGGACATTCCTTCCTAAAGAACCTCATCTTTGACCCAAAAGAGAGTCATTCTCTCGATCACGCAAGTCCCGAGGGTCCCGAGGTTTAAAATGCGATGATCATAAGTCATAAGATGAGGACGGGATCATAATCCCTAATACATAAATTCCAAGGAATCCCGAGCGACAACCAACAAATGGTTTGTACGTCCGGAAGACAACTTGGGACATCCCCCCCTTTATTTTCAAACACATGCACACAAAGAAAGCACGCAAGCAAACACGATTAATGAAATCTAGGGAGACTTGCTCCGGCAAGGCACTTTGGGTGAACGCCAAACGTTCTTCCCAAGGGGTAACTTAACCTCCGAACCCATAAAACCTTTTTTTCAAAGTTTTGAGGTAATCAAAATGGCGTGGCGACTCCGTTTTTCAAATAACTCGGATGTCTTCAAACCCGCGTGAATTCCAATAAACAAAAATTTTGGGCACACATTCACAACCTCTTGTATCAATAAAATTAAGTCTTACAATTCAATCTTCCATCTTCTCTTCTTTGTTGTTTGACTTCGACTCTTTCTCTATAATTCTATCATGGTATCAGAGCAAAATGATCCATTTTAGGACTTCTCCACCCAACCCTAGCGGCACAACCTAAAGCCGCCATACACCAACCACCACCACCAAAAGCTTCCGCCCCACCTTCTCCTCCTCCACCTCCACCCCCACCTCCACCTCCAAAAAGGGATTCCCCTTCTCCTTCTCCTTCGAAACCCACTACCACCAGGAAATTTCTTCTTCTTCTCTCCAAACCCAAATCTCTTTCCATTTCCAATTCCAATTCCCCACCATCAACTTCTCAATCTCATCCAATCAAGGCTTCTTCTTCTTCTTCCAATAATATTAAGAGTACTCCTGTCCCACCCACCGTCCGCCGTGACCAACATGCAACACCTCATCTCCACCACAAAGCTTCCGCCCCACCCTATCTCCACCCTCGGCATAAACCCCTCCTTGCCAAAACCCCATGCTTGCTTCCACCTCCACTCTCAAATCCCTCGGCACAATCCTACAGACGAAACCTTACCCAATTTCTTTATTTTTCTCTCTTTAAATCTTCCTGTAAGTGAGGCTGGCGCCTCACCATTCCTCAGGCGGCCGCCTCACTCACAGCCTCTCCCCTTCTCTTCAACTACCAAGCCACGGCAAACCCTCCTAGCCGATACCCCCCCCCCTTTTCTTCAAACAAACTCGGCAAACCCATCGGCCGAACCCCCTTTACACCTTACTTCTAACACCTTCGGGAAACCCCGAAACCCTATCCTTCAAACAACCCTTGGCAAACCCCACTGACTGCCATCACCAGGCTGAAACCTTATTTGTTTCTCTTCTTCTTTCTTCACCTTCTCCAAACCTTCCCCCTTCAAACTCATCAGCAAACCTCCTACTGAAACCTTATCTATCGCACAAACCTCAGCTAAAACCCGGCTCGTCGCATCACTCTCCAAGCTTGGACTTATCCAAAGATCGTCCATCTTGCGGGGGCATGTTAAGGATACATCCTCCTACGTCCTCCTAATACATTCACCTATACAACCTTCAACATTCCACCCTTCAACATTCCAACCTTCAACATTCCAACTCCTCATTCATCCTCAAGTCAAGTCAACATGTTCTCATTCATCTACTCATTCATTTACTCAACTGATGTATAGATTTAGGATTCATTCATTTACTCAACTGATGTATAGATTTAGGAATCATTCATTTACATATCTTGTACTATAAATATGTACCTCTTGTATCAATAAAATTAAGTCTTACAATTCAATCTTCCATCTTCTCTTCTTTGTTGTTTGACTTCGACTCTTTCTCTATAATTCTATCAGATACTTCTTTCGTCGCATATAGATTGTCCCACTATAGAAAAAAATATTTTTTTTTAAAAAAAAGAAAGAGAAATAGTTATATCTTAAAACTAAAAGTTTGAAATTTAATAGCAAGAACATTTATAAATTTTTCCCAACTCTTGCTCTTCCATTCACTCAATGGCCAGATTAAATGACACTATGTGCTCCCACAACTACATATCCTCTTTAGACCCGAATAAAACAGCGTATATATATTGACAAACCTAGGTACCACTATCTAAGACTCTTTAAACTGAATATAGTAGCGTATTTATATTGACAGAAACAACAAAGTTAAAATTAATTAACTAATGTTCTCTAAATCTAAAACAAGAAGTCAAGAACAACAGATCAATTCTTAAAAAAGAAGATACGTCCTCCGTCCCATATAGGGCTGTTATGCGAACCGAGCAGCTCGAGCTCGACTCGAAAAAACTCGACTCAAATGAGCTCGAGTTGAAGCTCGAGCTCGAACAAGAATTTTAACTCGTGAAATTTTCGAGTCGAACAGGCTCGACTCGTGAGCTCGACAAAGCTCGTTTCGAACTCGACTCGACTCGAGCTCGACTCGATAAACTCGATAAAAGCTCGAATTTTTCATTGTTTGTGATCAACTCGAACTCGACTCGTAAAGCTCGTCAGTAACTTGATTTTTTATTTTATACATTGATTTCATATACACACACACACACACACACACACACACACACACACACACACACACACACACACACACATATATATATATATATATATATATATATATATACTCCCTCCGTCCCATTACAAACCACAAATATTTCTTTTTTTCCGTCCCATTATAAACCACAAATTCACTATTCCCTCCACTCATTCTCTCTCCTATCATTATTTTAATACTCACAACACCATTATAATTTACTATTCCCTCCACTCATTCTCTCTCCTATTTTACTTCTACACTCACAACATTTATATCATTATTTTTTTCCTTAATCTCCGCGCAAACAGTAAATTTCTTTTTACTAATGGGACGGAGGGAGTATATAATACTCCCTCCGTCCCATATTATCTTACCCATTTTGCTATTTTGGGCGTCCCACTTTAAAGTCACACTTTCCTAAAAAGAAAACTTTTTAATACTTCTTTATTCATGGGACCCACTTGTCATACTCA
This sequence comes from Adenophora triphylla var. japonica, assembly GCA_022495995.1. NCBI lineage: Eukaryota > Viridiplantae > Streptophyta > Magnoliopsida > Asterales > Campanulaceae > Adenophora > Adenophora triphylla. The sequence continues at coordinate 96,925 of JAFEMH010002025.1, read as the reverse complement.
CAACACTTTTCAAATTTACTATTCTCTCCACTCATTCTCTCTCCTACCCACTCACAACTCCTACTTTAATAACATTATTCCTTATTTTTCGTTCTCAACAGTAAATGAGTAAGCTATTATGGGACGGAGAGAGTATTTTTTTTTTTTGATAAAGAAAACTGTTTTGGACTTTAAGGCCCATAATTCATTTATTATGTAAAAAGAGTCCAAAACTCGAGTTTGACTCGTTTGAACTCGAGTTCGATAACAACTCGAACTCGAAATAAACTCGTTAAGCTCGAAAATTTGTTTCCTAAAAAAGCTCAAACTCGAACTCGGATCGTTTAAGCTCGTAATCGAGATCGACTCGAGAAGCTCGCGAACAACTCGAACTCGATTGAGCTCGAGTTCGAACCACCGATTGAACTCGAACTCGAACTCGAGAAAAACTCGAACTCGAGAAAAACTCGAACTCGATAACTATCAAACGAGCTCGAACACAGAAAACTCGTTCAAACTCGACTCGTTTACAGCCCTGGTCCCATATATAGATATTCCCATTTTTTAGTGATTAATTTGATTGAAATTCGAAAAATACATTTATCCAATTTGAAATTGTCAATAACCATGGATAAGTGAGAGAAACTCACGGGTGTTGTCCCAAGTATTGGCATCGCTTAAAATAACATTGTTGACAACAGTCCAACCAACAAATTTTTTTTTGAAAAAAGTTTTGTAGAGGAAATTTAAAGCACACAAGAGAGAGTATATTTTCTCAAGTTATATAAATATAACTTGAGGTTGTCCGAAGGCGAAGACCTTTCTTATAAATATGCGTTAGTTATAAGGTCGAAAAGTTCCCTAATGATTTTCAATCAATAGCACAATGGAACGACTAATCTAGAACACACTCTATATATGAAAACTCTATCTCAAACACATAAACACTCTAAGAATGAAAGCTAAACACTTTAGCTCACGGGTGTTGGATAGAGTGTTGCCAACACATGTTATAACACTACGTGACTGTGTTCTATCGTTTGCAAATCTCAAATTTGGATTGGGTGATTTGAATTTGTAAGATCCTTGCACTTATATAGGCTTGTTGAACTTGAAGCCTACTCAATCTCACCAGATTTCAGCCATGTGAACCACATTGACACTTTCAGCTCCAACTTTCTTGATTGTAGGGAGACTTGGTATTCCCTTGATTCATTGCTTGTACTCCCGTGCTTTTTCAGCCTTGTACACATTATCTATTCAGTCATTCAATGTAGACAAGACTCTAACCAGCTTTGTTTGTTCTATACTTTTACACATAAATAAATATTTACATATAACTTTCTTTTTCTTACTCATTTGTCACGTTTTGTACATCTAATAGAACCTGTTCAAACACACAAAAACAGAATTGAAACAATTAAAAATCACTTTGTTTTTTATGAATAAAATGTAGTAACTATTTATATTTTGAACTGCCAGCACGATGGCAACACATGAGGCAACAGCAGTGACAAAACACTAGTATGGCAACACATGAGACAATACCAATGCCAACACTAGTGTTAACACTAACACAATTTATATTTCAAAAATTAGGACTATCTTTATTGGACAAAGGACTATAAAGAAAATAATTTTATCTTTTCAATATTTATTAAAGCAACATGTAAGCATCACCTAAATTGACCAAAGGCACATCAGCATCCCCCCTCCCTCTTCCAAACACAGAGACAAAATCATACAAACATCATCCAAGTATCTCTCTCCCTTCAAACCTATTCCTAGTTGGTGAACTGGAAATCAACAAAATGTGAACCCATGGTTACGTTGAGGTGGATGTGGGGCAAGCTAAAAAGACAACAAAGACGGAACTCAAACTACTCTCTCAAAACAAGTAAATTTGAAAACCCTAATTTACACCCTCCCCCACTACAAGAAAAATGGCTTTTCCCGGCACTTTTATTCCGGCACTTAATTTTGTGCCACCAATTTCCGGCACTTTTTTAATAAGTGCCACAAATTTCCGACACTTTTCAGAAACTGCCACAAATATCCGGCACTTTTTTAGAAGTGTCGCTAATTTTCGGCACTTTTACAAAAGTGCCGCTAATTTTCCGGCACTTCTTTAAAAGTGCCGCTAATTTTCCGGCACTTTCTTAAAAGTGCCGCTAAATTCACGGCATTTTTGAAAAAGTGCCACAAATTTTCCGACACTTTTGAAAAATTGCCGCAAGTTTTTCGGCACTTTCTTAAAAGTGCCGCTAATTTTTCGGCACTTTTTTAAAAGTGCCACGAAGTTTCGAAACTTAGTTTTTTTAACCCTTAATATCTGATTTTCACAATGAAAAATTGATTACAATGACTATTTCATTTATAAGGTAAATATATTACTAACTCTGAAATAAATATAAAAAAAATGTTTAAATTAATCTTGATCATAAAAAAATTTGATTTTAGGACGTTTATTTTGGAACGTAGGCAATATAGTAAAGTTGCTTAGAATAAAACCACAAATTTATATTTTGATATAAATTTGAATTCATTAAACAAATACTCCCTCTGTCCCGCTACAAACCGCACACTTTCTATTTTGGGCGTCCCATTACAAACCGCACACTTGCTAAAATGGCAAAGAATCTTTACTATTCCCTCCACTCATTCTCTCTCCTATATTATTTTAATACTCACAACACCATTATAATTTACTATTCCCTCCACTCACTCTCTCTCCTATTTTACTTTTACACTCACAACATTTATATCATTATTTTTTTCCTTAATCCCCGCGCAAACAGTAACAGTGCGGTTACTAGCGGGACGGAGGGAGTATTGGGAATAGACAAAATATAATATTTAATATAAAAGAAACACACAAGGTTGACTAGGATTTATAAATGTGTTCAAAGAAACTTTTTATTAAGTTTATACTACCTCCGGTCCAAAATAACTGTCACTTTTTGAGTTCTCACAGATTTTAAAAAAAATAATTATTATTATGATTTAATTAAAAAACTAATAATTTTGCCCATTTAAAAATGAAAGTACCCGAAGAAAGTATATTTTACTTGTATTTTTAATTTTTTCTTTTCCTTTTCCTTTTTGTACTCATATTTTCTAAGAAAAGGATATAATTCTTTTCCTTAAAATTTTCACCAAATTATATTTCCCTCCCACTTTTCTCCAATTCATTCCAATATTTAAGTTTTTACCGCTTTGACGACCTAATTTACCCTACCCAAGCAAAATCGCAAACAAACGCCGCTCTGTTTCCCCTTTCTCTTCTCTTCTCGCCCTCGCTCTCACTCTCTCTCTCCAGCAACTTCGATTTCTCGGCGTCTCTTTTCCGGCGAAATTCATGGTGCCGGCGTCTATTTTCCGGCGAAATTCGTGGTGCCGGCGTCTCGTCCGACGCCCAAATACATCTCCTACCCTCTCCGCCGAATTGAACAAGGTATTGATAAGCTTTAATTTATAGATTGGTTAGATTGATTGCATATTTTGTTCGTTGTTCTTCCCGTCTACCTTGTCTCAATTTTATGTTTCTAGGTATCTATTGGAATCTTGAGTCGTGATTTACTTATGGTTGTGGCTTTTGATTCACACTGTGCAGAAAACCTCTTGGCTTTGTTCATCATCTGCTATACTCCGTAATTTGATTATACAGACTTCTTATTTACTGGTCTCGGTTAAAAATGGATTCATGTAGCCAATTGACTAGTTCTCTCACTACTAAACAGGAAGCTAGGTGATGTTTTCATAAGATTGACGTTACTAAGATCCTTATGCATGAGGACATTTGCTGGCATAAAAAATCTAATGTAAAGTGGATCTGACTGTAATTGTAAGCTCTTTCATAGGATGGCGGTTGAGAGATGTAGGAGTAGTTATATCTCAGAGGTGCAGTTGGAGCTCAAAAAGATTGTGAGTTATCCTCCTTTGAACCCAGACTCGATCTCTAGTTTCTTTGAAATTTGTTCCTAGAGGAGTGCTATAGTTGACCTAGAATTGAGGGTTTTGACCACTGTCCTTTTGCTAGAGAGATATGTTTCGTTTGAGAGAGTTTTCAAATGAGTCTAACAAGCAATAAAAGGGATGGTTGCAGATAAGACTCATGGGCCTGATGGCTTCCTCTGGCGTTTTCCCACTCTAGTCTGGATATTGTGAAGAAAGATCTTATACGAAAGTTTGTGGGAATTGTATTATTGGGAGGAGTATTAATCTATGTTTATTACTCTTGTGCTTGGACGTGTTTTGAAGGATCGTTCAGTTAAGGCTAGTTATTATAGGCAAATTAGCTTGGTGATGAGTGCTTATATGATCATTACTAGGGTTCTGTCACTTACAGGTTTGTGTTGGGCGATACCATTTTGGAAGCTTATTCTGCTGTTAGGAGCTAAATTCGGAAGCTTATTTTGCGGGTCAGTGCTAATGGTGTTGTTAGGATCTTTCCAGTGTACCGTGTATAATGAATTTTCGGGGTGGGGGGTGGAACGGTTGTTTCTGATTTGGTGGCAGGATAAATAGCAGGAAGTATTAGGTTGTACTTTCTTTTAGCTTGTGATATTGCTGACAAGCTATCGAGGGATGTGCTATTGTTTATTTTCAAGCCCACCTCTTCTATTTCCAGCTTAAAGACAGCCCTGTTTGCCCATGCGCATTGGATATAGATTTTGGGAAGGATAACAAATGTTTAGGTCAGCTTATAAGACTCCATTATTAAGACTTGTGGTTGACATGGAAAACTTTGGAGAAATATAAGCATAAGGCTCATGCAGGTATGCAGGGGGTGGGGGTTCAACTGATCCTCAATTTGAAGCCTTTGAGGAAGTAATTCACCCTTCTAAACTTCCTGTGCCATCTCAGTTCTATCAAACGGGCACTCTTAGTTGAGTAAAGCTGACCTTTTGTTTCCTTGAATGTTTTAGAGCTGGCGATTTAATGTACTATTGAAGATGAAAGAGACCGGTGAAGCAATATTAGCGATAATCTTGAAAAGTTTGAACTATGGGAAAAGTTGATAATCTTATATTTCCTTGACTAGAGTAACTATAATTGGCTAACTCGTCTTTAAGCTAGCATCCAGTTAGTGGGCTTATTCATCTTTAAGCTAGTAATCTGTTAGTTTGTAAACAATGATTGTTTTAAATCATCTGAATCCGCATTTGTTTCTTATATTACATTTTTTTTTTTTGTAATTTCTATATTGGTCATTTTTCTTTTAACAGGATGTCGCTTTCGTTGTTGATGGATGGGCTCTTGAAATCGCACTAAAGCATTACCGGAAAACATTCACTGAATTAGCAATATTGTCTAAGACAGCTATATGTTGTCGTGTTACACCATCCCAAGAGGCACAGGTAGACTATTTGACGAAGTGTACTTTTATGTATGTGCTTTGTTTGCATACTTTAAGCTTGGAAGCTACAACTTTTTGGTTTGTGTGGGTTGTTTTTTCTTTCCTAGCGCCCGTTAGGCTTGGACAATCAGTTTTTGTATTTTCGATGGTAGTTCAAATTGAGATTCTTCTGTATTTTCTTGCCTTCCGTATGACATTTACGAATAGATCTGCTCTAACTAACATCTGCTGAAAGTTCTTTTATGAATCTAGAAAAATGTAAACCACGACGACCCTCCTAAAACATTTTTAGGCTTAAAGTTTGAAATTACAATGATTCAATTTTTATTGCAAAATCAAATTTTGATTTAGTTTCAATATATCTTTGAAATTACAATGGTCTTTCTTTTTGTACTTAATTCTCTTGTAGTTGTTTAACTTTTCCTGGCTTGCCTTTACCACAGCACCTCTTCTTTTTCTGGGAGAACATATTTTACTCTGATTTCCTTTGGTTGTCGTTCTCCGATTAAATAATGCTAAAACTTTAAAATGGCAATGTACAATGAACCTAGGATTCGATTAATATATAATGGTTACATACTTTGCTGACATGGCTAATATGGGGTCCTAATGGCAAAGGAAGCCTAGATGGCATTTTGAAAATAGATCATGTTGATTACACAATTTGTTTTTCGTAAAATACTCTCCCTTTCTCTGCTCTTTTACGTCCGTTAATAGCCAACCATGTTCACCATCTTAGGGTACCCATTTTTTTTAATCAAATAAAGCAATCTCTCTCCCTGCTGGCTGCAATTCAATTCTCATCCCAGGCAGATCTCAAACATTCATGTTGATATTCTTACTATACCAGGAATCGGAAAGTCTTAATTATAACTTTGGATACAGCTTTATGCTGAATTCTCCAACATCAAGGTCTCTTTACTATTCAAGTATTTTCCTAGAGGTTCCAGATTTTGACATCTATATTTTGTTGGTTTACAGAGTTCAGGTTTCTCAAACGTTTGATACTTGTCCATGGACGGTATTCATATAATCGGACTGCGTTTCTCTCTCAGTATTCCTTCTATAAATCCCTCTTGCTATGCTTCATCCAGATCTAGTGAGTATTTTCTTGGATTGCCTAGTGTTACCCTTCTGTGATTAATTTCGCCGACTTTTTAAATTCTTCTTACTCATTACTTTGCGTTATTGTAGTGGAACACGATAAAATGCACTTTTCATTATGTCATCGTTTAGTTTAATGCACTTTTCATTATGTCATCATTTAATGTTGTCTTAATTGATTTCAGATTTATCAAGCAAAGAAGAAAAAGCTAGATGATGTTAACAATCAGGTACTTATTATTATTTCACTTTGATTCCATGATATTAGTGTACTTGCCTCATTTTTGATAAGAATATGTTGTGAATTTGTTAATTACATTCTTTAGTATTCTGATGATAGGATACTAGTTAAAGGATTTATTTTCTATTTCTGCTATGCTTTTCTGTGTTTGATCTATAACTGGGGGGGGTGTTTAAGTTTTTAAAGTCTTTAAAGGAAGTTTACATCATTCAGTTGTTTATTGTTGTCCTAGTCAGCAAGTTGTTCTGAAATTTTTCTTCCTACTTAATATGGCTTTTTATGCTTCAATGATTTTCTTTACTTCATTTCATGCTGTATAACGTAAGTAGACATTGTACCGAGTGGTGGTTAGTTTCATCAAAGGATTTTTCACTAAAATGGTCGTCTTAATTACTGGCCTACTTGGTGGCTACTTATCCGGTTGCTTTTCATGCGCTAGGTTTGTTGGGGTCGGTGCTCAGCGTGTAAGATCCTTATTTCAAGCAGCAAAAAAGAAGGTTTGTTTCACTGCTACATCATTATGACGTTTATTGGAAATTGGCTGTATCTTTCTCTCAGTTATGTCATGGTATCAAAACATGCCTGTTAACATTATGATTCGCACAAGAATTTGGCAGTTTGATCAGTTTAGGGGTTTCTTAGGTTTGTGTTGTTGGATTACTTGTCATTTTTGCGACACGGCTCATGGTTATGACTTCGGTATCAAAACATGCTGTTAACATTATGATTTGCACAAGAATTTGGCGGTTTGATCGGTTTAGGGGTTTCTTAGGTTTGTGTTGTTGGATTACTTGTCATTTTTGCGACACGGCTCTATGGTTATGACTTCGGTATCAAAACATGCTGTTAACATTATTTTGATGGTTAGAGATTTTGATAGTTGGGATTTCTTCAAGTTCTCTCCCTCAACATTAAGTAGTGCATGTTCGGTCTCTTGAATGATTTAGTTCTTACAAAGCACATTTGTGTGCTCGGACTTGGAGGTTGGTTCGAGAGGGGAGCTAGAATTTTTATTAAACAAAGTCAAGATTATTTTGAATATGGAATACTATGATTGAATATGGAATACAAAGTCAAGATTATTTTTAATGCTATAATTGTTTGTTTGCAGGTGATGGATCACGTCTCTTGTAATACATTCGCTATGGAAGAAGACCATTATCTCATCACGCTTTTGTTTGAACAATTGAATATTTAGCTTTTGGTGTTATGATGTCAAGGCTGTATACCTTGCTTAAATTTTTGAATTATTACTTTCTGAATGATGTAATTTATACTTATTTTCTTTGATGACAATGAGAAAAAGTTATCTTTTATATACTTTGTTGCAGTTAGTCAAAATTATGTAGGAATGTGGCATTAAATATGCTTGAGATTTGTATCTATTTGTAGTGAATTTCCGGCAGCAATCATATCCGTCAGTTCATTAATACTGTGCAAAAATGCCGAAAATGTGTGGCACTTTTCAAAGTGCCGGAAAATTAAGGCACTTTTTTAAATGCCGAAAATTTGAGGCACTTACAAAACTGCCGGAAATTTGTGGCACTTAAAAAACTGCCGAAAAATTGTGGCACTTTTAAAAGTGCCGAAAAATTGTGGCACTTTTCAAAGTGCCGGAAATTGTGGCACTTCTGAAAGTGCCGGAAATTGTGGCACTTCTGAAAGTGCCGGAAATTGTGGCACTTTTCAAAGTGCCGGAAAATTGTGGCACTTTTAAGTGCCGGGAAGTATTGCCGACGCGACTTATTACGGCACTTATAAAAGTGCCGAAAAATGTGCCGCAAATAGTTTTTATGGCACTTTTTTCTCATTTGTGGCACTTAAAAAAGTGCCACAAAAATCTGTTTTTGTTGTAGTGCCCCCACCCCAATCAAGATTTAAACATGAAAAATAAGATCTATTGACAACAGATTAATTAAGAACAACACAATTATGACAGAGTTGTTAAAATAGACCCATATACATTGGCCAACTACAGTTTTCCTTGCAAACTCAGAAATCTATTACATCATTATAAACGATCCAGTTTATTCGCACTAAAATTGACCAAAGGCATATCAGCATCCCCCCCCCTCCAAACACTCGTAGAAACATCATCCAAAATAGAATAAACACAACACACGATGACAAAAAATTAATTGCACATCTGTACTCCTCAAATTCTAAATTTGTTGTCTAAAAAGTTATATAGTAGTACCAAAATATACCAAAAGAGAGTTTAGAAGGTTGCAGCTGGAGAAAGAAAACTAAATTAAATTAGCCCCTAAGAGCTATCAAATCCAAAGACATCATCTATTAAACAACCCATAAACCCAATTTGCATTCAAAGAAAAGAATGCAACAAATCACTTAAATTAGCCCTTAAAAGCTATCAAATCCAAAGTCATCATCTTTTAAACAACTCATAAACCCAAATTGCATTCAAAGAAAAAAATGCAACAAATCAACAAATCAGTGAAACAAATCAACCCTAAAAAGTAAATTTAAAACCCCTAAGTTTTAACTTAAGAGAGAGATAGAGAAAGAGCGTACCTGGAGCGAGCAGAAACTCGAGAACGGAAAGAAGTGTTTGCTCTCTCAGTGATTGCTCAATCGAGAATAACTTATGCAGAATACAGGTTTTAGAACCTTTAAGTGTATATATTGCAAAAGAATCATTCCTTTCCTGATTTTGGAGGAGATAGTAGAGAGAAAATAGCAACTGGAATCCATGGAAAAAAGGCAAAAGAATTGGTCATTTTCCAATTTAGAGAGGAGATGGAGTTCAAATGAAAAATGAAACAACTCGGAATCCCTGGAGAAAAGGGCAAAAGAATCAGTCTTTTTCCAATTTATAGAGTAGATGGAGTCCAACTGGGAAGATGAAAGAAGGCGATGTTAAACTCTAGAAATCGTCAATCTAGAGTCATAGGATGATTTTGTTAGAATTAATCTGAACCACAAAAATAAATGATGAAAACAATATCAGCCTTTGGATCGCATCAGTTATGCATTGATGTGAGCCGCTCTTTATCTAAAGTCAATACGCGGTTAACATTGAGCATTATTGTATATTAGATCGGGAGAATGTCTCATAAGTTATAAAAATGTATCATAATATCCATAAGTTCCTTTTCACTTTGTATTATCATGTAAACATACTACATAAATGAAAGTGGATAATATTACATACTGAATATAATACAGTAATACAACATGAATGGTGATAGATGGCAAAATTGTTCATCGGCGGCGGCGGCAGGAGGCAATATTGATAATGTTGTATCATAATTTTTAAATATTGCATATTGCTTGGAGTATAATATTACTAGATAAAAACTTATGAGAAATTTAATTTAATAAGAAACTTGAGAAAAATAGATTTGTTCCAAAAGAACTTATGGGTCAAATTCCCACCTATATTCTATATCCAAGCTTAAATTACAAAAAATCATTGTCCACAAGAATTATAGAGAATTATGTAATTAATATTACTAAGTTGTTGTTATGAATAGTGAGGTAGAAAATATTATTAAGTGTATTTGTTGATATAAGTATGACGAATGACTTTATTAATTAAAGAATTAGTATTAATTTGAAGTTTTCATTTAAATTAGGAGTATAATTTTAAGAAGGATATTATGGTAAATTTTGAAATTTGAAATTTGATGAAAGAAAGAAGTATTTCCTATTTTTTAGCATGTGCAACTTCCATCCAATCAAAAGTAATAAATGTTTAAATTTAAGCACAGCTATTAACTAGATACTTATACTTTGACCCTTCTTTGTTTTAATTAATCTAATATTTACCGCAAGTTCTTAATGTTTACATTACAGCCCTCCACGTCTTTTTGCCATTTTCAAGAACTTTTCTTTTTTTTTCTTCAAAATACAGCTGGAAAGAAGCTTATTATATCCTATTCACACTAAGTTTGTAGCCCTTTTTTCTTTTTTTTTTGATTATCAGGGTTAGAACTGTAGGGTTATTCGCAGGCCAATTAGGCCCACATGAGTGTCACAGCGGAGGTAAATCGCGGATATGTCCAAATCAGCCAGGGTGGCAGCACCCCTTATACTCCTGGCCGAGCCCTCCTACAACGCGGTAGTTGAACTCCAGCGAGGTTGCAAGCCCAATCTGCTTCATGCTTGAATGGATGTGCGGGGGACTCTGGACCACGAAACAGGGATAGGAACATAAACCACAAGGATTCCTCTTGAAGTGAATCGAACCGATGACCTCCCCTTCGGGAGGCCACCAAAGCAACGCCAATACCACTGGGCCAAAGCCCATTAGGTTGGGCCAAAGCCCATTAGGTTTGTAGCCCTTTGATTCGGCGGGGCTTTGCTAAGGGTGCGCTCCAGAGTTTTTAATGGGAAGAAAAGAAAGGAAGTGGAGAGAAAGGGAGGGGAAGGAAGAGAAGGGAAGGAAATTTAAAATCCTTTCAACATGCTCCCGAGTTAGGAAGGAAATGGGAGGAAACACTCATATTTTCCTTTTCATGCTCCCGAGTTTTGAAAAGAAATGAGAGAAAATAAAAGAAAATTACATTTGTACCCTCACAAAACTTTAATAATAGCACATCACCTTTCTTTGGCCTGGTTTTAAGCCATCAACCATTGAAGGGATTGACCTTTGAAGATCTGCCACTGAAAACAAAATAAGCTCCTTGTTCACAAAGTCGCTGTCCTTGATATGCTTCTCCTTCTGATCAAGGTAAGTACCCGGCTGTAGAAGCAAAGAGGGTTTTTGTTAAAACGATAAATACTATTTTCGTCTCATTAAAATTTGAGAAAAAGAGCTGCATCATCTCCTACCTCAAACTGACGGAGCCAGTTCTTCCTAGCCTCAATTTTCTTCTTGCTGAAGGCAAGTTCAATTGCATCTCCATCATTCTCATCTGTGCTTTTCAAGATCTTTAAAATATTCCTTTGCTTCCTTTGATGTGCTTGTTCCCAGGCCTCATACTCAGGCATGGTATAGAAGGATAGCACCCTTCCATCTCTATGTCTAGCCTGTTAAACAACAAACGGCAATTGAAATGATAGAGAACCAACTCATACTCTGCCACTGATAGTTCCTCTTTGGTCTCAACAGGTACCAACTGAGCCAAACATTACCCCCAATATTCCAGCAATGGGGCTTAGATAGCGCTGATGAATTCCACACCCGATACTAACAATTAAGCAAATTATACCTGTACTATTTTATAAAAAATAAGAAAAGCTATGGAGTCTAAAGATATAAAACTCGAAGTCTCAAAATAAGAGATAGATTGCAAGATGTCACTTTCACAAAGAACAACCAAAGTGAACAATGATAATAAATTAGAAGCATCAGCAAGATTATCAGGACTACAGCACTTCCAGTAACGACAAGGGTAATGAACTATTCCAATAAGCTTTAGTAACACTGTAACAGATAATTGTATTGAGGAAGTAAGGAGCATATACAATGTGTTTGTTTGCTTGTTTGATTTTTTCCCATTTCTCTTATGAAAAAAAAAAGAATATATATTTGAAATGAAAAGAATATGCATTCAAACAGGCAAAAAGCCCATCAAAAGAGGAAGGAGCATATAACAGACAATTCAAGTTTTTCACCTCTGTTTCCTCTGTTCTACTTTCCAGATGAAAAGTTCCACCCTTCTGCAGAACAGCACTGTCCTCACAGCCCCATTAGCCCATTTCCGTCTCTCTCTCTCTAACACCTGCCTGATAATACAAAATATCCCACATGAAGAGAAATGGCAGGAGCTTCATGAATAAAACTGAACCTGGTAAAATGAAAATATCAGATACTCACTATCATCTGCATATCAGATACTCGCCATCATCTGCTTCTGCATCACCATCATTGTGTATAAAAACAGCAGCTTTTCACCAATTTTGAGTTTTGAGGATAAAGATCTCGACACATACACCCATCAAAATTAATAAAATTAAATTATTCTACTAAGAACAGAAACAACATGTGTGCAAGAAAATCGGATACAATTTGACAGAAGCTTGAAAATTATCACAAATCATGTAAAGATCGACCAATATAATGCAAAGTGAAACATACCTCTTCCATAAACTTGACAATGGAGTTGCTTGGTTCGCAGTTGGAACGAAGAAGAAGGAGTTCAGCAGCGCTGCAGAGCAGCAGCAGCAGCAGCGCCGCAGAGAAATGGCGGGAGCAGCAGCGCAGCGCAGAGGGAGAAATGGCGGGTAGAGCAAAGCGGGGAAATGACGATCGATTTGTGGTTGTGGGATATATATCTGATTGATTTTTTGTGAGGGGTAAAAATGGAATTATGTAAAAAAATTTGAGCCAGGCATTTTCTTTCCTCTCAAATCTTCTCAATTTTGGGATGATTTGAAAAGTGGGAAAATCCCAATTGCTTTCCCTCCCTTTCTCTTCAATTCCTTCATTGCAAAACTTGGGAGCAACCATGGAAGGAAGATTTGTTTTCACTTCCTCTCCTTTCCTTTCTCTTCTCTCCAAATTTTATCTCTGGAGCGCACCCTAAGAGTTTCAGCAAATCTCAACTTCTTCCCCCCTCCCCCTCTCTCTCCTACTTTCTCTTTCTACATACTAGTAATCTGAGTTGGGGTAAAGTAAATTCATTTGCATTTAGCCTACCCATTTTCTTGAAAAATACAGCTCAATTCTTCATTCATAGTGGTATAATTAAAGTATTAATTGTTGGGTTTGTACACTTTTGCTGTAAAAACAACTCCCCTTTTTGTAGAAGCAGGAAGGAAAGGCTTAATCTGATTTTCCTCAAGTTGGTTCTCAATTTATATGGCTTCTCAATCATCCCGAAAGAAAAAAACTTGTTCAGGTACTTCATCTTCAACTTTACTGCTCGGTTTGTAGTAATCAATCTGCATTCTTTCTGTTATTTGGATTTCCCAACCCAATAATTGATTCCAGAATTGATGCACTTGAGATGTTTGATGTTGTGTATGACAGAAATATGAGTCTTCTTTTTAGCCAAAAAAAGACAAGCACGTTTCAACGGTTTCTTCTTAGCTGGTTTGCTTAACTTACTTTTTGTGCAATGGCATGTAACTTTCCCCTAATACTAGATAGCAGAGGGCATAGGATTCGTTATGCATTTCAACGTCTTTGAGTAGTGATTTTGAAGCCTCATTATTCAGTCAGCTGCATATTCTGGTTCAAAGTTCTTGTTTGTTTCTTCCTCTGGATCTGGGTACCTTGGTGGATGTATCCAAAGGGTTACTGATTTTGGATCTACATTAGTTAAATTGAGTGGTATTTGGTCTGATTCTTCATAAATTGATGCATCGATGGGGCTTCATCATCCAAGTCTCGCGATGCTTATTCTGTTGGTTTGTTCCTTTTGGTGGTCTAGAATTGCTGCCCAATCCTCTCCATCCTCGACAAGGCCTACACGGGCACTCGATGCGCTCCTCCAAGACTATGCTTATCGTGCATTTGTTCGGCCTCGAACTGGCACTCCTTATAATGCGTCTGTCCCCTCAAATTTGACAGGGATTGAGATCACAGCAATAAGGCTTAGGAGTGGTAGCCTTAGGACAAAAGGTGTTCAGATGCTCAAGGAGTTTAGGATTCCTATGGGTGTTCTTGAGCAGCCCTATGCAGAGAGGCTTATTCTGGTTTATCAAAATTTGGAGAACTGGTCAGAGGTGTATTACCCTTTACCTGGGTATGTGTATTTAACTCCGGTGTTAGGTCTTCTTGCGTACGATGCTTCAAACTTGTCAGCTAAAAATATACCGAAGTTAGATATCAGGGCAACAAATGGATCCATTTCGGTAGAGTTTTCAGAAGTGAGATCGGTGCCAGATGGTTCCGTTGCAAGGTGTGTTTGGTTTGATTTGGATGGTTTCGTGAATTTCACGAATGTTATTTCAGGCAATACATGTATGACTGTCAGACAGGGGCATTTCTCTATTGTGGTTGAATCCACTTACCCTTCTCCTGCACTTGCTCCTGGGGGGGCTCCTGAACATGATTGGGGGGGGGGGGGGAAGAACGGTTCTAGGGTTTGGATAATTGTTGGCACAGTGGTGGGTGGATTCATATTGTTGGTTCTGTTGGGAGTATTAATACTGTGGGTACAGAGGTATAGGAGGACGAATAAAATGCGTCAAATGGAAAAGGCTGCAGAAGTCGGGGAAGCACTACACATGGCCAAAGTTGGAAACACGAAAGCACCAGCCGCAACGGTGACAAGAACGCAGCCGACCCTTGAGAATGACTATGTGCCATAGTTTTTCTTCTGTTGATATTCAAGTACAGTTGATGCTTCTCTAGGTACTGTCCTGATTGCATTGCACCCCTTTTAGCTGGTGGCACCCCTTTATTTATTTTCGTTGGTTCTTGGTTGGTAGAATTTGTTGATGCAGTGAGAGGTTGTAATTGAGGGTTATTGTGTAAATAATAATCTCTCACCTCTCACAAAAATGGTTCATAGTTTCACTTGTGAGTATTTATTTAGGTCTTAGGCCAGAGTGATGATTCCTTGAATTTTGATGTCCCATTCCCATTCACAAGAAATAAAAGTTTGAATGGGTATTTGAATCTATCATTTTTAGTGCTGTGGGTAGTCTAAAGCACATTCACTGGTGAGGAATCCTTTTCGGAACACTAATGGCAATGATGATGATAGCCATCTGTCATACTTGCTCAACTAAGAAAAAAGGAGTTGAAATAAAAAAAGAAGAAGCTTCTGTAGCAATATACAAACTCAAAGGTTGAGCTGATCATTATTGTGGCTGGCTTTCAGTGACCACTACATGAGCATGAGTGTCCATTAATCCATCTGGATAATAAGTTACTAAATCCTCCTCCATTGTCAATCATGTTCAAAGACCTCTCTTGAGTACATCACCTTATTACCAACCGGGGGGCGGCAGGTGGGGCACTCGCCCCCCCTCCCCAGCGGCGGAAATGCAGTGGAAATTTTTTTTTTTTGACCCCACCATATTTTTGTTATATATGTATATATATAATTAACTTCAAGATTAACACCAGTGAGTGGTGTGGTTCAGTGGTAGAAGGGGTGAAGTTAAAGCCTTTGGTGTTTCCTTTCAAATTCATGTTCGAATCCTGCTACTTATATTTTCAATTAATTTTGTCTTCCATCTTTGCTATTCTTTCTCTTAACAGTTTTGTTTTTCTCTTTCTCCTAATTTCCTCACATTTTTTCAATCTTAATTAATTCGTTAGGCTTTTCCCATTTTTTTTTGTTTTTGGTCTTTCTTCCTATTATCCCAAGTTTAATTAGCAAATTTGAATTTCTTTTTTGTACGAGTAATATATTTTAATAAATTGTTTGCGTTAAATACTTCAACATTATTTCAATCGTTCTTTGAATTATTTACTTTTATCAATTTTGTTAACTAAAATACATTGTATTTCATGAATCCGACCCATGTTCGAATCCTGCTACTTACATTTTCAATTAATTTTGTCTTCCATCTTTGCTATTCTTTCTCTTAACAATTTTGTTTTTCTCTTTCTCTTAATTTCCTCACATTTTTTCAATCTTAATTAATTCGTTAGGCTTTTCCCATTTTTTTTGTTTTTGGTCTTTCTTCCTATTATCCCAAGTTTAATTAGCAAATTTGAATTTTTTTTTTGTACGAGTAATATATTTTAATAAATTGTTTGCGTTAAATACTTCAACATTATTTCAATCGTTCTTTGAATTATTTACTTTTATCAATTTTGTTAACTAAAATACATTGTATTTCATTAATCCGACCCATTTTTTACTTGTCCGACCCGAATTTTTTTTTTCGGGGACGCTGCCCCCGAACCCCCGTGTAATCTTGCCCCCCCCCCCCCTCGGCTAATTTCTGGCTCCGCCCCTGTTACCAACAGCCAATTATATTTAACACCATACCAACTGTTGATGGATAATAAATATTCATGCACCCACATAATATAAAACATCATTTGTACTCAAAACTGCATCTTTCACAAACCCCACAAGAAACCATATTCATCACATTACAAGCACAGTACTAACATGCCATCCACCAGTCTACCAAATTCATACAAGAAAGAACAGCACTTTATTCCTTTCAAAATGCCATAATAGAAGCTTCCTGCATCAGTCAAAACAATAACAATGTATTATTAGAAACTTAAAAAAATATATACTCCCTCCGTCCCGGGTTAAGCTTCACCATTTTGGTGAAGCACGCAAATTAAGAAAGCAATATATATATTCAAAAATAATGGGAGTGGGAGAAGAATTGTGAGAGGGAAGAAGTAAGTGGATATGACAAGTGGGACCCATAATTTAAATGTGTGAGAGAGAAAAGTTAGTGGGTATAATAGAATATTAATAAACCTTTTCCATTTTAGGAAAGGTGAATCTTGTAACGGAACGCCCTTTTGGGTAATTGGTGAAGCTTAAGTTGAGACGGAGGGAGTATATGTCAAGAGACCATAGCATTAGAACAAAAGGTTTCGGATTCAAAACCTTGACCACCAAAATACATGTACAACAACAAAGCAACTTACAAGTTACTAATAATATGCAAGTGTGCAGGTTTCTTGGTGCTTGCAACTCTGTCCATAAAAGGTGTCAAGAACACACTGCTCATCGACTTAGTTTTAATCAAGGTCCCATCAAACAAGATCTTAAATTACACAAGGGCTTAGCATTCATTCTTTGTTTTATTTGGTCCCCAAGAGAAATCACACTTGAAAAAGTGATGTCCTACTATCAGAATCACAGGTTCCATGCTAAAAGATAGATAAATTCAAGATGAAGTACTAACAATCATTCCTCACCTGCATTTATTAAAAGCGGGGCTTCTTTATTAACATTATGCATCTCTTTTTAAATTTTATTTTTTGTCTCCAAAAGTACTGCTTTCTTTATGAAGTCCCTGGAGCCCTATACCCCTACACTAACCTTTACTATCTGTCATGTCGCAATGTATACTTGTTTTACCATAAGCTAGACACAAAGGGCATTCCTCTATCTCAATGAGGAGTAACTGTTGATCAAACCCGCAAATCAAGGAAAATGATTGAAATTTGACTAATTATCTAGTGTGCCCCTCATAATATTTGAATTGAAAGTATATTTGAATTCAAACAAGGCCAAAAATGAAGGTGGTTTGGTCAATTTGTTACAAAACGGTCTCATATAAAGGATATGTTACTCTTCTATCGTACCAGAATGGAACGCATACCTCTTCTAGTGGGATAGAGGGAGTAATATGCATGTAGAAAGACAAGTATAGACTTAATCATATAATCCAACCTCCATAACCATTGGCTGACAAAGTCCTCTGGATCAAAATGTTGCAAGTGATATCATCAAAAAATGCATCAACAGTGATCATAAATACACGTAAAGACTTACTTTGTGCTCTCTTTATCTATTCAAAACATACTGATCTATTAACATTCTTTAAGCCAATCTCAATGATCATCTGATGTCATCCAAAATTCAACAACATAACATCCCATCCTCAAAATCTTGCTCTGGTGTGTGTTTTTCAACTCATGACCAAACCCAAAATCTTTATGGCCCTAGTTTTCACTGTCCTCATCTAGGTTAACACAATCATAACACAAAAGAAAAACAATACACTTTCCATTTTCGCAATTATTTAGCACTTTTACATTTGCTTCCTCCATCACCGGAAGAAGCCTTCTCCTCTCCTCATAAGAGACCTACCAAACCCAGCTCATAGTAGTCCTTCAGAAAGGTCAAAGGATCATATTACTAATATTTGACAGTTGGTATTTCATTGGTCCTACTTCTTTCTTTCTCTTTACTTTTTTCTAACCCTCATCTTTAATCCTTTAATTTTCAGAACTGAGTTGACAAACTTCCTACCTTTTATTGTTCTTCCTTCTTCCTTCTTCCTTCTTCCTATTAACCAATCAAATTGGTCTATACATTGAAAAAGAAGTCAAATTCATCATTACCAGTTCTGGTACTCAAACCCACATTAAGAACGGCACATGTGGCACAAGAATGGCTGAGAGACATATCAAGATGGTGGAGATAAATTAGGGATATTGGAGAGAAATACATTTGAATTGAAAACTTAATGCATAAGCATCGAGTGTGTCAAGACAACAAGAGTCATAATTATACACAGTAATATCAAGGTTTCGCACAATGTTATACAGACTCCTGAGCAGTGAGCACCAAAGATATCCGTGGAGGTAAACAACTGACTTGCACCAATGATTTTGGGATTTAAAGTTGGTTGCTTGAACATGTATTTCATTTTGTTTATCTAAAAGTTCTAAAAGTACTACTCCGTTCATTCCTAAATGAATGTCCATTTATGACTTCAGGGAAACTTATGAAAGTTGACATCTAAGCAATTTCAAAGGCATATATACATAAATACACATGATGAACTCACTATATAATATCATTAGTTAAAGTATACTCCTTATGTCCCATCTTAATCTTCAAAAAAAAGTGGGCTCAGTGATTAAGGAGAGAGATATTTTTATTATGAAATATAGAAAGTGGGGGAGGGTTTGAGTATGGTAAGTGGATAGGAGAGAAAAAGTGGGGTAGGGAATAGTTAGTGGATAGTTGTGGTGGGTATGACATGTGGGACCCATTGAATAGAGAAGCATTATAAACTTTCCTTTTTTGGGTTTTTGAAGTATAAGGTGGGACACCCAAGAAAGAAAGTTTTTGAAGTATAAAATGGGACAAAGGGGGTAAGCTAGAAAATGATGATTAAGGAATTTCACCAAAAAATGGACATTAATGAAGGGACAAAACTCTTACAAAAATGGACATTCATTTAGGGACGGAGGGAGTATATTTTGGGTTTATTACTAGTGTGATTATATCTCATATCTCGTATTTAAGTTTAAGGTTTCAAAATGACATAGAAATTCAATTGAAATGAATATCTGAAATATTTGAACATTTTGAGCCATGCTTAACTAGGGAGCGAAGTCTTGCACATTGTGCCAGGGTTCAAGGTGCCATTTTTCGCACTAATACAATGATAAAACAAATCATGGAAGCAGATCCCTTAATCTTTATCGCCAATAGAGACCCATTCATTCTCCATAGAAAACAGAACGACAACATACACGGTGCAATACCCTTACACCACCTTTCCAAAGCTTAAACCCAGTTGGTCCAACTAAATTAGATAGTGATCAAGGAGTCCAAAATCAGTGTTCTCATGCACCACTGATAATATAGAATTCTTCTATCCAACCAAAATGCATACTGCAAACCAAAGATCACATATACATCACGTCATTCAAGCTGAAGCTATAATTTGGAACAACTACCATAAATTCAACATAATTCAACTCAAGGACAAATGCTTCTCAATAAAATAAATGCAGGTTCCCTTCTCATGAATATTTCCTTGCACTTGATTCTTAACAACTCGGAACTGCCCTCAATGAAGGCCAATATCATCCAGAGATACACAAAGCTTTACCTGTACTTTAAAGCAAAGGGAGGAGCATATTTCCTCTAGAGCGGGTTATTTGAGTCAATCCCCCTCCTCTGACTCCAACTAAGCCTGGGATAAAAGAAGTAACCACTTGTTGCCTCATAGACAAGAAGATTCGCAACAGAGATTTCTCCAATAAACGTCCTCTAGAATCGTAAGTAAGCATGCTATGTACAACATTGTCTTTCATTCCTTCCCTACCCTCTTCCCAACCGCCATAAGACCAGGGCTCTAGGTTGATATTTTTCAGTTAAATACATGTTTTATTCATTAAGTTATGGCGTTATTGCCGGGGACAAGTTCTAGTGATTTAGTTAATTTAGCTAGTAGAAAAAAATATTAATCTCTTGCAGATGAGTTTGTATGCATGGTCGTCGTTTATACTCGTCGATTTTTTTATTATTATTTTTGATAGGATATCCTAGCCCGACTAGAACAAATATTGAAAAGTCGGAAGGACTAAGGGAATTGAGAGGGGATTCAGCCAATTGAAGTAGAGACTGAACCATTTGACTCTAAGGTAGAAGAACCAAGAGAAACAATGATTGAGTTGAACAAGATTATGCTCGTCCTAAGGGACAAAATTTTATGCGTCGCCTACAATTTACAACATAATGACAATGAAGTGTATTCGTCCTCCAACCATAGTTGTCAAAAGCGAAAGGCTAGAGGCGGGCGAGATGTACTTGGAAAAGGCGAAAGGCTAGAGGCGGCAAAAAGGCAAGCAAGGTGGGAAATAGAACGAAAATTTGGTAAAAAAATAGAAAAATTATATATATACATGCAACACATAAATAGAGCATAAAATGTGTTGTGAACAAGAATAAAACATGAAATTAATGTCACAATTACACATATAATAGTATCCTAATATAATTCAAACCTCAAAAGTAAGAATTTTAAGACAAAAGGTGCATGAATCTAAATTAGGAAGTTCAAAATAACAAAACAATTACCAGTTTAAGCAAGTGAATAAACTTAAACCCTAAAACATTAAAAAAGAGATTTAAGTTTTAAAGTCATGCAAAAGTAAATGTAGATTTGAAGAACAGGGGACGGGAAAAAAATAGAAGAAGAAATTAATGCAAAAAGACGAGAGGCGGGCAGCAAACAGACGAGCGAGGAGTACGTCGTGAATAAATGCGCACATCCGCCAGACTGACTACAAAAAGGCGACCGACCCCCAAGGCGCCAAAAAGGCGAGGTAGGTGAGGCGGGCGGTCGCCTTTGACAATTATGCCTCCAACAGTTGCAAATAGCTGAACTGCCTTCTCTATAGCTTATGGCAAGGTTTAGCTGCAAATATGCAATGGCGAAATCGCCTTCACTCAAGCGTTATGTCTAATTACAAACGAGTACCATAGTTTTTGCCATATCTATAGTATAAATGAGGGAGGGGTTTGCTACAGTGGTATGAACAGTTTCAAGCGGCGAAATTCCCATTTTGCCCTCATACATTTGTCTCTTTCCCATTTTGCCCTTAAAAAAAAATTAATTTAAAAAAAAAATCACGTGGCCTTGGACACGGGCATGTACTAGTTTACAATATGCATAAGAGGAATCAAATATGTTCTATATTGTTAAGGTTTGTTTATTGGTAGCCATTAAACCACTAAAGGCTTCTTCTTTTTTCCTTTTCTTTTTTTACCAAGCAATAGTATTTATCAAGCTAAACAAAAGTGGATAAGCCCTCATTTCCAAAGGAATTGCCCCTCTTTCCTTTTCAGGTGTCTCATTTCAAAAAAGATTATATTTTTAGTGCAATTTCAAGAATGTGGGAATAATGTTAGAACATGGATTAATAATATGTGTTATTTAATTCCATTTGTTATAATCATTTAATAATGTTAAAGTATAGACAAAATGTGTAGAATTCCATTAGGTGTAAGTACCATTAAATGATGGGCATAATGGTAACTTCACACCATCATCTTTATGAAAGGGTGTAGTCCCTAAATGAAGTGCCCCTTCTCTATCTATATAAAGGCTATCCATCAGCCATTTAGAGACACTTAACATCATTTTACAATTCAGTCAAAACATTCTTCATTCATCTAAGAAGAACAAGTGTGGGCACTATCATTTAGAAGTACTATCTCCCTACTGTCTTCTTTCATTCAAGAACAAGATTAAGAACACAATCATGGAATCACAAGGTACACGCTTCCGTATTATTATTCTTCTTCTTCTTCTCCTTCTCTTCTTAATCTAGTTGTGAGTCGGTTCATGGTTAATGGATCGTTAATGTTCCAACAATTGGTATCGTAGCACAGTCATATACTAGATTGAGTTTGAAATTATTATAGAGCCTTGTGCTTTAATTTATTTCATATTTGTAATCCTTGTATGATTTCATTTGGTTTTGTTCTTGTTCATGATACTCATCTTGTCTAAGAGTATCATATTCATAACTTCATTTTATTTCTGATTTTTTGGTTTTACTCAAAAGGCTTTCAACCCTTAATGTAAGATTATCCCATTTTTTGAACATAGCCACCATCCTTGGATGCGTTGTGAGTTTGTTCATATGCATAGCCACGCATTTTTTAAATGTGTTGTGAGTATGCGGATCTACTTACTTTGGTTGAAAATTGAGTCACCATTAAATTAAGAACTTCATTCAATTTCTGAAAATAATGGTAAAATCAAGAGGAACAATGGTTCATACAAGATTACCCCAAGGTTCATACTCGATGTCCTGGCAAAGGGCCCGGCGTGGGGGGCGTAGCCCCCCGCGGTATGGTATGGCTCTCTCTATTTGGTTCAAACCTGTTCATAAAAGGGTGTTAAAACTGATGACTTTTCACCAATCTGGACAGTGGGCACGAGTCGTGCTATTGGGCACGAGTCGTGCCCTTTGATT
The DNA here is from genome assembly GCA_022495995.1 of Adenophora triphylla var. japonica. Lineage (NCBI taxonomy): Eukaryota > Viridiplantae > Streptophyta > Magnoliopsida > Asterales > Campanulaceae > Adenophora > Adenophora triphylla. The sequence goes on along the minus strand of JAFEMH010002025.1, from coordinate 73,948 downwards.
CATGTCGTTTAAATGGTGACTTTTTATGATTCTGGGCATTAGGCACGAGTCGTGCCTTTTGGCACGAGTCGTGCCCTTTTTGTCATTCGTGCCCACGACTCGTTTCCAATCTTTCAAGTCGTTCTGATTAAAACCAAGCAATTCATTTCCACTCGTGCCCCATTCGTGCTTGTGGGCACGAGTCGTGCTCTGGCTAGGGAAGAGAGATTTTTTGAGTTTTGCCCAGAATTTTGTGAAAATTTGTTAGTAAATTATAGTATCACGGACACGGTCGCGCTTCGGTGGTTCTTAGAGTTATCAAACTTTAAGAATGGACGGGTAGAACAAAAGGATACTATATTTTAATAACACATTTCACTTGTTTGTTTACCTTTAAATTTTCAGAAATTACCTTAAAGTCTTAAATGCCCTAAAGTATGATTAATTATATTTTAATAACACATTTCACTTGTTTGTTTACCTTTAAATTTTCAGAAATTACCTTAAAGTCTTAAATGCCCTAAAGTATGATTAATTATATGCTTAAACAAATTTATTCATTGTTTAAATAATATTGTTACCAAAGCAATTTACGTTATTTAAATACAAATTTGTTAAAGTGATGAATGTAAATATTGATATGTGATAACATGCTTGTTTCCCAAAGGAGACCTTGTTATTGACTAAGTATTTACATTCATGGGGTAATAATTGAACTAAACTTTTGGTCATTTTAAATGCTGTGAACCATCCCAAAGGAAGGCGGGTGTTTAAAGTGAATTGTTTATATTCTTTATTCTTAGGGGAGACAAGTACCTTAAACTTTAGGACACTTTTTGTACTTGATCCGGCCCAAAGGAAGGCAAGTATTTAAAGTGTGTTGTTTAAGCTATTTGTTTACCTTAAGATAAATCAAATTGTGAGTCAATTCGCAATCCAAAAATTAGTCTTGATGTCATGTTGATTATCTTTTATTTTGATGGAATTCATTTGATATAATTAATCATTATGTAGTTTCTTATATATGTTTTGTTTCATTCTTGTTCTTCTCCTTGATTTGATTAATGTTTCATCCGTAACTCACTTTATAAATGATGCCTTTGCTTCTTGGGACTAAACTTAAAACTTGGAAAAATAATATAACGATGATCTTAGGCAATATGGACATCGATCACGCATTTGGGGAATCAAGTCCCGCCGCTCTCACTAAAGGAAATACCGTTATAGAACGGAAAAATGTTGAGCAATGGGAACGGTCCAACCGCGTGAGTCTAATGATCATGGAAAATTAGGTTTCGAGAGACATTTTTGGACAATGTCTCGAGATCGAAAATCTTGAGATTTTTCTTGAATTCTTGTGGAAACTTGTTTCCATTCTACATAAGGGTGACGAAAATCTTCGGGAGTACATTATCGAATTATTTCATCTTTCGATCAAACTAAAAGCACTTAAGTTAGAGATTTCGGAAGATTTGCTCGTGCACTTAGTTTTGATCTATCTTCCTCCTCAGTTTGGTCCTTTTGAAGTGACCTATAAATGTCAAAAGAAAAAGTGAAATATTAATGGATTACTTTCACATATGACATTAGAGGAATATAGGATGAAATCGTGGGATTAAGAGAAGAGGGAAGGAAATTGCGGTTGCAAGTAAGAAGCATAAGGGATCATTTAAAGATCATAAAGTCAAGAAATGCTTCTTTTGCAAGGACCTTACTCGCATGAAGAACGACTACCATAAGTATCGTGAATGGCGAATTCAGGATGGTATGTCATTTGGTCTTGTTTGTACTAAGGCAAATTTGGTTTTAATTCCTTAATATACATAGTGGTTGTATTTGGTGTAACAACTCACATTAGTTCATGTATGCAGGGTTGCCTGAATTACCGAATCTCCAGTGAAGATGAGAAATACATCTATATGGAAGCTGGAAATCCGGTTGAAGTTATAGGCATAGGGACTTTTAGATTAATGATAAGTACTGGTTATTATTTTGTATTAAATAATACATTAATTGTACCATCTTTTGATGGAATTTAATAGCTATCACAATTTTGGACAAGGAAGGTTACTCTTGTTTTTTTGGGAATAATAAATGTGATCTTTATTTTAAATTCTAAATTTGTCGGTACTAGTACTTTGTCATATATCGATAATCTTAATTTACTTGACACGATCGAAAATGAATGAGTCCCATAATAATGAAATCAAAACTAAAGGCACTAAGCAAAAGTTATCAAGTGAAAATTATTGTGATTCATGGCATAGGCGTTTGGGTCGTATCTCCAAAGGGAGAATTGATAAAGCTTATGTCGGAGAGAATCCTAAAACAACTTGATACTCGGATAAAACTTTTGCATTAAGTGTTTTAAAGAATAAATTTACAAACATTAAAGGAAATAGGATCTTTGAGAGTATCAAACGTCTTGGAATTAATTCATATGGACATTTGTGGACCATTCATTAATCCTTCATGGAATGGTCAACAATATTTCATTACGTTCATGGATGATTACTCTCGTTATGGATACATTATTTTCTTCATGTAAAAGTTTCAATCATTGGTCGTTTTCAAGTCTTTTAAGGCATAAGAAAGACTATTAAGAACGTTAAATCCGATCATGGTAGTGAAAACTACGAACGGTATAACGTATTGGGTGAATAACGTCCAGGTCCTTTATACTCGCTATTTTTGAAGAGTGTAGGATTGTCCCTCACTACACCATGCCAGGTAAACCTAGCATAGTGTATTGGAGAGACATAATAGAATCCTTAAGGATATGGTAAGAAGTATGTTTTCTTGTACTTCTTTACCTCACTCATTATGGGCGAAGCATTAAAAACCGCAGTTTATATTCTCAATAGAGCACTGATGTAGGGCGGATATATGTCTTCAAAAATATTATTTATCTTTGTATTTTAATTAAATATTTCAGTATTTAATTTGTTTTAGTTTTTTATTTTTGATTTTCGTCATTAATATTAGAGAGGTAGTATTTTATAGTTTTAGAGTTGATTTAGGAGATCTTTTGTTATTTTTGAGTCCTAGTATGTTACTATATAGCTTAGGAGTAATTTTAGTAGGTTTTGACTTGTTTATCAAGTCATATGAGTCATATAAAATAGGGTCCAATGTCAATTCCGAATTTACACCTTTGAGGAATGAAATAATTAAGTTGCTTTGCAATTTGTTTAAGTCTTAAGGCTTGCAGAAGGATTCATCCTTGAATTCTTGAAAATCCTAATTGTGGATTCAATTAGGTCAAGAAATCCCTTTGATTTTCTTGTTATTTATTATTGATTCCGCTGCGTTTACATTATTTGGTATCAGAGCAGGAGAGATCCTAGGACGATGGCCAATAACGGAAACGATGGAGGTATCAATGAGCTTAGCGGCCGTAGCGACAATGGCCGCGAATTTCTTGCTTTGGTTCAACGAATCTTTGCAATGAATCTGGCGGGGATCGCGCTTCGCGGCTGAAGAACATGAGAAATCGTGAAATCTTTACGGGCTTTGCGGCTCGACGAGGCGTCGGGCGGCAATCGTGAGATCCCACTGTAGCCCAGGACGCGAGGACAAAAAACTCCATCGCCTTCCGCCCGGCGGAGAGATTGAGAACAACTTGGAACAACGAAAGTTGGGCGATGATGTCGGCTGGCTGTGACAAGCGAAACTAATATATCAAGTTGATAATGGTGAGCGTTAAAAGCGCAGTGGTCCCACTGGAGGCGCGGATATCGAAGAAGGCGATGAAGGAAGTCGAAAGCTTGATGAAGGTAGTGATGAAGAAAATGTTGTATCAGCGTGACCAAATGAAGAAGGTGACGAAGAAAAAGGACATAAAGAGGAGAAAGTAAATGAAGGGAATACGCTTGGTCCAGTCTGAGCCGCTGCTATAGGCTGAGAGAAGAAAAATCCGTTGAACCTAGATAAAATAATTTTATATCCGGACGAAATTCAAATCCTTGAGATTGCGTTGAGGCGTATTTTTCCAAATATTTATTCCGGTGGGACGGCACCTTTCAAACATCGGGGATGAACTCGGGGACGAGTTCTTTTGAAGCGGAGGTGTATGATGTAGAGCGGAATCAATAATAAATAACAAGAAAATCAAAGGGATTTCTTGACCTAATTGAATCCACAATTAGGATTTTCAAGAGTCGAGGATGAATCCTTATATGAAGCCTTAAAGACTTAAACAAATTGCAAAGCAACTTAATATTTTCATTCATCAAAGGTGTAAATTCGGAATTGACATTGGACCCTATTTTATATGACTCATATGACTTGATAAACAAGTCAAAACCTACTAAAATTACTCCTAAGCTATATAGTAACATACTAGGACTCAAAAATAACAAAAGATCTCCTAAATCAACTCTAAAACTATAAAATACTACCTCTCTAATATTAATGACGAAAATCAAAAATAAAAAACTAAAACAAATTAAATACGAAATATTTAATTAAAATACAAAGATAAATAATATTTTGAAGACATATATCCGCCACTACATCATACACGCCTCCGCTTCAAAAGAACTCGTCCCGAGTTCATCCCGATGTTTGAAAGGTGCCGTCCCACAGGAATAAATATTTGGAAAAAATACGCCCCCTCGATGCAACTTGAAGGATTTGAATTTCGTGGGATATAAAATTATTCCATCTAGGTTCAACGGATTTTCTTCTCTGCTCACTTGTTATAAAGCAGCGGCTTGTATTGGACCAAGTGTATTCCCTTCATTTACTTTCTCCTCTTTATGTCCTTTTTCTTCGTCACCTTCTTCATTTCTTTCTTTGCTTTTGATACAACATTTTCTTCATCACTACCTTCATCGTTTTGACTTCCTTCATCGGCTTCTTCGATATCCGCGCCTCCGGGGACCACGGTTTTTTAACGCTCGCCATTATTGAACTTGATATATTAGTTTCGGTTGTCTTTCGGTGACATCATCGGCTTTGAACTTTGGTTGTTCCAGTTGTTACGAATTCCTCACGGCCGGCGGGAGCGCGATGGAGTTTTTGGTCTCGCGTCCTACGGGATCTCACGATTACTGCCGATGCCACTTGGATTTGCCGAGCTATGGCTTGTAAAGATTTCACGATTTACTGCATGTTCTTCGGCGCGAGCGGCGATCTGCTGCATCTGTTGCATACATTGCGGCATACATTGAAAGCAGCTTGATAAAATTCGCGGTCATTGTCGCCGTAGGTACATTTGAAGCTTCGTTGATACCTCCATCGTTTCCGTTATTGGCCATCGTCCTAGGATCTCTCCTGCTCTGATACCAAATAATGTAAACGCGGCGGAATCAATAATAAATAACAAGAAAATCAAAGGGATTTCTTGACCTAATTGAATCCACAATTAGGATTTTCAAGAATTCAAGGATGAATCCTTCTGCAAGCCTTAAAGACTTAAACAAATTGCAAAGCAACTTAATATTTTCATTCATCAAAGGTGTAAATTCGGAATTGACATTGGACCCTATTTTATATGACTCATATGACTTGATAAACAAGTCAAAACCTACTAAAATTACTCCTAAGCTATATAGTAACATACTAGGACTCAAAAATAACAAAAGATCTCCTAAATCAACTCTAAAACTATAAAATACTACCTCTCTAATATTAATGACGAAAATCAAAAATAAAAAACTAAAACAAATTAAATACTGAAATATTTAATTAAAATACAAAGATAAATAATATTTTTGAAGACATATATCCGCCCTACATCAAGCACCTTCAAAAGCTATCGACAAAACCCCTTATGAGTTATGGACGAATAAGAAACCGTCCTTAAATCATCTTCATTTATGGGGGTGTCCAGCAGATGCTAGACCTTATAAGGTCTAATGAGGGCAAACTGGACCTAAATACTGTTAGTAGCTATTTTGTAGGGTATGCCGAGAGATCTAGGGGATATAAATTTTATGACCCGAAAACTAGAACATTTTTCGAGACTGGCAATGTTAGGTTCCTTGAGGATGTTGAATTAGTGGGAGAAATAGTAATGATTTTGAATTTGAAGAGTTAGAGGAACCACTCTTTATTCCTCAAACTTTAGTTCCTGTTGGAAATCAAGTAATTGTACCTGAAATTCAACAAAGAACATACAATTCAAATTAATATAGAGACTCCCGTAAATAACGGACAACACGAAAATGTTGGACATGAGGAAATTCAACAACCTCAAAATGAGGATGAACCGGTGCTCTTAAGGAGATCTACTAGAGAAAGAAGAAATGTTATTCCGGATATTTATGATATGTATCTTGCGAAAAATGAGGACACCTTAGGTTTAGTGGGAGATGATCTAATCACCTTCCATGAAGCCATTAATAGTTCTAATTCTCATAAGTGGATCAATGCCATTAATGAGGAGTTAAAATCAATAAAAGACAATGACATTTGGGATCTTGTCCCATTACCTGAAGGTGTAAAACCTATTGGTTATAAATTGATATTTAAAACCAATAGGGATTAGCAAGGTAATATGGAAAGATATAATGCAAGTCTTGTTGCTAATGGATTTACTCAAAAGGAAGGCATTGATTATAAAGAAACATTTTTTCGGTATCTTCTAAAACCTCTTTTATGATCATTATGGCATTAGTGGCACATTATGATCTTGATCTTCATCAAATGAATGTTAAGACAGCTTTTCTCAATGGCAACATTGAGGAAACTATCTATATGAAGAAACCAGGAATGGTGACTAATTCGGATCAAACTAGTCAACTGGTTTGTAAACTTAAGAAATCCATTTATGGGCTTAAGCAAGCATCTCGTCAATGGTACTTAAAATTTAACCAAGTTATTCTTTCATTTGGCTTTGAAATGAATCTTGGTGAAGATTGTGTGTACCATAAGTTCAGTGAGAGTAGATTTATTATTTTGGTCTTATATGTGGATGATAATTTTTTTGCTAGTAATGATAAGGACCTTCTAAAAGAAACTAAGAAATTTCTCAAACAAATTTGAGATGAAAGATCTTGGTAAGGCATCTTTTGTATTGGGAATTCAAATTCATCGTGATCATTCACGAGGTATTTTGGGATTATCACAAAAGAGCTATATAGAGAAGGTATTACAAAGGTTTAGCATGGAAAATTGTAAACCACATGACACCCCTGTCTCTAAGGGAGATAAATTCAGTTTAAAGTAAATGTCCTAAAATTAATTTTAATCCAAGTATATGGAAAATATCCCTTATGCACCGGCAAAGAGGAAGCTTAATCGTATGCGCAAGTCCGTACTCATGGATCTTGTATTTATTATTGGGATGCTTGGTTAATACCAAAGTAATTCGAAAAGAAGAACATTAAGTCGCATCCAAAAGAATGATGAAGTACCTATAAAACATTAAACTACATGCTTATGTTTATAAAATCGGATCATTTTGAGATCATTAAGTATTCCGATTATGTTTTAGTGGATGCAAAGATGTCAAAAGATATCATATGGTTATATCTCTTGTTGAAGAGAAATAAGTATAAAATGAACAAATAGATATACAACTTATAGGATCAAACTCCATGTTATTGGATCCATTTTGTAAAGCGTAATCTCTTTTGATGTTTCACGAGCATACCGCTTCATATGGGTGAAACAATTTTGATAATGCTTAAATCAGTGGGAGTTTGTGTTGTTTTCTATTTCTTTATGTTGTTTTTATTTATATTGATCTCATTTGGTTAAGTAGGACTAGTTGGAGAATATATATATGCATTCTTCATATATATTCATTAATATTCCATGCTACATATCTATACTTAATCTATGTCATTTAGTTGGATATATATGTGATTAATGTGGGTTTAGTTGCGAATCAATTACAACGACTGCCCCTTTAGTCCCTATACTTATAAGACTAATGGACGGGATTGTGTTGGATGACAATAAACGTGCACATAAGGGTTGTCATTCATGTTATAAATGATTAAGGAATTTATTTAGTAAAAGATACATATTAATATTAATCCAAGTGGGAGATTGTTAGAACATGGATTAATAATATGTGTTATTTAATTCCATTTGTTATAATCATTTAATAATGCTAAAGTATAGACAAAATGTGTAGAATTCCATTAGGTGTAAGTACCATTAAATGATGGGCATAATGGTAACTTCACACCATCATCTTTATGAAAGGGTGTAGTCCCTAAATGAAGTGCCCCTTCTCTATCTATATAAAGGCTATCCATCAGCCATTTAGAGACACTTAACATCGTTTTACAATTCAGTCAAAACATTCTTCATTCATCTAAGAAGAACAAGTGTGGGCACTATCATTTAGAAGTACTATCTCCCTACTGTCTTCTTTCATTCAAGAACAAGATTAAGAACACAATCATGGAATCACAAGGTACACGCTTCCGTATTATTATTCTTCTTCTTCTCCTTCTCTTCTTAATCTAGTTGTGAGTCGGTTCATGGTTAATGGATCGTTAATGTTCCAACAAATAAATCTACACTCGATACTAAATTTAAAATTTGGTTTGTCAAAGGGAGTGTTATAATGGGACTGAGGAGTTGATCAGCATAGCACTCAAATTTATGAACTTGGTTCCATCCAACAGACGTAGGGCTTAAGCTAACCAGATGACAATTGATAAATGGAGATAATTTATAAAAAAGAAAGATAGATTGAAGAGAGAAAGAGAGGTACCGGGAGAGGTCTATTTAGAGTCGGAATCGACGAGCTTTTTGTCGCGTCTTTCCATGGCGACGTCCCACAAATCGTTGCCGATGTGCTTAGGGCGGCCATGGAAGGCTTTGTGGATGTAATACTGCTGATTTCCGATGACGCAAAGCATCCCAGCTATGATCCCTAGCGGCAGCATCGCTTCCAGCACTATCCACCCCATCTTCTTCGATTTGATCTTCTTTCGATGATTCTGAATTACTGATTTCCCCCTTCTTTCTCTCTCTATCTCTATGCTCTTCTTTTGCCGCACCTCGCCTTCGCTGTTGTTGTGATGGTGAGTAGTAAGAAGCGGATGCAACGCACACGCGCTTTCGCAAGCTTAACATTTACTATTATTTTTTTTGAAATAACAAAATTATTCTTTTATAATCTATACATATACTCCCTCCCTCCGTCCCACCAATTACTTCACCCTTTTCCTTCGACACGAAAATTATGGTAATGGGAGGGAAAAAAAAATGTTGTGAGTATAATTTGAAAATAGAAGAAAGAATTAGTGGAGGGAATAGTGAATTTGAAAAGTGTTGTGAGTGTAATAGTGTTTTAGGAGAGAGAATGAGTGGAGAGAATAGTGAAGATTCTTTGTCAAAAAAGGAAAGGTGAAGCTTCTAATGGGACGCTCTTTTGGGTAATTAGTGAAGCTTTTATTGGGACGGAGGGAGTATAATAACAAGATCTTGGTAATTTGAGGAGGTTAGAGAGGCATTTTCGTCATTTCACATGGTGGCAAATTGGAAAAAAACTCGGCTGAAATGGCAGGTGGCGAGCTGTGATTGGGCTTCATTTAATTTAATTTTTTTTTTTTTTTGAAAATTTGGCCACGTGTCGCAATTTGGTTGAAGGGCGTTTCGGACATTTCGCTGGAGCGTGGGTGGCACGCGCAGACAAGGGCGCTTGAAGGCTGCTTGGTTTTTTTTTTTTATTTGACACGTGTTGGTCTGTGGTTGGTTGTCGTTTTTTTTTTTCACCCATTTCTTTTATCTAATTTATTTTATAATAAATTAATTTTATTTTTAAAAAAAATATACCAAAATTCATAATTTTTTTCCTCTTTAAATAGAGATTATTTTCATTTGATTTGGACACAGAAAAAATGTAACGACCCTAAACCTAGGCACTAATTCAGCATCATATTGTGTGCTTTTAATATTTTTGTTAATAGTATGTGTTCATTTTTATATACTTGACTTCTTAGATTAGAATAAAATGATAAGGAAATAAAATAATGTCCTAGGGGATAAAATAAAAATTGAAAATGGATAAAGAGTTGGATGAGTTTAAAATGGGGAAAATAAATAATTGGATAAATGGTTTAAAATGTGAAAGCCTTTAAAATGGGGTATGGGGGACCATACCCATTTGCTTTTTCCCTCACACTCTACCTCCCCATACTCCCTCAAGGGCCGGCCCCCCCCCTCCCTTTTCCTTTATCTAATAATTACTCCATCTCCCCTCCTTCTTCATCTTCTACTTCTTCACTTTCTCTCTCAAACTATCCATGGAAGCCATGGTTGAAACTCCTTCTTCCAAGCCTTGAAGTTAAGCAATTCCCCACCATTTTCAAGTTCAAGAATACTTTTGGAATCGGGAGACCAAGAGGAGTTCTTCAAGCTAAAGAAATCCTTGATCCATCTCCGATTTTTAATGTGAGTTATTATGACCCTTCTTTTCTTTGAATGTTCATGAACTACTAAATATTGTTATTGTTGTTCAAATGATTATTTGATGCCTTTGGGAAACTTTCTTGATTTGAGGAATGGGTTAGTGACATGGAAAATGTTGTTGTTCATGAAAGTGGTAAAGAGTAGAAGTAAATGGGTTGAGTTGGGTTAAATGGAAACCTTGAAAAATGGTAGTAAATTGGGTGGAAAACCAAGTGGAAATGATCTAGGTTTAGGACATGATACTTTGGAATTAAATGAGTTAGAATGAAGTTAACAAGTTAGAAATTTCCTTTAGGATCACAAATAAAGCTCACTTGGTTAGAAAATTTGATTCTTGGAAATCATGTGATAAATGAATTAGGTTTATAACATATTTGGGTCTAAAATGATTTAGTATGTGAGGTATGAAGTTAGTAAGCTTTCTAGTTTCACACAAAACAAGGAAACTCGGTTGGGGAACAAGTTGATCTAGCTATTGAAGGATTTCGCTTCTATTTTGAATTGGCTCAGTCACGAGTCGTGCCCGGGGCACGAGTCGCGCCTGAGGGTGGGGACGAGTCGTGACTAGGAATAAAGGGAAGTCGTGCCTTGCTGGGGACGCCAGATTCAGGGGAGGTCAAGGGGGCACGAGTCGTGCCCTGGGGGACGAGTCGTGCCCTGGCCTGGTTTTTCACATCAAGTTTAGAGTTGTTCAAACCTAATCAAACTCGAACCAAAATGGAATCTCTTTAACCTAGATTAAAGTAGAATACTTTGGCTACACATTGACATCCTAAGTGATCAAAATGGAATTGGGGAAGTACTTTAAATGTTGCTTGGAAAGCGCTAGTTAACCTAGTTTGGTAACTTAGCAGAAACGATTCTAACTTGGTAAATTGAACTTGGATCTTCATAGAGGCCTTGTATTATTGTATAAAGACCTTGTAGGATGGATTGATGGTATTTCCTTACCTTACTTTGAGTTCATATACATTGGTTATATTATGCATAGTGTGTTGATTTATTGTTGCACTATGATATTGGTTGGACATGAGTATATTTACCATGTTGATATATTGTTATCCCTTTTTGTGGAATTTATTCAAGTATCTATTATGTGCTTGATAATGTTGAATACTTGATATAGTATTGCTATCTTCATGATATGCTGTTGTAGTATGTATCCCTACTTTGGATCATACAATGTTTGGTTAAGCAAGTATGTTATTACTGTGCTTAGTTATGTAAATCCAAACCGGTATTGATTTAATTGTTTGTTGGGCAATGTTATGGATTTATAATGGCACCGAGCCGAGTTCATTATAATTCATACATTGCCGAGTTTGTCCCCCTTGTGTGGGATTTGTGGGCTAGCATCTCCTTTTGAGGTAGATGGTCTAGTTTTCACCGGGGATACGACTGTGTGTCCGAGTCCCCAGAGTACTGTTATTGTTCATGGTTCCGGAACCGCTTCATCGACTGCTGCTGCTCGGATGTGTATATCCTTTTGGAGATGAAACCTTGGCTCAAGATCCTTCTAAGTGTTACTTTATCGTACTTATGTGTTGTGATATATTCATGCCGAAATGGTCGTTGTCTCCAACCGGTATGGGACGGTTGGCGGCAGGGAGCCTCTCGGGTTATATGAATATGTCTTTTGATGTGTTGCCATGCTACGTGTTGCATCTTGTATGGCATCTTGCTGCATCCATAATAGCTTGCTGAGATTTATTCTCACCCCTCTCCCCTTTACTGTTTTAGATTCTGAGACAGGTGGACCAGTCAAGTAAGGGCGGTGAGGAGTTTGGAAGTTATATTGTGGGACTTGTCGGGGTATGATTAGGTTGGTATAGAAAGTGTACTTTGGTATAATTCATTTATGAAATTGTAATTATAAATCTTTATTTTATGTTATAACCAAGGCCGTTTCGTAACTAAAAACGTTTCTTATATTCTAAGTTGGATAGCTATTTCTCCTTTGTGAAAAAGTATAGATTTATTATGAAATGGGTATAATAATTGTATTTATTTTTGAAAGTTAAATAAAGGTTTTAAAAGTTTAGGAAATTTGGGATAGTTTGAGGACGCTCCAAATGGGACACGTGTAGGTTCCGGCCTGGGGTTCTCACGCTGGTATCGTAGCCCTGCTAGAATTCTCGGCAGTAGTCTAGCTGAGTGAGAGTGTGTGGTAACTTACGTCGAGAGTATTATGCAGGAATTTGTTCAAAGACAGAAAATGATATTGACCAACCAAGGAATCAAGGAAAGGTAAGTTACGGAAAGATAGATTTCCCCACCATCATTTGAGGTATTCTACCTGTCTCAGGAGTTAGGGTTCATTCTTTTATAAATCCCTTTTCATTCGTTCTCATGTGGCATTACATTTCATCTTTTATTTGCATAATTGGCCTAAAAGTTGTTTTATGTGCTGGAGGTTCTACCCCTATGGGGCCGTGCCTCGAATCATCCTTAAATTATCTTGGTAGTTGTGATTTACTGGGCATGTATTGCCGGTGGATTTGGTCGAGTTACCAATCCGTGAATCATCGTCATATTAACATGAATTATTTGAGTAGTTATTGTGTTTGAGGAGGACTATCGCAAGAAGCGAGTCTCCTTATCTACGTTTGATTTACCTCCGTGTATAATTGAGTCGGATAAATTATTGATTGATAGTATGTCACATATGCGTAAATGTCGAAAGTAGGACCTAAAGAATGTGGAGGTTATGTGTTATATTTAAGTGGAAGAACCTTGAATTATCTCATGTGCGGTGGTAAATGAATTTGTGAACTCTTAGTTGAGGTTAGGTATATGACCTAATTAGGAGTGGTTTATAGTAGTATAACATGCGTGAGTATTTATACATTGGTGTCTCGTGGTAGAGACTAGGTATATGAGACTAGTATTGGAAGTGATAGTCTAAGTGAGATTATATGAGTTATAGAATGTCGCGAGTACAAGATCTTATAGAACTAGTATAACCTTGCCTTAGGTGTTATTAGTGGACTAAGTGATGTTTTCTATGTGAGTTTCAAAAATGGGTTTTCATCAGGTATCATACCAGGACATTGAAGCTTTGAGTTGATATAAGGTACTATTTTAGTATTCGGATTCCTAGATAGAGGACACTAATCGGGATGACGGACTTGATGATTCATCTTGGGAAAGTATTTGATAAAGAAGATAATTAGCTTAGCGACACTCCGTAGGGATGAATTAGTACTATATTGAGGAAAGATGATACTGGGTGGTTAATTATAAGGTTATAGAGATCTTAAATAGGTAACTATGAAGGATAAGTATTCGTTAGCACTTGTTGACGATTTGTATGACTCGATTTTAGAAACTAGTAGGATACTAAATGGTTATTAGTTGAATTTTTCTGAGTATTACAATTACGTTGAAATTTTGCTTTCAAGATATACTTAAGACAAAGACTTATATCTAGCATGACCGTTTTGATTTGTGGATTGTGTATTAGTTTTGGGAAGGTAAATAGAGTAAATGCGAAGAAGTATAATAGATGCGCTTATTGGTGACTTATAGGATCAACTTCGGAAATGGGTAATGTATGTATATATGGTTTGTTTTGAGGAACGATTATCATTAATTGAGAATATAAAATGAGGATAAATTTTATCGAAGGCAGTGATACTTTAGGATGATTACACCGTATAGGTTGACTTAGTTGCGCGACTCATATAAGGGATTGGTGTGATGCTTGGAAGATATTTACGTTATACGAATTTTGAGTTGTTGATGGTTATAGGGAGATAAGTTAGATTATACCGTTAATGTTTGATTGAAATTTGAGGATGATTTACCTAGTTTATAATCTTAATGATTGTTTTAGTGTTATTCATCTGAGATAGTAATAATATTGCGAGATTGTGTTTTCTTGTAAGAGAATTTAATTCAAGATAAATATTATGAATGGTGGCTATACTATAATTAGAGGTCGAACAAGAGTATTATGTTGGAATTGTTTAATTGTGTTTTAATAAGTGAAGGTGTGTGTTGAACTTCGGTGTGAGCAATTGTGCTCTTCGGGGATAATTTGATTTATTAAAGTCAAGAAACCGTGTTTGTGTACATTTAAAATCCGTGAGTAATTTAACTATCCGCCACATGTTATGGGACGGTTGTAGATACTTAAATCACTTGAGTTATTTTGTCGCCTTATCAACCTTTTGAAAATTTTTAAATTGTGAGTGGTTTAGTTAATTAAACCGGTATGGGCCGGTTTTAAATAAATAAACCATTCGGTCTCTTTGAATCTCTTTTATTTTATCCTTTGGAATTCGAAAGATGTTGTAAATTTTTGAAAGACTTGATATTCTAAAGATATAAGTTGATACAAGTAAGTAAAAAGGTAACCTAGTTCCCCTATAATGATTAATTGTATTCAAGTTTTGATCCGAGAAATGATTTGATAATTGTGGGGTTATTATCAGGTTGGTCACAAAGAGACTCGGTTTTTGTTTTGGGAGTTGGATCGGCTCCGTTGTGGGCGGCCAACCCTTCAATTTGAATATTGATTTGCCACTAGTCCTGAACATATTGGAATATTGAATGGTAATAATAGAATGTTGATGTTAGAAGATTTATTAAAATATTTAGAGTTCTAGGTTGAACTTGAGAGTTTATCACTATAAATTTTGTGATTAAGTTGCATCGAAGGAAAGGAGGGTATGTTATTTTGTTATAGAAGGTTGAATTATATTTTCTACCCGTTATTTATATAGCTTGACGAGATGTTAGTTATGAGAAAGGCTATGGGCGTGGTTATACTGAGGTTTATACTGAAGAGAGGGTTCGAGATGTTATTAATAAAGTCCTCACTTATGTTAGGGGATAGTTCGATTGTATAAAACTCATAGTGTTAAATGGATCGGATAGACATCGTTCGGGAAAGTCCTTTTGGGAAGGTAGGAATGCTATTAAGTTTAA
Organism: Adenophora triphylla var. japonica; assembly: GCA_022495995.1. Taxonomy (NCBI): domain Eukaryota; kingdom Viridiplantae; phylum Streptophyta; class Magnoliopsida; order Asterales; family Campanulaceae; genus Adenophora; species Adenophora triphylla. The sequence goes on along the minus strand of JAFEMH010002025.1, from coordinate 58,657 downwards.
CCTTGTGAAAAGTTGAGGAATCATTACTTGTTGTTGATGATATGCTACGGGCATGTACAATGGATTTTAGTAGTCGATAGGTCCTACGATTACCAGTGGTTGGGTGCGTATAATAGCAGTTATCATTCTAGCATTGAGATAAAACCGTATAAGGCATAGTTTGGGAAGGAAATGTCGATCTCTAATTTGTTGGGGTGAATTTGGAGAAGCTTAGAGAGTATTTAAAGTTTTAATGTGATAATGTAATATATTTAGTGACATAAGTTGTAATACTTTTATTTATTTATATTTTCTTTGAGATCGTGAAAATTCGCGTTAGTGATATTCGTATAGTATGCTTGGATCATTAAGTGATAATATCATATTATTAATGGAATTAGAAATTTAAATTCTTTGGGGGAAGAATCACAACACTGAAGAGACTATTTGGAAATTGAAGTTGAGGTATACATGTAATCGATATGGGTTGATCAGTTAGGTAAGTGATAGTCAAATTCGGGACGAATTTTCTTTAAGGGGGAGTGAGTGTAACGACCCTAAACCTAGGCACTAATTCAGCATCATATTGTGTGCTTTTAATATTTTTGTTAATAGTATGTGTTCATTTTTATATACTTGACTTCTTAGATTAGAATAAAATGATAAGGAAATAAAATAATGTCCTAGGGGATAAAATAAAAATTGAAAATGGATAAAGAGTTGGATGAGTTTAAAATGGGGAAAATAAATAATTGGATAAATGGTTTAAAATGTGAAAGCCTTTGAAATGGGGTATGGGGGACCATACCCATTTGCTTTTTCCCTCACACTCTACCTCCCCATACTCCCTCAAGGGCCGGCCCCCCCCTCCCTTTTCCTTTATCAAATAATTACTCCATCTCCCCTCCTTCTTCATCTTCTACTTCTTCACTTTCTCTCTCAAACTATCCATGGAAGCCATGGTTGAAACTCCTTCTTCCAAGCCTTGAAGTTAAGCAATCCCCCACCATTTTCAAGTTCAAGAATACTTTTGGAATCGGGAGACCAAGAGGAGTTCTTCAAGCTAAAGAAATCCTTGATCCATCTCCGATTTTTAATGTGAGTTATTATGACCCTTCTTTTCTTTGAATGTTCATGAACTACTAAATATTGTTATTGTTGTTCAAATGATTATTTGATGCCTTTGGGAAACTTTCTTGATTTGAGGAATGGGTTAGTGACATGGAAAATGTTGTTGTTCATGAAAGTGGTAAAGAGTAGAAGTAAATGGGTTGAGTTGGGTTAAATGGAAACCTTGAAAAATGGTAGTAAATTGGGTGGAAAACCAAGTGGAAATGATCTAGGTTTAGGACATGATACTTTGGAATTAAATGAGTTAGAATGAAGTTAACAAGTTAGAAATTTCCTTTAGGATCACAAATAAAGCTCACTTGGTTAGAAAATTTGATTCTTGGAAATCATGTGATAAATGAATTAGGTTTATAACATATTTGGGGTCTAAAATGATTTAGTATGTGAGGTATGAAGTTAGTAAGCTTTCTAGTTTCACACAAAACAAGGAAACTCGGTTGGGGAACAATTTGATCTAGCTATTGAAGGATTTCGCTTCTATTTTGAATTGGCTCAGGTCACGAGTCGTGCCCCTGGGGCACGAGTCGTGCCTCGAGGGTGGGGACGAGTCGTGACTAGGAATAAAGGGAAGTCGTGCCTTCTGGGGACGCCGGATTCGGGGAAGGTCAAGGGGCACGAGTCGTGCCCCGGGGACGAGTCGTGCCCCGGCCCGGTTTTTCACATCAAGTTTAGAGTTGTTCAAACCTAATCAAACTCGAACCAAAATGGAATCTCTTTAACCTAGATTAAAGTAGAATACTTTGGCTACACATTGACATCCTAAGTGATCAAAATGGAATTGGGAAGTACTTTAAATGTTGCTTGGAAAGCGCTAGTTAACCTAGTTTGGTAACTTAGCGTAAACGATTCTAACTTGGTAAATTGAACTTGGATCTTCATAGAGGCCTTGTATTATTGTATAAAGACCTTGTAGGATGGATTGATGGTATTTCCTTACCTTACTTTGAGTTCATATACATTGGTTATATTATGCATAGTGTGTTGATTTATTGTTGCACTATGATATTGGTTGGACATGAGTATATTTACCATGTTGATATATTGTTATCCCTTTTTGTGGAATTTATTCAAGTATCTATTATGTGCTTCGATAATGTTGAATACTTGATATAGTATTGCTATCTTCATGATATCTTTGTTGTAGTATGTATCCCTACTTTGGATCATACAATGTTTGGTTAAGCAAGTATGTTATTACCGTGCTTAGTTATGTAAATCCAAATTGGTATTGATTTAATTGTTTGTTGGGCAATGTTATGGATTTATAATGGCACCGAGCCGAGTTCATTATAATTCATACCTTGCCGAGTTTGTCCCCCTTGTGTGGGATTTGTGGGCTAGCATCTCCTTTTGAGGTAGATGGTCTAGTTTTCACCGGGATACGACCGTGTGTCCGAGTCCCCAGTACCGTTATTGTTCATGGTTCCGAACCGCTTCATCGACTATTCTTCTTTGCTCGGATGTGTATATCCTTTTGGAGATGAAACCTTGGCTCGAGTATCCTTCTAAGTGTTACTTTATCGTACTTATGTGTTGTGGATATATTCATGCCGAGTGGTCGTTGTCTCCAACCGGTATGGGACGGTTGGCGGCGAGGAGCCTCTCGGGTTATATGAATATGTCTTTTGATGTGTTGCCATGCTACATGTTGCATCTTGTATGGCATCTTCTTTGCATCCATAATAGCTTCTTGAGATTTATTCTCACCCTCTCCCTTTCTTGTTTTAGATTCCGAGACAGGTGGACCGGTCAAGTAAGGGCGGTGAGGAGTTTGGAAGTTATATTGTGGGACTTGTCGGGGTATGATTAGGTTGGTATAGAAAGTGTACTTTGGTATAATTCATTTATGAAATTGTAATTATAAATCTTTATTTTATGTTATAACCAAGGCCGTTTCGTAACTAAAAACGTTTCTTATATTCCAAATTGGATAGCTATTTCTCCTTTGTGAAAAAGTATAGATTTATTATGAAATGGGTATAATAATTGTATTTATTTTTGAAAGTTAAATAAAGGTTTTAAAAGTTTAGGAAATTTGGGATAGTTTGAGGACGCTCCAGCTCGGGACACGTGTAGGTTCCGGGTCGGGGTCCTCACAAAAAAAATCATTTTTTTAAAGTATAAATTTCTTATTTAATACTCCCTCCGTCCCACGTGAATGCAAACCATTTTTTTTGCACAATAACTAATAAATATTATTAAAATAATGAAAATGTGTGGTAGAAAATGAAGAGAGAGAATGAGTGGAGTTAATAGTAGGTTGATTGAATAAATTGTATGGTGAAAAATGAAGAGAGAGAATGAGTGGGTGGGGTAGGATGAATATAAAATAATAAATTTATTTCCATTTTGGGCAGTTTGCATTTACGTGGGACAGATCAAAATAGAAATAAGTTTGCATTCACGTAGGACGGAGGGAGTATTTGTTAATTTTCCTTTTTAATTTTTCAATATATGTTTTTAGTCAAAATTAATTAAGTGTCAAGTTTATTTTAATTATAAATGATAATGATAATAATAATAATTTTACTAATTCTAAAAATAAATAATACTCCCTCCGTCCCAGCGAAAGATGCACAAAATTAGCCGGGCACGCAAAATAAAAAATGTGATGTAGGAAAGAGAAAAAGTTTAAATGTTGTGAGTATGAAAAATTAAATAGGAGAGAGAGAATGAGTGGGAGGTGATGTAAGAAAGAGAATGTTGTGAGTGTAAAAGTAAAGTAGGAGAGAGAATGAGTGGAGAGAATAGTGATTTAAGGTTTCCTTTTTGGGAAAGTGCCTTTTTAAATGGGACGCCCAAAAAGAAAATTTGTGGCTTTTTCGTTGGGACGAAGGGAGTATAAAATAAAATAAAAGTGATGGGGTATATGATAATGAGTTGGAAGGGGTAAAAGATTGGTCAAATATGTAAGCTAACCTATGTTATTTTCATTTTATTTTTTTATAGTTGATTTTCATAATATTGATATGATTGATCTTGCATTTGTGTTTATGTGAAGATGATTAATGAAAAAAATGAACATCGTTTTTTACTTTCGTTTGAACCATATATTGATATAGGTATAAACAATTTTGGTATATTTAATATTATTTCGTTTGGAAATTAGGTATTTGTTGAATAATTTTTTGGACATTTATTTGAGAAATGAGAAATTAGTATAATAAAGTTTTAGTCCAAAATTAGATTAGTTTCTTGGTTTAATTTTTTCATTAATTTAAAACTCATATTAGAAGTGAATATAATATATTTTTAGAAATGAGCATAAAATAATTAGTTATAAATCGCTATCTCTCTCTCTCTATAAAACGACTTCCATAATTTTTAAAATATAGAAGGGCACATTTGTAGTTACTTGGTTAGGGTTTAAAATCTATGGAAGGCAAAAAGATTACTGAAAATGAGTAGCTTATTTAAGAAGCTTTGTACAACATGTTAAACATACACATGTGCACACATACTAAAACACATTAGAACAAAATATCAAGTAACTAAATGATTTATAATATCATTTATTATGAAATAAAATAAATTACTTTTATTAACAATTACCCAAATAAAGTGGATAGTAAATGATTTATTTTGTTTCTTAATTTTTTATTGGTTAAAATTATAAGAGCCGTAAATTACACGGGCCTAAAGAGGCGCGTTAATGCATTATTTTTTTTATTATTTTTTTATTTTTTTTTTCATCATCTTTTTAGTAAAAAATTAAATAAGTGTGAAGTTTTTATTTTTAATTATAAATGATAATAATAATAATAATAATATTTTTACTAATCATAAAAATAAAAAATATTAAATAAAATAAAAGTGGTGGCTATATGATGATTAGTTGAAATGGTGTTGAATATATATTTTATATTTAAAATTTTATATGTTTATTTAATATTAATAATTATATATGTATATAAATATAATTACACCTAGCTTGAGCTTGAAGGCTCATTATATTCGAATAAGAATCTAATATGAATAAAAATCAAATTTTATATTCGAATACAAATCGAATACTAATCGAATATGATGATATTCGATTCGATTACGCCCCAATTGTGATGAATGTGGGTTTTGATATATTTAATAAGTGAGATGGGGTAATATGGTTATTGTGTTTATTTTACTTCGAAATATCAAACTATTTATTTAATTTTTTAAAAAAAAAACTATTTGAAGCATAGTAAATAAAGTATTATTAAATTTGTCGATTTTTCTATTCATCTCAAAATATTGTTTTTTTATAAAGATGAATATCGGAAAAAATGTCCATCACTTTTAAAATTTTGATTGAACTGTATGTCAATATTATAAGAAAAAAAATAGTATACATTGGTATTTTAAAAGAGGGAGATGCATAAGTGGGTTGGATTTGATGCGGAAGTGGGGGTTTGGGGATTTTTTTTTTTCATTTAACGAAATTGTTATTATTATTATTTTTTTCTCTAAAAATTAAATAAGTTAAATTGAAAATAAATATCATCATTATGTTCATAATGAGTTAATGTAAATAATTATGCAATAATTTTTTAGATGTACGAGCATGAGTTAATTGAAAGTTTTCATTTGAAAAAGAATGATATTAATTTTTATTAGATAATTGTACTATCCTTTTGGTATGACCAAAGCTTTTGTTTTTATTTAAACAATTCTCTTTATCAAAAAGAAATAAAATATCATCTTTCTTTTAACTAGATCACCTTTTTTTAACTGATTTCAATAACTTATTTTGTATTTGATAAACATGTTCGTGTGTTTTATTTAATTTTTTAAAATGATAAAATACTACAGAATTGTATATAGAGAAATGGATATTCCTTATAATTTTTTTATTTCTATTTTATTGTATTTTAATTTTTATGTACTGACAATGTAGTCTTTAAGAAATTATTTCTTAATGTATAAACAAATTGAGTTCTTGGTTCATTTTAGTTCAATTTTTGTCTTTTGAATATATAGTAACGCCCCGTGCATCGCACGGGAGTCAATCTAGTTATAGCATAAATTAACAAACTCCCCCGTGCTAGTCCTTTCAATAAATATAGAAGTTGACTCGTCAACATATTAAGAAATGTGCTTTACTTAATTAGTTTGTACATTGATAAAAATGTTTTAAATTTCTTTTCTTATTTGAAAACGCGTTATTTATTATGGGACAAATACAAATAAAAAATGCAACATTTATTCAAGCAGAGAGGGTGTATAATTTAAAATGCTCCCTAAATTTGGATCCTATTTTAATGTTCCCGGAAAAAAAATTATTTATTAGTTGTGATTTTATTAGACTTTATTCTCTCACACGATGAGTTTTATAATTGAAAGTAATATAATGGATTATAATTTGATAATTAAGAATTATCAAATGTTACTTAAAAATATTAGGTTGTGTGGGGCAGTCACTAGGGAAGTTTAGTTAGTTATTCGAATTTAAATAGTCTTGTATACAATTTTTTCTATTTTAAAAAAATGAATTTTTATTAATAATTAGTTTAATACTCCCTCCGTCCCTAAATGTTTGTCTCATTTGACTTTTTTGTTGAACTTTGACCACAAATTTATGAGAGATTAATCATCTTCATGAAATTCTAAAAGTTGTTGTTGATAATATTATTAATGGTGAATCAATAGAAATTTTTAGAATTTCATGAACATAATTAAATTGTCATATATTTGTGATCAAAGTTTAACTAAAAAATTAAATGGAACAAACATTTAGAGACGAAGGTAGTATATTACAAGAATGGTACTTGAAATTGATAGTGAAGTTTAAAATATGAACTATCATATAAAAAGGGACATCGAATATTATTTGAGCTACACAACTTTTTGACTTTTTCTACTTATGTAAGTGTATGGAATTTATTCAACTACATAATATTGTTTTGTTTGCTTAAAAAATAAGTATATTGATTTATACTATTATAATATAAATTGTTTTTAACTAAATATGATAATTCTTTTTTAAGTAACAAAATGTAATAATTTTTAAAATATTTTTTATTTAACATAAATTTATTTGAAATAACATATAAATGGTACTCCCTTTAAAAATAATTCTTTTAAAATAACTAGTTATTCGCCGTATTTCGCATAATACAATTTACTTTAGTAAGATTGTTGTTTATATTTATATTCAATTGTTAATACCAGATTTAATATGAGTCAACCTGGAGGTCATGGGTTCGATCCCTCCTCAAAAGTTAGAGGGAAGATTTTCTCTCCCTAGAATTTTCTAGGCGCTTCTGTGTGTTTGTGTGTGTGTGTGAGTGTGTGAGTGTGTGTGTGAGTAGTGAAAAAAAAAGGGAAAAGAAAAGAATGGGACTTTATGTGCCATTCTAGATTCCAACTTTTCCATAAAAAAAAAAAAAAAAAAAAAAAAACATGTGTCGTAACTATAAGTTTCTTTAATCATTATCTACTTTAAGAAGATTACTAATTGTACTCATATTTATTTACTAATCTATAACTAAATAAAGTTTGAAGTGAATAGCGCTTCAGCACACCCCTCATTTTTCGCTCAAATTAGCACTTGTACCAAATAAAGACCAGGTTCATTCCCTATAATATCAATTACTGAATACACCCCATTTAACTACTTTCTAAATACCCAAACTATCCTTACACATAGCATACAAAATAAGATGTCATTTTATATTCAATAATCGCTTTTTCTTCTCTTCTCGATCTCTTTCTCTCTCCACAGGTGCACCCACCCCCCATTTCCGACAATGTTTTTGTATCAATCCAACCCCCGACCTCTCTCTCTCTCTCTCTCTCTCTCTCTCTCTCTCTCTCTCTCCTTCCATTGTCGCCTCTTTCTCTCGCTCTCTCTCTCTCTCTCTTTATCTCTCTCTCTCTCTCTCTTCTCTCGTTTGATTTTTCTCTTCATTCCTGAACTGTTTCAACAATTTTCTCAGTTTCTAAACAGCCATAAACCCCTAATTTCCATGAAAACCGAAATTTAGGAAGGGTCACTACCATTCAGGAAGGGTCACTACAATTATCGCCTCTGTTGGTTGCAGCAACATAGCTCATGTTTTAGGTAAATTTGTTATTTTCCCTTTATTAAACTGTATTGAACCCTAGACTTAAAGTAGATTTTTCAGTTAGGGCTTTCTATATGTGTGTGTGAATTAGTCTGTCAGTTTGTAGAGGAAAGGCCTTGTACATTTGATTTTATTTTTATCTAGGGATGGATAGTGATCCGTTATTTACAGACATGGTTTTTGAAGTTCCTTACTCAAAGTATGATGATTACAACATGGTTATTCATGGCTACCCTGATTTGTTGTTAAACGAGAAGTCCTAGATTGCTTTGAACACTTGGAGTTTTTTGTTTAGAAATTGGCAATGGTCTTTAGATTTGCTTGATGTTTGGGCGCCAATGGGTCCTAAAGGTCCCATTCGTGATGAAGCTGGAAAGACTTTGACTGCCAATTTGAAAGGCGGGCCAAAATTTGAGGCTGACGATCAGTGCGCTTTGAATTACTAGTTGATTTTGCAAAAAGATCGGTGGATGAATAAAGTATTTGTTGAAAACTCGTAATTCCAACACGGGTACTGAAATCACCCGATCCGGATGCCCGAGCACATGAGGTTCGTTTTGGAAAATGTTTTAAAAATTGGACGTATGAATTTCTTTGAAAAGAGAGTAGCTAAATGAAATTATCCGATCCGGATGCCCGAGCGCATGGGGTTCGTTTTGGAAAAAGTTTTAAAAATTGGTCTGATAATTTTTTTTGAAAAGAGAGTCGTCACGCCGTTTTGTGAGTCCAAAACATCGCCATAGGGCTGTAAACGAGCCGAGCCGAGCCGAGCTTTGAAGTTTCGAGCTCGAGCTCGAATAAAAAATATCGAGCTCGAGCTTTTCTCGAGCTCGAGCTCGAGCCCAGAATGCATGTTCGAGCTCGGCTCGAATCAAGTTTCGAGCTTTTCGCGAGCTGGCTCGCGAGCTGCTCGAACTCGAGTTTTAACGAGCCGAGCTCGAGCTTCGACTTATTTTTTGAAAAAAATCTGAAATCAAACGAGCTTTTAACGAGCCGAGCTCGAGCTTCGACTTATTTTTGAAAAAATGCGAAATCAAACGAGTTTTTAACGAGCCGAGCTCGAGCTTCGACTTATTTTTGAAAAAATGCGAAATCAAACGAGCTTATAACGAGCCGAGCTCGAGCTTCGACTTATATATATATATATATACTAAAATTTATTCGAGCTTTTAACGAGCCGAGCCCGAGTCGAGCTCAAACGAGTCGATCTCGAACAGAGCTCGTCGAACATACGAGCCGAACACGAGCCGGCTCGAAAAAATGACGAGCTTGAAAATCGGTTCGAGCTCGAGCTCGAGTTCACCTCGAGCCCACTCGAACTCGAGCTTTTTTCGAGCCGAGCCCGAGCCGAGCTCGAGCCGGCTCGGTTCGTGTAACAGCCCTACATCGCCACCATGGAGGTAGCTTCTTTCTCTATGACAGATCCAGATGCCTTTCTTTATTTTCTAAGGGTATGGAAGTATTCCGACTTCCTTCCGGTGGTACTCCTTAGACGCCGGGAGAGTGTTGTTTTGACCACCGAGTACCTGGATTGGTACGAGCAGCATATCGGGCAAACCCAAGTGGTTTTGGGTAGCAGGCGCGAAGCGATTCTGAGGCAAGATAGCCGGCTCAGCTATAGCCTTAGAAGTGCAGAAGCTTGGTCTAACCCTCAGAATGTTACGGGAGATGCTTTATTTGATTACGAGACCAGAGTTGACCGACTGACGGAGAGAGGTCCCCTTTTGCAGACTCGCAAGGAAGAGATCCGAGCTGAGGCACGGGCGAATGAAGCTCTGCGAGCTACTGGATTGTTTGACTCGACGGGGAGGACCCCTGATCTCGAAATGAGAGAGACAGAGCTAGCTCATGTGGAGCGAAGGAAGACTCGTCGGGGACGAGGGAAGAAAAGGAAGAATGGCGAGGGGACCAGCGCGAGTGGCGCGGAATGACCTCCTAAGTATCCACTCATTGTCATTTACAGACACATTATTTGTTAAAGGTATTAAGTTGTATTTCAGCATGTTGTGAGCTTGAGAGTAGACCGTGCTTGTACTCATCAAGAAGTGTTTTAATTGTGGTGATTTGTGATTTACTTTTAAAGCTTTGTCGAGACGCAAAATCTCTTCCTTGCTTTTTGTCTGAGCCTTGGCGGCGTCCAGTTTTTGGATTTTTTATTTTTTTTTTGTATTTGTAGACCGAACCAGTCTGAGCCTTGATGGCATCCAGTTTTTTGGATTTTTGTGTGTTTTTTAGACCGAACCAATGAAGGCTGCCTACGTTCCCCCCGGACTGAGGGGCTCAGGTCTCCGTAGGTAGACACTTTTAGGAGTGATGGGGAGACAGAAAAGTCGATCTTATTTAGGCGAAGTATCGGCGAAGTTACCTTCCGTTGACTGGATTCATGAAGGGATTGTCGTCCAGGTCTGTTAGCTACATGGCACCTCCGGAGAAGATCTTTTGGACCACGAACGGGCCGATCCATGTTGGTTTCCATTTTTCAAGCGGGTTGGTTCGGGTGGGAGGCCTTTCCTTGAGTACCAGATCGCCTTCCCTGATGTCTCGGGATTAGACTTTCTTGTCGAAAGCTCTAGCCATTCTACTTTGGTAGGCTCGAATGTGTTCCATGGCCTTTAGTCGGCGTTCGTCTAGTAGGGCCAATTCGTCATGTCGGCTTCAGATCCATTCCACTTCGTTGATCTCGTTTTCCAACAACACTGGGAGTGATGGGATTTCCAATTCAACGGGCAGTACTGCTTCCATCCCATAGGTCAGGGCAAATGGAGTTTCTCCTGTAGCGGTTCTGACTGATGTTCGGTAGCCCCAAAGTGCCAGGTGCAGCTTCTCGGGCCAATCTCGTCCTCGTATGGTCATTTTTCTGATGATCCTTTTGAGGGTTTTGTTTGCTGCTTCTACTGCGCCGTTAGTTTGCGGCCTGTAGGGAGAGGACTTATGGCGTGTGATTTTGAACTCGGCCAATAGTCTGTCGCATTCTCCTTCGAAGTGAGATCCATTGTCTTATATGACCTCACTTGGGATGCCGCATCGGCATATGATGTTTTCCTTGAGGAAATATGCGACTTTCTTGGAAGTCAACACCTTGTAGGACTTGGCTTCGACCCATTTTGTGAAATAGTCGATGGCTACCAAGACGAACTCGTGGCCGTTGCTGCCGGGCGGAGCGATCTTCTCGATGACGTCGATTCCCAAGTGGTGAAGGGCCAGGGAGTGGTCATGCAATAGAGATCATGAGGGGGAAGATGGTTAAGATTGGAAAAGCGCTGGCACTTGTCGCAGCTTCGGACAAAGTGGATGCAATCTGCCTCTATGGAGATCCAATAGTAGCCCATTCGAAGAATGATCTGCATCGGGGCTCTGTCATTCAAGTGGGGACCGCAAGCCCCATTGTGAACTTCGTTCATGAGCATATATGCTTTTTCCTTGCTGATGTAGAGGAGGAGCGGTCCTTGGTAACGTTTCTTGTATAGCATGTCCCCAAGGATGACAAAGTAAGAGGCAAGGCGTTTTAGGGCCACGATGCTCTTGGCTTTGATTCCTTCTTTGCATTTGCCTTCCTCGTTCATGAAAGAGGTCTCCCCGTTCTTGAGGTATTGGTAGATTTGGTTGTACCATGGCTCATTGATTGGCTCTGGCTCTGGCTCGATTTCACAGCAGCAGGCAGGAATTTCCTTTCTTCCTACTTTGAATGGCTTTACCGTCTTCCCTTCGGGGATTTCCACGAGTGAAGCCAAGGTGGCTAGGGAGTCTGCAAACCGATTCCGGTCTCTTGGCAAGTAGTGGAAAGTGGCCTCTTTGAATTGCGTGATGAGGTCTTCCATGCAGGCATGGTATTTTTGTAAGCCTGGGTCTATCGTTTTCCATTTGTTGGAAACTTGATTGATGATCAGGGTTGAGTCCCCGTAGACCTCTAACTCTTGGACATTCCTTTCGAGGGCGGCCTCAAGTCCGGTGGCGCATACTTTGTATTCGGCGGCATTGTTGGTTACCTCGAAGTTTAACTTTATGGCGATTGGGGTGTGCTCGTCTTTTGGGTCGACTAAGAGCATTCCGATGCCATTTCCTCTTTTTTTGGCTGCTCCATCGAAGAAAAGCTGCCATCGATTCTCGCCTTCAAGTGCGAAGATTCCTTCGTCTGGAAATTGTGGTTCGGGACCTTTGGTCTCGTCGGTTGGGAAGTCGGCCAATTGTTCGGCCATTACTCATCCTTTGATCGATTTCTGGTTTACATACCGCGCCTGTGAAGAGGCTTCCGATTTGCGTCGTTGATTTCAACCTCTTTCGGGCGGAATAGCGTGTCTCGCGCGAGATAAAGGAGTTCTGCAGAATGCAGATAGCAGTTTCCTCGTTGATTTCAACCTCTTTCGGGATAAAACTTCATCCATCCGGCCAGCCAATGAATTTTGGATTCTGGAACCTTCCCAAGGTGTTTGATCTCATCTTTAACACCTCTCCAACACCTATAAATACCTTAAGACTTTCAGTATTTCAGAGGTCGACAATCTTGAAATCCCAAGTCAAAAACCTCACATTTACTGGTTTCTCTCCTTGAAAGATTCCTGTAAATCATCCCTAAAAATCATCTAAAGTTTGTTTGTCAACCTTGTTGATAAACAAACATCGAAGCCCGAATCAAGGACTGAGGCGAAGCTCTGTCCGTGTCAAGGTTCGACTTTAAACTTGAGTCGAAACTCTGCCTGAATCACCTCACGCAAGGTAACCTTTCTTTCCTTTTCAATTGATTGTTAGAGTGGTATAAATACATCGAATCTAGGATCGGCCTAGAGCCTCCCCAAATCATGGGGATGGTCTCAAAGCAATCAGTTCTATATTCCGTTTAACCCCGTTAAATGGATCATTATTTTATTTAATTTTGAAACCTTCTCCTTCTTTTGAAAACCTCTCTTTTTCTTTAGCAAGACCGATCTCCGGATTGGGTGGAATGGGTGCTCCTTGACCTTCCCATTCCATAACCTAAGCCCCGAACCCAAAATCTCTTTCAAAATGGTTTTTCTATGTTTCCAAAGGAATAATATAGGTGGCGACTCAAAAGATGTTAAAAAAGGGGAAAATCCGCGCATCGCTACAGTGGCGACTCTGATGGGGACAATTAATATAAAGAGGTTTAAACTTGCGTCAAAAATAGAAGAGAGGTTTTCAAAAAAAAAAAATCGTTTTTTTTGCTCCAGATCAGGCATATCTCGCACGAGATATCTTATCCCGCGCGAGATATTGCTTCAGCAATCTGGTGTCTTCTGAATTTCCTTGTTCATCTCAAAGTCCAAGACAAGAGTCGAACACGCAAGGGGGATCCCAGAATTCATTATCTGCAGAGTTCCCTCATCTTAAGGCCTCCCTTAAGATGTCGAACTCGAATCCGTATTTTAGTTTAAATAATTGATTATTATTTATAAACTGCGTGTGATTGGGTTTTATTTTATTAAAGTCCGGTCCATTGGGGATTCGGGAGTTGTAATTAATTTATCTCTCTCTCTCTCTCTCTCATTAATTGGAACTACGATGGCTTGAGTCTTCCTAAATTGGGAGAAATATAGGCAACCATTTGGTGCGGCCACTATTTGTTTTTCTTTCATTTTTTTGTTTTTAAAATATCTATTTTATCTATCACCTAGATTGACTATCACACACGTGCACTCATGTTATATCTGTCATTGCACTACATACCCTCTATAAACCCGGGACCCACACCAAGGACGGATGATGGTAACCACCTAGTCGTCGGTCTCTCCGAAGTTGGATCATCCCACTCCGCGTATTCAATTCACCTAGATTGTCATATCGCGGGGAGCCTAACCTTCCAGCCCTGCATCGCCACATTTCATGTAGATTGTCTTTTAGGATCACTCCGTGACCGGTTGGTTTGACTCGGTGATCTTTTCTTGTTTTTAACCAAAATAAAGCCATGTAAATTTGACAATAAAGAAGGACTCTGAATAGTCCCTTCGGAAAAAGTCCCTTCGGAATGACCCTTTCGGAAGTCCCTTTAAAAGAAAAAAAATATATATACCCTTCAAAAACAATCTTACATGGCTTTGTTTTACAAAAATCGCATTGATTTCTTAGTCATTACGTTCTGATAAAGGCCTTAGAAACCCCTCAAAACGGATTCTCCGTTCCGACCAAAAATTAGGTCTAATAAAAATCGACTTTCCGTGTGATTATCTCGTGCGTGACTACCTGTCTCACGCGAGATAATGCCTCTGTTTGCTGTGTTTGAGCCTAAACCGTTTAAGCTTGCTTCCGACTCGTTGGGGATAGATTTGATCCTGACGCCATCTCTGCACCTCTTTTGTCAGTTTTTCGAAGCTACTCGATCTCAAGACTCCCAACACAATGTCCGGCATGGACGAAATTCCGGGTGATGAAACTTTGTCCGAAAACAACCACAAACTTCTGGAAGAAGCCAATGATCGCCTAGAAGTGCAAGCAACCCAAATCCACACTCTCGTGGAAGAAATCCAAGAGCTTAGGGCAGCACTAACCAACAAAGAAAAGAAAAAGAAAAATGATTCTTCCTCCGAAGAAGAGGAATCATATACCAAAAAGGCCAAGGGTCGCCGCCAAAGCAAAAGCAAGAGAAAGAAGCACGAGTCTAGCTCGTCATCTTCCTCCTCTGACAACGAGAGCTACACATCCAAGAAAGAAAGCAAAGGAGAAAGCAAGAACGAACCCCTCACCATGGCTATGTTAGAAAAGAAGCTTGCGTCCCTCGATGTGAGTAAGGGAGCCTCGCTCTCTATTGATTATGATACCCTTCGTCAATCCATGTCCAAGCTTCCTAGAAAGTACAAAACACCCGACATTGCGAAGTTCAATGGCACCACCTGTCCCAAATCACATTTGGAGACCTACTCTTGGGCCATGCTACCTATGGGTGTTGATGACAACCTGTTAGCTCAATGCTTTCTACAGATTCTCGATGGTGCCGCTAGAGATTGGTACATGACTCTTCCACTCTCTACAAGACTCGATTGGCCACTCGCTAGTCGTACCTTCCAAAAGCAATATGAGGACAACTCCACTTACCGCACCACTAGAAGGGATCTCGAACAAACCAATCAGCTTCCGAACGAATCCTTCACAGATTTCGTCAAAAGATGGAGGACCAAACTAACTGAAATCGTTGATAGGCCAAGCCTAGACGAACAAATCCACATCCTCATACAATGTCTTAGGGACGAATATCAAGACAAACTTGCAGGCAACTACTTTCCTAGCTTCGCCGAACTCCACAAGTCGGGCATACGGTTAGATGACCTCATCAAGCAGAAAAGGGAAGCCAAGAAAGAAAGTGGGTTCCGTTACAACAAAAGTTCCTCTTCCTCTTCCAATCCCAAGGACACTTCTGTCAATGCTATTGTCTTCAATCATCCCGAAAATGGTAAGTACTCTGCGGTACCTCCACCACAAAAGAAGAAAAGGGATAGACATTACGACAAGCTTGAAGGGATCACTCAAGAAGAACTCCTCGAGGTGCTCGTCAAGAATGGAAAAAATCAAACCAAGAGAAGGTGGACCTCCAAAGAAAGATCTTCCTGCTAATCATGCTCATCATCTCTTCTGCAAATATCACAACTTCACCGGCCACGACACCAACTCATGTTTCCACTTGAAAGACGTCATCCAAGATTTGTTCGACGATAAAGAGATAGGGCTACCTAATGTTGTTACTAATCCTATACCAAACAACGAAGTTAATTTGATAGAAATAGAAAGTAGCTTCAAGGACCCTACTCGTCTAGACACAACTGTGGACGAGAGCCCTTTTGAATTTAATAAATCTTCTTTCTGTTATATGATGTCTTGGGATGAAATCTTAGAACAAAAGGAAAAAGGGTCTAAAACAGTCAATCTCCTCACACGATCCGGTCGTGTGATCACCAACAAAGATCCAAGGGACGAAAATCCTCCTAAACAAGCAAAAGCTTCATCATCAAGCGAACCAGACGATCCTCTTTTAACTCAGCTAAAGAAGACACAAGCAAACATCTCAGTTTGGGATCTCATAGGAGCATCTCACAAACATCGTGAAATGTTGAAAAAGGCCTTGGCTCAAATGACTATTTCCTCAGAAGCAACACCTGAAGAGCTTACTCAAGTACAATTTGGCAACGTCATCACTTTCACTGACTTGGACCTCCCATCCTATGGGAACAGTCATCATGAGGCCCTCTACATAACTGCTAAGGTGAATGGATACAAAATGCCACGCATTTTGGTCGACAATGGTTCTGCAATCAATGTCCTTCCGAAGAAAGCCTTATCATCATTAGGCCTCACCCACAAAGACCTTAAGCCATCAGGGCATACTGTAAGAGGGTACGATTGTACTGCTAGAACCGCTTTGGGATCAGTCGTGATACCTATAGAAATGGGGCAAGTCACCATGAGCATCGAATTTCAAGTCATCGACATCCCGACATCCTTCAACTTACTGCTTGGCCGCCCTTGGCTACATGACATAGGGGGTGTACCTTCCTCCCTACACCAATGTATCAAGTTCAGACAAAACGATACAATAGTCACCATACACGGAGAAATGGTTACTGCTAGCCCTATCCTCGAGGTACAACATAGCACTTCTGATTACCTGTTAAGCTGCTTTGAGATCGAGAAAGAAAGCACCGTGAATGTCATAGAAACTTGCAATGAAAACGATTACTCCAAAGCACTTCGGTTTTCTGGAAACCTTCCTGTTTGGAGAATGATGCAAGCAAAAGGATACTTTCCTGGCTTGGGACTTGGAAAACACTTGCAAGGGATAACGGAACCGCCACCGGTTCCCTCACCACACACGAAGCATGGCCTAGGATATATCATTTCCATCCACGATGGAGATGACGAAGAAGGGTGGGACTTCACTCAAGTCAAGTGGGAAGGAACCTCGTACAAAGGTCACAATGACCTAAAGGCCAAAGATTGCAACCTCGAGCCATATCGAAAGACACTCAATGGCTACTTCGTCCGGGAAGGGAAAAACATCCCATACTTAATCTTTTCAGAACCATGGACTGATGATAAAGGGAAACGCCAACCGGGCTTTGAAATCTTCAGCGACTGCGATGCTTCACCAGACGAAACAGAACCCGTCCCACTAATCCCTAAAGATTTGTGGGGCATGAAGGCAGAAATGACCAGCAAATGGGACTTTGTGTTGGGAGAGGATATGCTGCGACAGTTTGAAGACCTGTGTCGGTTAGAAGACAGCCAGATCCATGCAATCTCCAAGGGGGACGCTCCAACTATTG
The DNA here is from genome assembly GCA_022495995.1 of Adenophora triphylla var. japonica. NCBI lineage: Eukaryota > Viridiplantae > Streptophyta > Magnoliopsida > Asterales > Campanulaceae > Adenophora > Adenophora triphylla. Next base: position 41,238 of record JAFEMH010002025.1, on the reverse strand, counting down.
ATTACACAAAGCTAATACAAAAATGTGATGAGCCAATTCTAAACTGGCACGTCACCGGAGGACCAGTCGCTGATGAAGACTTCATGGTCAAAGAGCTTGGTTGCACTCCCCATCCCCGCAGGAAGATAGGCCCTGTAACTTTCACATTAGAATCAGACTCCACCTCTGATGAACTCACTCAAGAGGAAATCGAGGCGGTGGCCGAACATGTATTCCCTTACTTCCTTAATGAAAACTTTGATCTTTCCGAGTACCCTGAGATTGCTAACATCGTGAATGATGAATTAACTAATAATAATCAATATAACGAACAAGTTAATAATGAATCATATGATGAGATAGATCAAGAAAATGAACAAATTTTAAAAGAATTAGCAAAGCAAGTAGGTCGTTGTGAAAAGAATGGCCCTGTTGACAATGAGGAAATGTAAACGGTTAATCTAGGGACGACAGAAGACCCCAGAGAAATGATGGATGTGGTTTTACCCATCCAAAAGATATATTTCCTAGCTTATTTGATGCTCGAAACCTTGAGAATTTAATGTATTTTCTAGTGTTTTGAAAGTACAGGGGTTGAAGTGCAACAATGTTGAAAACGGAGGATTGGAGTGTAATTTGGAAGCTTTTGGATCAAATTGTAATTTTGGAAAATTTGGGACTAAACGGAAATTACGAAGTTCAAGGACCAAAGTGGAAATATTGGAAATTAAGGGACTAAATTGGAAATATGGAATTTTTGGATGAATTTGATATATAAAAATTCGTGGGTTAAAATGAAAAATAAAATCCTAAAGAGCGAAGTGCAAAAGAAGTCATTATAGTGGCCAAAGTGCGACTACAAAATAGCGGACGAAACGGATAATAAATGGTATTAATGGTTCACTACGCGTGGTGGCCAAATCATTTTCATGGCCTAGATTGCTTGGGGCCATGGTCGAGGAACAAGAAGAGAAGTGGCCGGCCACTGCATGGAAATATGGGCCAAGCAATTGAATTGGGCCTGGGCTTTGGAAATTCAAGGAAGGTGCACGCCCAGTAGCATTGTGCGCACGCCCGGAAGTAGTCTGATTGGAAGTAGGCGTGCACCCGGTCTCAGTGGGCGCGCGCCCGGTACGTACGGACAGATGCAGCCAGTTTCCTTATTTTGGAAGGATTCTAAAGATTTTCCACAGATTTGCACAGAATCAGCCACGGATTTCGGGAGATTTTCTATTTTGACTAGGATTTTGACCCTAATTTGTTTCCAAAAAGGATTTCCACCTCCCTCCTCCTATATAAACAACCCTAGACTAGTTTTGTAAGATCTTTTATCTTTTATTTTGGGATCTTTGGATCTTTTATTCTTTTATTTTCTCTCTCTATTTTTAGTTTAGGTTTTATTTATTTTTGAAGATGAAAGAACAAGGTTTTGCTTTATTTATTTTAATGGACATACAAGGCTAAATTATTTGATTCATGGATTGAGGTGAGTAACAATTTGATCTTTATGCTAAGGTTTTAATTCTTCCTATCTCTTTCTCGTTCTTGTTCTTCTCAACGGTTTTAATTATTGTCTTGAGATCAATTGTATTGACCTTGCGGAATATACTTTTGACCTCTTGAATTTATTTGGGTATGAATTATTGCACTTGCGTGGATAATTTATAATTTGACCATTGTTGAGAAGAATAGATTCAATTGAGGACCTTGCGGAAATCAAACGAATCTAGGTTCCATTGTTCTTAAGTTTTTAATTGAATTCTTGAATATTTTTATTGACCTTGCGGAATATATGAACAAGATAGAGTTATTAGGGTTTTAATGTTCTTATTGACCTTGCGGAATATATTAACATCTTAACCCTAGGTTTTTGTGAACGAACCCAAGAATGAGATTGAATCCTTTTCACATGAAATAAAAAGCATAAAGTGATAATTGTTATGATCCAATCCATGAATCCCTTGTCTCTTATTATCTTTAATTTATTTATTTTGCTTTCTTAGTTTTATAATTCAATCAAATCAAAAAAACCCTTTTTCCCTTTTGTTTCGTTTACACTAATTAAATCAACTTGTTAAAGCACACGAGTCTCTGTGGTTCGACCCTTACTTTTGTATATTGCTACTTCGGTAACTTGTACACTTGCAAGGTATTTTTATTACACAGTGGAATTTTCTCCATCAAGTTTTTTGGCGCCTTTGCCGGGGACTTGTTGTGAGTTACGAGTTAATTTTGATTAGTGTATTGTAAATAATTTTCTTTTCTTATTTTTTTGGGTGTAAATAGTTTTCTTTAATTATCTTCTCATTTTATTTAGTTTTTATTTTTATTATTAAAAAAAAAAAAATCAAATGGACTATAGAATGAATAATTATAGCATGTATGAGTCGGGTCAAAATTGTGGGTTTTATTCTCATGCTACTAATGCTTGTCCGTCTAGGACATATTTTTCTGAATATTATCCACAGGTACAAGAAAGAAATTATTTCCAGTCATGGCAATCTCCGTATGGTATTCCTCCCAACTCGTATAACCAAGGGTGGAAAAATTATTCAAACATGACGTGAAATGAGCGAGAGCCAATTTACTATGACCCATCACCTCCGCCACCTCAAAAGCAATACTGGGAGGAACAATTGAAAGAGATGAAAGAGCAGAGAATGGAACATGAGAAACAAATCGAAGCAGTATTGAGTAAGATAGATGGACACATTGACACAATATTGAAGGCATTGAGGAAGCAAGAATCGGATTCAAGTCTAATTCAGCCTGATCATGTTGAGTCAATCACCACGCTTCGAGATGAGAGTTCCATAAGCTATGAGGTACATTCTTCTTCTCACACCGATCTGGTACATACTCCTGCTTTGTTAGTTTGTTATTACGAAGAGACACCTTCAACCCTAGTTTGGTATACGAATGATGATGGGGAAAAGTGTGTTTATGATTCAGCTTTTCATTTACCACCACTAGAACAAAAGCAACGCACGAAGAAATCAAAGGAGAATTTTGTCTATGAAATCCCCAATGATGACTCTAAGGATGAATCACTTTGTGTTAGTTCAAGTGAGTGTATAGAGGGAGGATGTAGAGAATTTAGAGAAAACAGAGCATGAACAAGCCATTGAGGAGCCCGAGTTAGCTCACTGTATGGTGGTGAAGGGTGGGTCAATGATTCGGTGCAAGGTGGTGCGCTCATATCTGACAAGGCTAATGAATGTGGCCATAGTGAAAATCCTATCCATTACCTTGGAAATGAAGAAAAATTGGAAATCATTCTTGTACCTCCCCCTGTTTTTGTGGGAAAAGAAAGTGGCGAGAGTTTGAAAGAGAAGAAGCCCAATAAATTGAAACGTCAAAAATTTCATTGGGCACAAAACAATATTAAAGCTCGAGGAATTTACATGGGACATGAACTGAGCATAAGGACCCGCGAAACCATGAAGTGGGCCAAAGGGAAAGTGAAGTCCAAACGGAAGCAACGGTCGGGCTAACGACCCTAACCAAATGCGCTAATTGGGAGGCAACCCAAGTAGGTACGTTTTATTTGCTTTATTTATTTGTTTTGTTGTGTCATATTGTCCTTTGAACCCAAGGTATGTTTTTGTTCTCTTTGCTATGAGGACATAGCATGTTTTGAGTTTGGGGGTAGATATCTCTCCGAGTTTGTGGGTTTATAGGGGAGTGTATATAGTGTCACCCTCCAAAAAAATAGAAAAATTTAAAAATTTTGTTCTCATTATATGTTTGGAAGTTGGCCAATGTCCGTGATGATTTGAGAGAGTTTTTTTGATTGAGTTTTGCTAGTTTGTGCCAATTTGAATATGTTTAGAATTGCATTAATACATGTAAAACACAATTGCACCACCATTCACTTCCATTATTTTTCTTGATCATTGTTACCAATTTAGGAGACCTTTATAGGATCACTTTGACATTCTCGGGGTCCCTAGAACATGTTTGCATGATTGTCACATAACACATCAATTAGGCTATTCGGGAAGTGATATGTGGCTATTTTCTTTGAACCCTATTTGTGAGCCTTTAACTTTCTCGTCACTTATATAAAACTTTTCCGCTAGAACCCCTTTTGAGCTTGAAAAGAATGGAATCTCTCACAAAGTGAGAGGTTATTTTAGACCACCATTCGCCTTCATTTGTACCCTCATTATCCTACCCTTTTAACCTATACACTATTTTTCCACCTTTTCAAGAAAGTGAAACTAGGGAATTGGAAATTGGGAATTTTTTGGGGGATATTTGGAAAAATCAAGGGTTGAGTGAAAAGTGGTCATGAAAAGAAAGAAAAGGGTTATGAATTGTTATGTAATGAAAAGAGGGGCTTGAGCAAAAAAAAAAAAAAAAAAAAAAAAAACCTTGCCTTCTCTAATGTTGAAGTGGAAAGTGATCAAAAAGAAAGAAAGGTGATCGAGTACAAGTTTGAAAGTGTACAAAATTATAAGTTTGGGGGTTAAATCAATGGGTTGGCTTGGAGCGGAGTGATAATTTCAATGTGAGGATGTATGATGAAGACTTTCTAGTTTCACTTGCTTGACTTCGTATGTCCTTATCTTCATTTGTAACCGTGAACCTAGCCCGCGTTTATCGCGATACATTACAAACCATAAAAGTCATATTTGATCCCTAAAGAGTAGTCGGGTTGACAGTTTTGTTTAAATATGCATATGAAAGTGTCCCTTGTGCGTAAATTTCATCTTAGTATCATTGATTTAGAGCATGTGGTTAGTGACCCTATAAAATATCTTACTTTGGTGACAATGATCTCCCATATTTCATTCATCATTCAGGCCGAGGTGGAAAATTGTGGGTTAGATGAATTAATGTAATTGTAATTGCATATTCTTATTGGCACTTATTTAGCATATATATATTATGTGAGAATCTGAGACTTGTTTGGCCGACAACCTTGTATGTAGTGAGAACATATCAAAAATATTTTCTGTTGATTGTTTTTATTTGTTAGGGTAATTTTGTTTTTTTTAATTTCTTTTGTTTTACTCGAGGACGAGCAAAAGATAAGTTTGGGGGTATTTGATGGATGTGGTTTTACCCATCCAAAAGATATATTTCCTAGCTTATTTGATGCTCGAAATCTTGAGAATTTAATGTATTTTCTAGTGTTTTGAAAGTACGGGGTTGAAGTGCAACAATGTTGAAAACGGAGGATTGGAGTGTACTTTGGAAGCTTTTGGATCAAATTGTAATTTTGGAAAATTTGGGACTAAACGGAAATTACGAAGTTCAAGGACCAAAGTGAAAATATTGAAAATTAAGGGACTAAATTGGAAATATGGAATTTTTGGATGAATTTGATATATAGAAATTCGTGGGTTAAAATGAAAAATAAAATCCTAAAGAGCGAAGTGCAAAAGAAGTCATTATAGTGGCCAAAGTGCGACTACAAAATAGCGGGACGAAACGGATAATAAATGGTATTAATGGTTCACTACATGCGTGGCCAAATCATTTTCATGGCCTAGATTGCTTGGGGCCATGGTCGAGGAACAAGAAGAGAAGTGGCCGGCCACTGCATGGAAATATAGGCCAAGCAATTGAATTGGGCCTGGGATTTGGAAATTCAAGGAAGGTGCACGCCCGGCATTGTGCGCACGCCGGAAGTAGTCGATTGAAGTAGGCGTGCACCCGGTCTCGGTGGCGCGCACCCGTACGTACGGACAGATGCGGCGGTTTCCTTATTTTGGAAGGATTCTAAAGATTTTCCACAGATTTGCACAGAATCAGCCACGGATTTCGGGAGATTTTCTATTTTGACTAGGATTTTGACCCTAATTTGTTTCCAAAAAGGATTTCCACCTCCCTCCTCCTATATAAACAACCCTAGACTAGTTTTGTAAGATCTTTTATCTTTTATTTTGGGATCTTTGGATCTTTTATTCTTTTATTTTCTCTCTCTATTTTTAGTTTAGGTTTTATTTATTTTTGAAGATGAAAGAACAAGGTTTTGCTTTATTTATTTTAATGGCCATTCAAGGCTAAATTATTTGATTCATGGATTGAGGTGAGTAACAATTTGATCTTTATGCTAAGGTTTTAATTCTTCCTATCTCTTTTTCGTTCTTGTTCTTCTCAACGGTTTTAATTATTGTCTTGAGATCAATTGTATTGACCTTGCGGAATATACTTTTGACCTCTTGAATTTATTTGGGTATGAATTATTGCACTTGCGTGGATAATTTATAATTTGACCATTGTTGAGAAGAATAGATTCAATTGAGGACCTTGCGGAAATCAAACGAATCTAGGTTTCATTGTTCTTAAGTTTTAAATTGAATTCTTGAATGTTTTTATTGACCTTGCGGAATATATGAACAAGATAGAGTTATTAGGATTTTAATGTTCTTATTGATCTTGCGGAATATATTAACATCTTAACCCTAGGTTTTTGTGAACGAACCCAAGAATGAGATTGAATCCTTTTCACATGAAATAAAAAGCATAAAGTGATAATTGTTATGATCCAATCCATGAATCCCTTGTCTCTTATTATCTTTAATTTATTTATTTTGCTTTCTTAGTTTTATAATTCAATCAAATCAAAAAACCCTTTTTCCCTTTTGTTTTGTTTACACTAATTAAATCAACTTGTTAAAGCACACAAGTCTCTGTGGTTCGACCCTTACTTTTGTATATTGCTACTTCGGTAACTTGTACACTTGCAAAGTATTTTTATTACACAGTGGAATTTTCTCCATCAAGTTTTTTGGCGCCGTTGCCGGGGACTTGTTGTGAGTTACGAGTTAATTTTGATTAGTGTATTGTAAATAATTTTCTTTTCTTATTTTTTTGGGTGTAAATAGTTTTCTTTAATTATCTTCTCATTTTATTTAGTTTTTATTTTTATTATTAAAAAAAAATAAAAAATCAAATGGACTATAGAATGAATAATTATAGCATGTATGAGCCGGGTCAAAATTGTGGGTTTTATTCTCATGCTACTAATGCTTGTCCGTCTAGGACATATTTTTCTCGAATATTATCCACAGTACAAGAAAGAAATTATTTCCGGTCATGGCAATCTCCGTATGGTATTCCTCCCAACTCGTATAAGCAAGGGTGGAAAAATTATTCAAACATGACGTGGAATGAGCGAGAGCCAATTTACTATGACCCATCACCTCCGCCACCTCAAAAGCAATACTGGGAGGAACAATTGAAAGAGATGAAAGAGCAGAGAATGGAACATGAGAAACAAATCGAAGCAGTATTGAGTAAGATAGATGGACACATTGACACAATATTGAAGGCATTGAGGAAGCAAGAATCGGATTCAAGTCTAATTCAGCCTGATCATGTTGAGTCAATCACCACGCTCGAGATGAGAGTTCCATAAGCTATGAGGTACATTCTTCTTCTCACACCGATCCGGTACATACTCCTGCTTTGTTAGCTTATTACGAAGAGACACCTTCAACCCTAGTTTGGTATACGAATGATGATGGGGAAGAGTGTGTTTATGATTCAGCTTTTCATTTACCACCACTAGAACAAAAGCAACGCACGAAGAAATCAAAGGAGAATTTTGTCTATGAAATCCCCAATGATGACTCTAAGGATGAATCACTTTGTGTTAGTTCAAGTGAGTGTATAGAGGGAGGATGTAGAGAATTTAGAGAAAACAGAGCATGAACAAGCCATTGAGGAGCCTGAGTTAGCTCTGTATGGTGGTGAAGGGTGGGTCAATGATTCGGTGCAAGGTGGTGCGCTCATATCTGACAAGGCTAATGAATGTGGCCATAGTGAAAATCCTATCCATTACCTTGGAAATGAAGAAAAATTGGAAATCATTCTTGTACCTCCCCCTGTTTTTGTGGGAAAAGAAAGTGGCGAGAGTTTGAAAGAGAAGAAGCCCAATAAATTGAAACGTCAAAAATTTCATTGGGCACAAAACAATATTAAAGCTCGAGGAATTTACATGGGACATGAACTGAGCATAAGGACCCGCGAAACCATGAAGTGGGCCAAAGGGAAAGTGAAGTCCAAATGGAAGCAACGGTCGGGCTAACGACCCTAACCAAATGCGCTAATTGGGAGGCAACCCAAGTAGGTACGTTTTATTTGCTTTATTTATTTGTTTTGTTGTGTCATATTGTCCTTTGAACCCAAGGCATGTTTTTGTTCTCTTTGCTATGAGGACATAGCATGTTTTGAGTTTGGGGGTAGATATCTCTCCGAGTTTGTGGGTTTATAGGGGAGTGTATATAGTGTCACCCTCCAAAAAATAGAAAAAATTAAAAATTTTGTTCTCATTATATGTTTGGGAAGTTGGCCAATGTCCGTGATGATTTGAGAGAGTTTTTTTGATTGAGTTTTGCTAGTTTGTGCCAATTTGAATATGTTTAGAATTGCATTAATACATGTAAAACACAATTGCACCACCATTCACTTCCATCATTTTTCTTGATCATTGTTACCAATTTAGGAGACCTTTATAGGATCACTTTGACATTCTCGGGGTCCCTAGAACATGTTTGCATGACTGTCAATAACACATCAATTAGGCTATTCGGGAAGTGATATGTGGCTATTTTCTTTGAACCCTATTTGTGAGCCTTTAACTTTCTCATCACTTATATAAAAATTTTCCGCTAGAACCCCCTTTTGAGCTTGAAAAAGAATGGAATCTCTCACAAAGTGAGAGGTTATTTTAGACCACCATTCGCCTTCATTTGTACCCTCATTATCCTACCCTTTTAACCTATACACTATTTTTCCACCTTTTCAAGAAAGTGAAACTAGGGAATTGGAAATTGGGAATTTTTTGGGGGATATTTGGAAAAATCAAGGGTTGAGTGAAAAGTGGTCATGAAAAGAAAGAAAAGGGTTATGAATTGTTATGTAATGAAAAGAGGGGCTTGAGCAAAAAAAAAAAAAAAAACCTTGCCTTCTCTAATGTTGAAGTGGAAAGTGATCAAAAAGAAAGAAAGGTGATCGAGTACAAGTTTGAAAGTGTACAAAATTATAAGTTTGGGGGTTAAATCAATGGGTTGGCTTGGAGCGGAGTGATAATTTCAATGTGAGGATGTATGATGAAGACTTTCTAGTTTCACTTGCTTGACTTCGTATGTCCTTATCTTCATTTGTAACCGTGAACCTAGCCCGCGTTTATCGCGATACATTACAAACCATAAAAGTCATATTTGATTCCTAAAGAGTAGCCGGGTTGACAGTTTTGTTTAAATATGCATATGAGTGTCCCTTGTGCAGAAATTTCATCTTAGTATCATTGATTTAGAGCATGTGGTTAGTGACCCTATAAAATATCTTACTTTGGTGACAATGATCTCCCATATTTCATTCATCATTCAGGCCGAGGTGGAAAATTGTGGGTTAGATGAATTAATGTAATTGTAATTGCATATTCTTATTGGCACTTATTTAGCATATATATATTATGTGAGAATCTGAGACTTGTTTGGCCGACAACCTTGTATGTAGTGAGAACATATCAAAAATATTTTCTGTTGATTGTTTTTATTTGTTAGGGTAATTTTGTTTTTGTTAATTTCTTTTGTTTTACTCGAGGACGAGCAAAAGATAAGTTTGGGGGTATTTGATGGATGTGGTTTTACCCATCCAAAAGATATATTTCCTAGCTTATTTGATGCTCGAAATCTTGAGAATTTAATGTATTTTCTAGTGTTTTGAAAGTACAGGGGTTGAAGTGCAACAATGTTGAAAACGGAGGATTGGAGTGTACTTTGGAAGCTTTTGGATCAAATTGTAATTTTGGAAAATTTGGGACTAAACGGAAATTACGAAGTTCAAGGACCAAAGTGAAAATATTGAAAATTAAGGGACTAAATTGGAAATATGGAATTTTTGGATGAATTTGATATATAAAAATTCGTGGGTTAAAATGAAAAATAAAATCCTAAAGAGCGAAGTGCAAAAGAAGTCATTATAGTGGCCAAAGTGCGACTACAAAATAGCGGGACGAAACGGATAATAAATGGTATTAATGGTTCACGGCTGTGGCTGGCCAAATCATTTTCATGGCCTAGATTGCTTGGGGCCATGGTCGAGGAACAAGAAGAGAAGTGGCCGGCCACTGCATGGAAATATGGGCCAAGCAATTGAATTGGGCCTGGGCTTTGGAAATTCAAGGAAGGTGCACGCCCAGTAGCATTGTGCGCACGCCCGGAAGTAGTCTGATTGGAAGTAGGCGTGCACCCGGTCTCAGTGGGCGCGCGCCCGGTACGTACGGACAGATGCAGCCAGTTTCCTTATTTTGGAAGGATTCTAAAGATTTTCCACAGATTTGCACAGAATCAGCCACGGATTTCGGGAGATTTTCTATTTTGACTAGGATTTTGACCCTAATTTGTTTCCAAAAAGGATTTCCACCTCCCTCCTCCTATATAAACAACCCTAGACTAGTTTTGTAAGATCTTTTATCTTTTATTTTGGGATCTTTGGATCTTTTATTCTTTTATTTTCTCTATATTTTTAGTTTAGGTTTTATTTATTTTTGAAGATGAAAGAACAAGGTTTTGCTTTATTTATTTTAATGGCCATTCAAGGCTAAATTATTTGATTCATGGATTGAGGTGAGTAACAATTTGATCTTTATGCTAAGGTTTTAATTCTTCCTATCTCTTTTTCGTTCTTGTTCTTCTCAACGGTTTTAATTATTGTCTTGAGATCAATTGTATTGACCTTGCGGAATATACTTTTGACCTCTTGAATTTATTTGGGTATGAATTATTGCACTTGCGTGGATAATTTATAATTTGACCATTGTTGAGAAGAATAGATTCAATTGAGGACCTTGCGGAAATCAAACGAATCTAGGTTTCATTGTTCTTAAGTTTTTAATTGAATTCTTGAATGTTTTTATTGACCTTGCGGAATATATGAACAAGATAGAGTTATTAGGAATTTAATGTTCTTATTGATCTTGCGGAATATATTAACATCTTAACCCTAGGTTTTTGTGAACGAACCCAAGAATGAGATTGAATCCTTTTCACATGAAATAAAAAGCATAAAGTGATAATTGTTATGATCCAATCCATGAATCCCTTGTCTCTTATTATCTTTAATTTATTTATTTTGCTTTCTTAGTTTTATAATTCAATCAAATCAAAAAACCCTTTTTCCCTTTTGTTTTGTTTACACTAATTAAATCAACTTGTTAAAGCACACAAGTCTCTGTGGTTCGACCCTTACTTTTGTATATTGCTACTTCGGTAACTTGTACACTTGCAAAGTATTTTTATTACACAGTGGAATTTTCTCCATCAAGTTTTTTGGCGCCGTTGCCGGGGACTTGTTATGAGTTACGAGTTAATTTTGATTAACGTATTGTAAATAATTTTCTTTTCTTATTTTTTTGGGTGTAAATAGTTTTCTTTAATTATCTTCTCATTTTATTTAGTTTTTATTTTTATTATTAAAAAAAAAATAAAAAATCAAATGGACTATAGAATGAATAATTATAGCATGTATGAGCCGGGTCAAAATTGTGGGTTTTATTCTCATGCTACTAATGCTTGTCCGTCTAGGACATATTTTTCTGAATATTATCCACAGGTACAAGAAAGAAATTATTTCCAGTCATGGCAATCTCCGTATGGTATTCCTCCCAACTCGTATAACCAAGGGTGGAAAAATTATTCAAACATGACGTGGAATGAGCGAGAGCCAATTTACTATGACCCATCACCTCCGCCACCTCAAAAGCAATACTGGGAGGAACAATTGAAAGAGATGAAAGAGCAGAGAATGGAACATGAGAAACAAATCGAAGCAGTATTGAGTAAGATAGATGGACACATTGACACAATATTGAAGGCATTGAGGAAGCAAGAATCGGATTCAAGTCTAATTCAAATTCTGATTATGTTGAGTCAATCACCACGCTTCGAGATGAGAGTTCCATAAGCTATGAGGTACATTCTTCTTCTCACACCGATCTGGTACATACTCCTGCTGTTAGTTGTTATTCTGAAGAGACACCTTCAACCCTAGTTTGGTATACGAATGATGATGGGGAAGAGTGTGTTTATGATTCAGCTTTTCATTTACCACCACTAGAACAAAAGCAACGCACGAAGAAATCAAAGGAGAATTTTGTCTATGAAATCCCCAATGATGACTCTAATGATGAATCACTTTGTGTTAGTTCAAGTGAGTGTATAGAGAGGGAGGATGTAGAGAATTTAGAGAAAACAGAGCATGAACAAGCCATTGAGGAGCCTGAGTTAGCTACGTATGGTGGTGAAGGGTGGGTCAATGATTCGGTGCAAGGTGGTGCGCTCATATCTGACAAGGCTAATGAATGTGGCCATAGTGAAAATCCTATCCATTACCTTGGAAATGAAGAAAAATTGGAAATCATTCTTGTACCTCCCCCTGTTTTTGTGGGAAAAGAAAGTGGCGAGAGTTTGAAAGAGAAGAAGCCCAATAAATTGAAACGTCAAAAATTTCATTGGGCACAAAACAATATTAAAGCTCGAGGAATTTACATGGGACATGAACTGAGCATAAGGACCCGCGAAACCATGAAGTGGGCCAAAGGGAAAGTGAAGTCCAAACGGAAGCAACGGTCGGGCTAACGACCCTAACCAAATGCGCTAATTGGGAGGCAACCCAAGTAGGTACGTTTTATTTGCTTTATTTATTTGTTTTGTTGTGTCATATTGTCCTTTGAACCCAAGGCATGTTTTTGTTCTCTTTGCTATGAGGACATAGCATGTTTTGAGTTTGGGGGTAGATATCTCTCCGAGTTTGTGGGTTTATAGGGGAGTGTATATAGTGTCACCCTCCAAAAAAATAGAAAAATTTAAAAATTTTGTTCTCATTATATGTTTGGAAGTTGGCCAATGTCCGTGATGATTTGAGAGAGTTTTTTTGATTGAGTTTTGCTAGTTTGTGCCAATTTGAATATGTTTAGAATTGCATTAATACATGTAAAACACAATTGCACCACCATTCACTTCCATTATTTTTTCTTGATCATTGTTACCAATTTAGGAGACCTTTATAGGATCACTTTGACATTCTCGGGGTCCCTAGAACATATTTGCATGATTGTCAATAACACATCAATTAGGCTATTCGGGAAGTGATATGTGGCTATTTTCTTTGAACCCTATTTGTGAGCCTTTAACTTTCTCGTCACTTATATAAAACTTTTCCGCTAGAACCCCCTTTTGAGCTTGAAAAAGAATGGAATCTCTCACAAAGTGAGAGGTTATTTTAGACCACCATTCGCCTTCATTTGTACCCTCATTATCCTACCCTTTTAACCTATACACTATTTTTCCACCTTTTCAAGAAAGTGAAACTAGGGAATTGGAAATTGGGAATTTTTTGGGGGATATTTGGAAAAATCAAGGGTTGAGTGAAAAGTGGTCATGAAAAGAAAGAAAAGGGTTATGAATTGTTATGTAATGAAAAGAGGGGCTTGAGCAAAAAAAAAAAAAAAAAAAAAAAAAACCTTGCCTTCTCTAATGTTGAAGTGGAAAGTGATCAAAAAGAAAGAAAGGTGATCGAGTACAAGTTTGAAAGTGTACAAAATTATAAGTTTGGGGGTTAAATCAATGGGTTGGCTTGGAGCGGAGTGATAATTTCAATGTGAGGATGTATGATGAAGACTTTCTAGTTTCACTTGCTTGACTTCGTATGTCCTTATCTTCATTTGTAACCGTGAACCTAGCCCGCGTTTATCGCGATACATTACAAACCATAAAAGTCCTATTTGATTCCTAAAGAGTAGCCGGGTTGATGCTTTTGTTTAAATATGCATATGAGTGTCCCTTGTCAGAAATTTCATCTTAGTATCATTGATTTAGAGCATGTGGTTAGTGACCCTATAAAATATCTTACTTTGGTGACAATGATCTCCCATATTTCATTCATCATTCAGGCCGAGGTGGAAAATTGTGGGTTAGATGAATTAATGTAATTGTAATTGCATATTCTTATTGGCACTTATTTAGCATATATATATTATGTGAGAATCTGAGACTTGTTTGGCCGACAACCTTGTATGTAGTGAGAACATATCAAAAATATTTTCTGTTGATTGTTTTTATTTGTTAGGGTAATTTTGTTTTTGTTAATTTCTTTTGTTTTACTCGAGGACGAGCAAAAGATAAGTTTGGGGGTATTTGATGGATGTGGTTTTACCCATTCAAAAGATATATTTCCTAGCTTATTTGATGCTCGAAATCTTGAAAATTTAATGTATTTTCTAGTGTTTTGAAAGTACAGGGGTTGAAGTGCAACAATGTTGAAAACGGAGGATTGGAGTGTACTTTGGAAGCTTTTGGATCAAATTGTAATTTTGGAAAATTTGGGACTAAACGGAAATTACGAAGTTCAAGGACCAAAGTGAAAATATTGGAAATTAAGGGACTAAATTGGAAATATGAAATTTTTGGATGAATTTGATATATAAAAATTCGTGGGTTAAAATGAAAAATAAAATCCTAAAGAGCGAAGTGCAAAAGAAGTCATTATAGTGGCCAAAGTGCGACTACAAAATAGCGGGACGAAACGGATAATAAATGGTATTAATGGTTCACGGATGTGGCTGGCCAAATCATTTTCATGGCCTAGATTGCTTGGGGCCATGGTCGAGGAACAAGAAGAGAAGTGGCCGGCCACTGCATGGAAATATGGGCCAAGCAATTGAATTGGGCCTGGGCTTTGGAAATTCAAGGAAGGTGCACGCCCAGTAGCATTGTGCGCACGCCCGGAAGTAGTCTGATTGGAAGTAGGCGTGCACCCGGTCTCAGTGGGCGCGTGCCCGGTACGTACGGACAGATGCAGCCAGTTTCCTTATTTTGGAAGGATTCTAAAGATTTTCCACAGATTTGCACAGAATCAGCCAAGAATTTCGGGAGATTTTCTATTTTGACTAGGATTTTGACCCTAATTTGTTTCCAAAAAGGATTTCCACCTCCCTCCTCCTATATAAACAACCCTAGACTAGTTTTGTAAGATCTTTTATCTTTTATTTTGGGATCTTTGGATCTTTTATTCTTTAATTTTCTCTCTCTATTTTTAGTTTAGGTTTTATTTATTTTTGAAGATGAAAGAACAAGGTTTTGCTTTATTTATTTTAATGGCCATTCAAGGCTAAATTATTTGATTCATGAATTGAGGTGAGTAACAATTTGATCTTTATGCTAAGGTTTTAATTCTTCCTATCTCTTTTTCGTTCTTGTTCTTCTCAACGGTTTTAATTATTGTCTTGAGATCAATTGTATTGACCTTGCGGAATATACTTTTGACCTCTTGAATTTATTTGGGTATGAATTATTGCACTTGCGTGGATAATTTATAATTTGACCATTGTTGAGAAGAATAGATTCAATTGAGGACCTTGCGGAAATCAAATGAATCTAGGTTCCATTGCTCTTAAGTTTTTAATTGAATTCTTGTATGTTTTTATTGACCTTGCGGAATATATGAACAAGATAGAGTTATTAGGGTTTTAATGTTCTTATTGACCTTGCGGAATATATTAACATCTTAACCCTAGGTTTTTGTGAACGAACCCAAGAATGAGATTGAATCCTTTTCACATGAAATAAAAAGCATAAAGTGATAATTGTTATGATCCAATCCATGAATCCCTTGTCTCTTATTATCTTTAATTTATTTATTTTGCTTTCTTAGTTTTATAATTCAATCAAATCAAAAAACCCTTTTTTCCCTTTTGTTTCGTTTACACTAATTAAATCAACTTGTTAAAGCACACGAGTCTCTGTGGTTCGACCCTTACTTTTGTATATTGCTACTTCGGTAACTTGTACACTTGCAAGGTATTTTTATTACACAGTGGAATTTTCTCCATCAAGAAACGAAGATCGGCAGCTTCTTCAAGGGGGAAGACAGAGAAACCTTGACGCAACTCCTCAGAGAATATGTCGACGTCTTCGCTTGGTCCTACAAAGATATGCCTGGGTTAAATCAGTCGATTGTAGAACACAAGATACCGTTGCTACCCAACGCCAAACCAGTCAAACAGAAACTGTGTAGAATCAAGCCGGAATGTTCAATGTAAGTGAAAGAAGAGATCATGAAACTCTTGAACGTGGGCTTTATCAAAGTGATCAAGTATCCGGAATGGCTAGCAAACACGGTACAAGTAGCCAAGTCGAATGGGAAAATACGAGTCTGTGTCGATTTCAGAGACTTGAACAAGGCATCCCCTAAAGATGACTTCCCACTACCAAACATAGACATGTTGGTCGACGCCACAGCAGCATACGAAGTCCGCTCATTCGTCGATGGCTTCGCAGGGTACAACCAAATCCTCATGGCAGAGGAAGACCAACACAAAACAGCCTTCACCACACCTTGGGGGACGTTCTGTTATACGGTCATGCTGTTTGATCTCAAGAACGCTGGGGCTACTTACCAAAGGGCAGTCACGACACTATTTCATGACATGATCCACAAGGAAATAGAGGTATACGTGGACGACATGATTATCCACTCAAAAGGGACAGACAGTCAGCACTTCAGAGATCTCAAAAAATTCTTTAATCGACTGAGACAACACAAGATGAGGCTCAACCCCGTAAAATGCTCATTCGGAGTGGTCAAAGGAAAAGTCTTAGGGTACATGGTCACAGAGCGTGGCATAGAAGCAGACCCCGCCAAGATAAAGGCCATCATAGACATGCCTCCACCCAGAACGCAGAAGGAAGTAAAGGGATTCATAGGCAGACTCCAATACATCAGTCGATTCATCAATCAACTGACTACAATGTGCGATCTGATCTTCAAGCTACTTAAGAAAAAATCACCTCAAGAGTGGACCGAGGAATGTGAAGAAGCATTTTGTTGGTCCCAAAGGTGGCAACAAGGATGAAAATACAGCTAGAGGGGGGGTGAATAGCTGTTACAAATTTTTCGCCCTCGATTTAAAACTAAACCTCTACGCTTACAAAACCTCTTGCAGTGTATAAGAAACTGCAAGTAGAGTTGTAAAATGCACAGCGGAATATGATTAAAATAAATGCGGTTTTGAGGGGGCGGTTTTGCAAGGCGGTTTTAGTGCAATTTCCTGAGCAGTTGAAAAACTGAAAGTGTGGTTTGACAATGTTAACTCCAAACACAATTTCACAATAAAGGATAACTATATAAAGATCAAACAAAGACAGAGATAAATAATTAGCAAGCACAGAAAATATAAATGCAGTAAAGTATGAACAAGCTATTTAGAGTGGTTCAATCGATAAACGATCTACGTCCACTACCAAGATGGTTAGTCTTGGATTTCTAAGAGAGATTTTATATTGAGTATTGAGAGATTACAAAGTACAATAAAATCTTTTCTATGAAGAACAAATCCTAGACTATAACCAGTGTATCTCAAATGAATAAACTATGTGTTTAAACAAGTGAGGTGTGTGTGTGTTCAAGATCAAGGCTCTTTAAATCTGAGAGATGTAGAGCTCAATGATTCTTGAATGTGTTAAGGCTTGATTTCTGGGCTGGGGAATATTTCTTGAAGTATGAAGATGAAGATTCAAAGGACTTAGAATTTCTGGGCAGAGCTTCAACTTCTAATGAACACAGCAATTTCTCAAGTTTCAAGCAAGCTTCAAATGATGAAGGTTGGGGGTATTTATACCCAAGCATCAGGAATATAGCCGTTGGACACAGCTGTTGTAAGGACAGTCCTTGATGCTTTCTCATTGGTCCACAACAACCACTTTTGTCCTTGGAACTGTTGATGCAGGTAAAGCTGATCAGACCTCAGTTGCAATCAAGGTGTTTAGGACATCTGTCACCTTTTTAAGATCCTTGCAGATCTTGTCTGAAAAGTAGTCACGTGACAAGATATGGTAGTTGACTTTTGATATTGCTGACGTGGATTCCAACGGTCAAAGGAGTTCACTTCAAGTAGCCAATCATTGGGGCGGTTCTAGTGCAAAGCGGTTTGACAAAAAGCGGTTCCACCAGAAGAGGATTTCCATATGTGCGGTTTGCACATTGGTATTCAAGCGGTTCCAGACTAAGGGGATCACAAGGCAGTTTAGCAAAAAGCGGTTCTGCCAAGCGGTTCACTGAGGCGGTTCAGAAACCTTTTGAACTGCAATCCTTAGATCCAATGATTCTTGTGCCAGTCTTCAAGCCTAGATTTAACCTATTCTATAAAATGGACTTAGCTAAAAAATTGAAGTCTAAGCTTCATTACATAGGGTCCTAAAGTCCTTAAAATAGACGGGAGGTTATGGTATCAATCAAATCTAATATAAAATAGGAGGGTTAAAATATGCATACCCAATAATCTCCCCCTATTTGATTAATGCCATTACCTACTACAGCAAAAGCAAATATTGTACTTGGTAAAAACATGTCCATAAGAATTAACATGGTAAGTCATTTCCCAAGTCAATGCACACACTAGCTAAAGCTATAGATTTCTATACTTTTGAAAGATTGAAAAACTTACAATTTGAAGAGTATAGAAATGCATTCAGTGCAGTTAAAAATATGATTTTAAGTTCAAAGTGCAGTTTAAACTGAATGTTTAAACATCAATTCAAAAGAGTGATTTTTAAGTTGAAAAATATTTGAATGAGGTTTAAGACCTTAAGCGGTTTCATTGTTCTACAAACAAGCAGTTTGATATGAACAAGGTTTTGGAACCATGATGCAATTTCCATTAATTCCTAAGATGATTACAAGTACAGGAATGAAGGAAAATTACAAGGTTACAAAAAACAAAACAAAGTAAGTTGAACAAAGAGAATACAAGGAGAGTGCGGTCCAACTTACACAAGCTGTTCAAAAAAGGAAAAGCGGTTTACTGCTGGGGCGGCTTGTTAACTTCATGATCAGCTCCACTTGGCCCAGCTCTTGATTGGTCAGGGGCAAACGCTTTCCTCAATCTTCTAACTTCCTCTGCGGTTCTGGTGAGAGTAGCTTCAAGCTTCTTTAAGGCATTGACAGAATGAGCAGAGGTGGAATTAGTGGCACCAATCGCTTTGGTATTTTCCACAAGGTTTTCCTTGATAATGTTAAGCTTCACATTGACAGAGGAATAGATAGAGTTGAAAATGGTGTGGAGTTCCTCTTGAACTAAAGCGGTTTGAGCTTGAATCGCTTGTTCCATAGGCTCAAGATCCACAGATACCTTCAGGGAGGTTTTGAGTTCATTAACTGTTGAGCCTAGTCTGGAGTTGAATCCTTCCCTGAGATTGTCCAAGCGGTCATTGAACTCATCTTGGATCTCGTTCAGCTTGGCCTTCACTGTATCTGACACAGTATCCAGATTCACCTTGGAATCCACCTTGAATAGATCAATTTGTTCCAAGACTTCTTCACGCAGAGAATCCAAAGCGGTCTGGACAACCTGAGATAATTGCGGTCTGGATTGAAGAAAGTCAAGGAATTTGTTGCTCAGATTACCTAAATCTTTATCAAGGGAGGCACATAATTTTTCTCCAAGAACATCCAAAGATTTCTTCATCTCCTCAACTGAAGCTTTTTCTTCTAAGGCTTTGACCATACCAGCTTCAAGAGATTTCTGAAAGGCTTCAGAAGCGGTTTTGATTAGGGAAGCGGTTTGGTCAGGAGTGGCGGTTGAGGAGGAGGATGGAATTACTGTAGATCTCTCCCCCTTAATGGCATCAAGCAAAGAAGCTTTAAGGGTTGCCAACTCAAGGGAGTGAGAATCCACCTTGGCTTGTAAAGTGCGGTTGGATGCAAGGAGGGATTCATTGGAGGCGGTTAAAGAGATGACATGGCCTTGGTTTATGACCAGTTGGTCTTGAATCAGATTGAGGGTTTGGAGAATTTGGAAGTACTCAGAAGGAGGGGCAGTTGAGGGTGAGGCGGTTGGAAATATGGGAGGCGGTTGGGTTTGGTTGGTTTCAGGCGCGGTTTGGGTTTGGGGAGGTATATTTGGAGGAGGTGAGTTCTGTCTAATGGGTGAGTTGTGAGGAGTTGGTGATTTTGAACGGGTGTTAGATTTGGAGCGGTTAGGTGTAGGGAAATGGGAGCGGTTTTTGTTAGGGGAATTGGTTGGGGTTGGATCATCCCTAACAGATTTGGTGGTGGCATGTCCAGCAGAGGGCTTGGACTGCCATTGCTGATAAGCAGATTGAGTAGGGGTTTGGTTGGAGTGTTGTGAGTTTATGGAATGGGAATGTTGGGGTGAGTTATATGGGGATTGGGAGGATAATGGGGAAAGGGATTTTCTGGGGGAAAGTGAAGGGAAATTTTGAGGTGATTGAGTAGGGGAATTTCTGGGAGGTGAAGGAGAGGGTGAGGGTTGGACAGGTTGGCCTTTTCTGAGGGATTTCTTTTTGGCTACCATCTTCCTTCTCTTAGGTTTCTCCCCCTGAATTGGTGCGGTTTTGATAGGGGAAGGAGTTATGGATTTGGATTTTGAAGGAGATTTGGACGGGGATTTGTTAGGGGATTGGACTGGGGATTGGGTTGGAGATTGGACAGGAGAGGTTTGAGAGGTTGGGGGCGGTTGGTTCTCTGAAGGCGGTTCTTGTTGAGAAGCGGTTGGGTCAAGTCTTCTTAGGTGGTGGTTCTGCTCTGGCTTGGGGCTTCCTGGACCGCTTGGCTCCTTTAGACTTAGAAGCGGTTGTGGGGTCTCTCAACTCATAGGGTTCCTTCCTTGGGTAGGTATCTGCATCATACAGAGATTTGTATAATGCATCTCCATTGGCATACCTGAAGGAATGGCATGCAAGCAATCCAAGGGAATCATACGGCGATCCACCATAAGTTCTGGATTCTTGGTGACCATTTCATCTAGATGCTCAAAGTCCATCAAAAGAGCGGTTATGATCCTGCAGAATGGTCTCCACCTCTGATCTTCACCTTTGACCTTGGACTGATAGGTCTCAACACTGTCCTTAATCTCTAAGTAAAGGATTCTTGGCCAGTGTAGCTTGATCTCCATAAAGATAGCAGAACAGTACATCCATTGTTGGGATGTAAAGTTGTTATGGTTTCCAGTCTTCCCACAAACTGTTCTCCCAACAAGATGACCAATGTGGCTCATCAGCTCACCAAAATTTTTCCTGGGGATCTTCTTGTACTTCTTAACCAAGGTGTCTACTTTGGCGGTTTGGAAGGCAACATTGTCCTGAATAACTTGATCAACCTCTAAGGGAGCTCCACCAACTGCAAACTTGAAAAGCCTTCTGATGTCAGTATAGTCTATGGAGAGCTTTAGGCCTTCAACAACAGCGGTTAGGCAAGAAACTCTTTGGCCTTCATCAAGCACTCTTGAATCCTTCTTAGCGGTTGCAAAGAACTAATCCACGAAAGATGGCACTATGAAATTCTGCTTCTTGGTGAAAAGCGGTAGGATGCCAGAAACTCTGAGCTTCCTCAGCAACTCTCTTCCTAGAGCGTCAGTCTTGAGCTCTGCCTCATTTACTTCCCACCCTGGTAGGAAAGTAGTAGGATCCTACAAAGAAAAATATGAAGTGTTAGATCCATTTTTGTATTCATAAGTTACAACCGGTTTGAGCACAAAGCGGTTTAGCTTTGGTGCGGTTTTGAAAATGAAGTTTTCAAACCACAAGTAATTTATGAATACTAAATAAAATGAGGAATTTTGAGAACAAATATTACTTAAGTACGTGGCATTGTAATCCAATTTTATCCCACACTGCAAGCAGTGCTTAGAGAGGAAATTTATGGTGTCCAGCCTATATACTTAGTAAAATCTCAAAAATTAGGAAAGGAATTTAAACAGCATGCGGTTTTAAAAGATCTCGAAAATGCGGTTTAGAGCATGCGGTTTAGCTTTGGAAAGATAGGAGCGGTTTGAAACATAAGGTATAAGCGGTTTGCATACAAGCGGTTTCAAAACCAAAAAAATCCAAAAATTTTGAAAATGTTGAAAATTTTTAAGTATTGAAAAACATTATTTAGAATCAAGGCATCCAAAACATATGAATTATTAAGAAAAATTCATGAGTTTCATGAAGAACACGAAGAACATTCATGAACACCAAGAACAGAGATTTGCAAAAACTTAACCAAAATAGGCAAATAACATATCAAAATGATCACTTTGGGAAGGGGAACAATAATATATCAATAAAATTTCAACCTTCACCCAGAATCATCAAGAATAGTCAAGAACACAGAAGTGGGTTTTTGAAGTTAAAAACTTAAAATCTCAAAATCAGTGTTCTAAACATGGATTGATCATGAAATAAACTTTAGAGACTAAATAAGTGCATCAATCCGAGCAAAACCCAACAAGAATCAACAGAAATGGTGAAGAAACAAGGTCAAAATCATCAAAAGTCATGAACAGGTATGCGAACAGTTTCTTTAGTTCAACCATGGCAGTTTGAAGAAATTGAAAAGATTAAGAAGTAGAAGGTGTTACCATTTCCAGAACTGATCTTTTGGGTGCTCTAGCAATGGTGGAGGCTCTTTGCCTTTTTGAAGTAGTGGCCATTGATAAAAAGTTTTGAAAAATGAAGCTTTGTAAAGGGTTTTAGAGAGAGAGAGTGAGTTGGTAGAAAGTACAAGTACAGAAATGACTGGTAAAAGTTTTAGGTTTTCACCAACTTAGGTATATATAGGGTGAAGGGGGCAGGCAGTTGGTTCAGAAGGTATGATTGAAATATACCAACTGTTGCACCCTTTCACCTCCTGCACATCTCTATGACGGGCAGACCAACATGAAGGAAATTAATGCTCATGTCCCCTTAGCATTAAATGCTCTTAATTTTGAAATAAACGAGGGAAAATATTTGCAAAAATACCCTTATGTCAAAATAAGGACTAAAAAATAAATAAAAGAATTTGAACAGTTTTTTTTTTAAGAAATAAGGATGAGACATAAATAGACAGAATTTACTCTTTGTTGAAACGCGGTTTTGATCCAAGCGGTCTGACTGGATCAAGCGGTTGGGAACTGGTGGTTGGATGCAGGCGGTTTTGACAGCTTGCGGTTTTGGGATAGGCGGTTCAACATAAGCGGTCTCAATCCTTAAGAGTTTCAATCCTATACTCAACAAACAAGTTAGCCAATAAAAAGTATGGAATTTATTTGAGTTCAAGCATACCCATTTTTCCTCCGAGGAATAAAAACCTCTTGGAGTCAAGAGTCTTAGTGAGGATATCAGCAATCTGGTTGTCTGTCCCCACGTACTCTAAATGGATATTCCTCTTCTCCACATGGTCTTTGAGGAAATGATACTTGATATCAATGTGCTTGGTCTTGGAATGCATGACAGGGTTGTTGGAGACTGAAATTGTTGAAGTGTTGTCACACATGATGGGGCAATTCCCTTCATGGATTCCATAGTCCACCTGCTTTGCTTCATCCAAAGGGATTTGACAACAACAACTACCGGCAATATATACTCGGCTACGTGGTTGACTGAGGCTGAAGCTTGCTTCTTGGCGGCCCAAGCAACTAGTCTATTCCCAAGGAAATGACAAGTACCACTAGTGATTTTCTGTCAATAGTACAAGCATAATGCATCTGAATAACCTACAAGATCGAAGTTCGAATCTTTGGAATACCAAAGTCCAAGGTTAGTGGTTCCAGATAAATAGCGGATTATACGCTTGACTGCAATAAGATGTGCTTCTCTAGGATCTGCTTGATAGCGTGCACATACACAGACACTAAACATGATATCGGGCCTACTAGCAGTTAAATAAAGTAATGAGCCGATCATATCTCGATATAAAGTTTGATCAACTTTCTTACCTTTGAGATCTTTATCTAGCTTATTGCCGGTGGCCATTGGAGTATCATATGCTTTAGCATTTTCTAATCCAAACTTCTTTATTAGCTCCTTGGTATATTTGGCTTGGATGAGGAAAATACCTTCTTCGTATTGCTTGATTTGAAGCCCGAGGAAGAAAGTTAATTCTCCCATCATGCTCATCTCAAACTTGCTTTTTATTAGCTTTTCGAAACGCTTACAAAGTAACTCGTTAGTAGAATCAAAAATGATATCATCAACATATATTTGAACAAGTAAAGTATGATCATTGTATTTGGCAATAAAAAGAGTTGTGTCAATTTTACCGCGTTTAAATCCTTTTTCTAGTAAAAATTTAGAAAGAGTCTCATACCATGCCCTTGGAGCTTGCTTAAGTCCATACAAAGCTTTCTGGAGTTTGTAGACATGATTGGGAAATTTGGAGTCTTCAAATCTAGGCGGTTGTGCAACATACACGGTAGAGCCGTCAATACGGGAATACGGGACGGGACGGGACGAAAATAAGTTGTCCCGCGACGGGAACGGGACGATACGGGACGGGACGAAAACGGGACGAGACTAAAATACTCCGTCCCATCCCGTCCCATTTGCGGGACGCGGGATCCCGCGGGACCCATGCGGGACCCGTTGACTATGCGGGAATACATACTACTGCAAACAGGTATATTTAGAAAACATTTTTGGGCAATATTTTTCTGCAAAACTAATGGAGCCTCACACATTTCTGGTTGTTTAGCGTTATACAATCTAAAAAACCATGTTCCACAGTCGCTGATTATTTCATTCTAAACATCCTGCGGTTCAAACTAAGAAAACAAGGGAATATGCAACGTCACAAACATCAGTATCAGAAGTAGGAGGGTGAATATCTAGCAACATACTTGTACCCTTTTCTTGAGCAGGTGGGTTTACCACAACATGCATTGTTGTAACTCCTCCAGAAACATCACACAATGGACTCCTGAGGCTGCACTCTCCGACCGTTCTGTTGTTTTCCAATATTCTTCCTGCACTAATGATCTTCTTGTCCTTTACCGTCCTTGGAGCATTCTCCTTCTCTGTTCAATCCATAGCAAGTTCAGCCAAGGTTAATACCTTTATTTTAAGTATGTAGTAGTAGACTAGTAGTAGTGGTGATAAACATATAATACTTGTACGGGTCAATACGGGAAAACGGGACGGGACGGGATAAAAATAAGTTGTCCCGCGACGGGAACGGGACGATACGGGACGGGACGAAAACGGGACGGGACTAAAATATTTCGTCCCATCCCGTCCCATTTGTATGGCGGGACGGGACATCCCGACGGGACCGTCCCAACTTGACGGCTCAAATACACGGTCTCTTGCAGTTCACAGTTGAGGAAAGCACTCTTCACGTCCATTTGATATAACTTGAAATGCTTGAAAGAGGCGTAGGCTAAGAAGATTCTGATAGCTTCCAATCTTGCAACTGGAGCAAAGGTTTCGTCATAATCAATTCCTTCTTCTTGCCTATATCCTTGTGCAACCAACCTTGGTTTATTCCTAGTGATGCTTCCATTCTCATCCATCTTATTCCTAAATACCCACTTAGTTCCTATCACTCCTTGATCCTGAGGTCTAGGCACCAAAGTCCAAACCTTGCATCTTTCAAACTGGTTGAGTTTTTCTTGCATAGCAACGATCCAACTGGAATCTTGGAGTGCTTCATCAATCTTCTTGGGTTCAATTTGAGATATCAAGGAAGTATACTCGTCATAATTCGATCTCCTTGTTTGAACACCGAAAAACAGATTAAACAGATCACCAATCACATTAGAGAGAGGGTGACTGCTGACTTCACGAACCTCCGGGGGTAAGTCTGGTTGGATAGAGGTTTGCTGAAGATCTTCAATTGGAACGTCGTTAGATCCTTCAGCGAAGTCATGGAAGGTAAGTTGACGAAGAGGTTCTATAAGCTGGATAGGGGAATTTTCAACTTCATCTTCCCTTGGAGTTGCATCTGGAGTAGGAACTTCAGGTGCGGTTTCAAATCTGCGGTTTGAGGGAATTTCAGTTGAGGGTGCTGGATTTTGCGGTTGAGGTTCAGGTGCGGTTTGAGAGGGTTCACCTGTTTCATTATGCTCAACAAAATCATCAGCAACATTTGGAGCCAAATGTGGCTCAAGGAGAGAATGCTCATCAAAAGTAACATGGACAGACTCAACTATTTTTAAACTAGTTTTATTGAAAACACGAAAATCTTTTGAATGTTTAGCATACCCAACAAAAATACCTTCGTCGGCCTTGGCTCCGAATTTACCTCTATTTTCTCTTCCGTTGTAGAGGACAAAACATTTGCAGCCAAAGATCTTGAAGAATGCAATGTTGGGGGTTCTTCCTCGCCAAAGCTCATAGGGTGTTTTGTTATAGGTTTTGTTGATGAGGGAGCGGTTCTGAGTGAAGCATGCTGTGTTGATTGCTTCAGCCCAAAAATACTGAGGTAGCTTTGCTTCAGATATCATTGTTTTTCCAGCCCCAATCAACGTCCTATTCTTCCTTTCCACAACCCCATTTTGTTGTGGAACACCAGCAGTTGAGAAATTGTGATCAATTCCATGGTCATCACAATACTGAGCAACACCGTTGTTCTTAAATTCTGTTCCATTATCTGATCGAACACTAACGATGTCGTCTTCTTTTTGAGTTTAGAGCCGTCTAAAAAGTGCGGTGAGAATATCATAGCAATCATCTTTGGAAATCATCATCTCAACCCACGTATATCTTGAGTAATCATCCACCACCACTAAGGTATATCTATTTCCTCCAATGCTGGCAGTGGTTATGGGTCCAAACAGATCTATGTGAAGCAGTTGTAAGCATCTTGAAGTTGATGGAGCGGTCTTGCTGGTGAAAGACGACGCGGACTGCTTACCAAGCTGGCATGCACTGCATTTCTCTGGATGGTGGTCAGCCACTTTGGGTAAACCACGAACGAGGTTTTCCCTACCAATCTTTGCAAGATACTTGAAGTTCAAGTGGCTCAACCTCTTGTGCCAAAGCCAACTATTTTCGCTCACATTTTTAGCTACAAAACAGAGATTAGTAATACTACATGCAGAATCTAAATCAATAATGTAAATATTACTCTTACGAATCCCTGTGAGTAGGGTGACGCCGGAAATGCTATCTTTGATAAAGCAGTTTGATGACGTGAAGTTGCAAAGCATTCCTTTGTCGTAGAATTGAGAAATTGAAAGGAGGTTGTGCTTGAGTCCTTCAACAAGAGAAACCTTCTCAATGGTTAGGTTTCCTCTCCTTATAACAACATATCCAATCGTCTTGCCTTTGTTGTTGTCACCAAAGGTTACAGACGGACCACTTGCTTCAATGACATCTTCTAGTAATGATCTATCTCCAGTCATATGTCTTGAGCAGCCACTGTCAAGATACCATTCATTTTCCTTGGAGTGACCAGCCATTAAGAAGAGGACCTGAAATGTAAACATTAAGAACGAGGTCCCCCTTTATTCATTGGGTCCTGAAGTTAGCAACCCTTCACGACCCACACCTGTTTGACAGAAGGAGGTTTACTCTTCCTGGCATTGGATGTGAACCGTAAAAGGCATTCTGCAGCCTTGTGACCTAAATCATCACACACAGAACATTTATAAAAGCTACAAGCATCATGAGGTTTTACTAACTCCTTACTATTCTTAGGAGTTGCATGCGGTTGGAGAGGCGCGGTTTCAGGCTTAACAAAGGGAACTGGCTTTAGTTTGACCACGTATTTTCTAGGAACGCTATTCCTGCTTTTGAAGGCAGGAGGAGCGGTTGAAGAAGAGGCGCGGTCAGACCTGGAATTTCCAGAACCGCCTTTTCCACCAGAAGCGGTTGGAGCAGGGATACGACCAATTCCATAAGCCATTTCCTCTGAAGCTACACTCTCAGAATCCTTTGGCTTCATCTGAGAGTTCTTCCCATATTGCTTCCCTTTTGGGTAGACATAATTAATTTGTTGTCCTTTACCCTTGCCTTTAGCATGCTTTCCCTTAGGAATTTCTTTAGTTAGTTTCAAAATTTCCTCATCCTTTTCACTGCAGGATGCACACTTCTCCTCTTCCTCAGATCCAAAACCTAGACCTTCCTTAATTCCAGGGGGAACTTGGGAGTCTATGATTTGATCCTTGGTGGATTGAGACTTGAGCCACGAATCAATAATCTTTTGGAGATCGTTGATTTGGGTTACCAAGTCATCATTCCGAAGTTGAAGTGCAGCAACCTTAGTTTCAAGGGCGCGGTTTTGATCAGCAAGAGGAGTCATACTTCTGATTTTGTCCTTAAGATTTGAAATTTTGGACTTCATCACAGTTTTCTCCGTCTTGTACAGATTAAGTTCATCATGAGCTAAGCTTAAGACTTTCTTAAGATTAGAGAATTGATGGATCACCATTTCAGTTTCCTTGAACATCCTTTCATGTTCCATGGGAGAAACCTCTTCCACCACCTTTTTCAAAACTTTCTTATTTGGAATTGCTTTTGAAGGTGGAGCATTTTTAGATGAGAAAATGAGGCGTGAATACGAGCAATTTCCTATCTTAACGCTAGGAGTAAGTTTGATATCATCATCCAATTTATAATTTGGAAGTTTGGTAAAAACCTCTTTTTCTTCCATATCTTGCAACTCGAATGACTCAGAATCTGACTCATCGGAAGCGTCTGCAACTAAGCAGAGATTAACCTCTTCGGTTTCATCATTACTTCCATCATCGAAATCTTGAGAATTTAATGTATTTTCTAGTGTTTTGAAAGTACAGGGGTTGAAGTGCAACAATGTTGAAAACGGAGGATTGGAGTGTACTTTGGAAGCTTTTGGATCAAATTGTAATTTTGGAAAATTTGGGACTAAACGGAAATTACGAAGTTCAAGGACCAAAGTGAAAATATTGGAAATTAAGGGACTAAATTGGAAATATGGAATTTTTGGATGAATTTGATATATAAAAATTCGTGGGTTAAAATGAAAAATAAAATCCTAAAGAGCGAAGTGCAAAAGAAGTCATTATAGTGGCCAAAGTGCGACTACAAAATAGCGGGACGAAACGGATAATAAATGGTATTAATGGTTCACGGCTGTGGCTGGCCAAATCATTTTCATGGCCTAGATTGCTTGGGGCCATGGTCGAGGAACAAGAAGAGAAGTGGTCGGCCACTGCATGGAAATATGGGCCAAGCAATTGAATTGGGCCTGGGCTTTGGAAATTCAAGGAAGGTGCACGCCCAGTAGCATTGTGCGCACGCCCGGAAGTAGTCTGATTGGAAGTAGGCGTGCACCCGGTCTCAGTGGGCGCGCGCCCGGTACGTACGGACAGATGCAGCCAGTTTCCTTATTTTGGAAGGATTCTAAAGATTTTCCAGAGATTTGCACAGAATCAGCCACGGATTTCGGGAGATTTTCTATTTTGACTAGGATTTTGACCCTAATTTGTTTTCAAAAAGGATTTCCACCTCCCTCCTCCTATATAAACAACCCTAGACTAGTTTTGTAAGATCTTTTATCTTTTATTTTGGGATCTTTGGATCTTTTATTCTTTTATTTTCTCTCTCTATTTTTAGGTTAGGTTTTATTTATTTTTTAAGATGAAAGAACAAGGTTTTGCTTTATTTATTTTAATGGCCATTCAAGGCTAAATTATTTGATTCATGGATTGAGGTGAGTAACAATTTGATCTTTATGCTAAGGTTTTAATTCTTCCTATCTCTTTTTCGTTCTTGTTCTTCTCAACGGTTTTAATTATTGTCTTGAGATCAATTGTATTGACCTTGCGGAATATACTTTTGACCTCTTGAATTTATTTGGGTATGAATTATTGCACTTGCGTGGATAATTTATAATTTGACCATTGTTGAGAAGAATAGATTCAATTGAGGACCTTGCGGAAATCAAACGAATCTAGGTTTCATTGT
Organism: Adenophora triphylla var. japonica; assembly: GCA_022495995.1. Classification (NCBI taxonomy): domain Eukaryota; kingdom Viridiplantae; phylum Streptophyta; class Magnoliopsida; order Asterales; family Campanulaceae; genus Adenophora; species Adenophora triphylla. The sequence continues at coordinate 11,593 of JAFEMH010002025.1, read as the reverse complement.
TCTTAAGTTTTTAATTGAATTCTTGAATGTTTTTATTGACCTTGCGGAATATATGAACAAGATAGAGTTATTAGGGTTTTAATGTTCTTATTGATCTTGCGGAATATATTAACATCTTAACCCTAGGTTTTTGTGAACGAACCCAAGAATGAGATTGAATCCTTTTCACATGAAATAAAAAGCATAAAGTGATAATTGTTATGATCCAATCCATGAATCCCTTGTCTCTTATTATCTTTAATTTATTTATTTTGCTTTCTTAGTTTTATAATTCAATCAAATCAAAAAACCCTTTTTCCCTTTTGTTTCGTTTACACTAATTAAATCAACTTGTTAAAGCACACAAGTCTCTGTGGTTCGACCCTTACTTTTGTATATTGCTACTTCGGTAACTTGTACACTTGCAAAGTATTTTTATTACACAGTGAAATTTTCTCCATCAAGTTTTTTGGCGCCGTTGCCGGGGACTTGTTGTGAGTTACGAGTTAATTTTGATTAGTGTATTGTAAATAATTTTCTTTTCTTATTTTTTTGGGTGTAAATAGTTTTCTTTAATTATCTTCTCATTTTATTTAGTTTTTATTTTTATTATTAAAAAAAAAAAAATCAAATGGACTATAGAATGAATAATTATAGCATGTATGAGTCGGGTCAAAATTGTGGGTTTTATTCTCATGCTACTAATGCTTGTCCGTCTAGGACATATTTTTCTGAATATTATCCACAGGTACAAGAAAGAAATTATTTCCAGTCATGGCAATCTCCGTATGGTATTCCTCCCAACTCGTATAACCAAGGGTGGAAAAATTATTCAAACATGACGTGGAATGAGCGAGAGCCAATTTACTATGACCCATCACCTCCGCCACCTCAAAAGCAATACTGGGAGGAACAATTGAAAGAGATGAAAGAGCAGAGAATGGAACATGAGAAACAAATCGAAGCAGTATTGAGTAAGATAGATGGACACATTGACACAATATTGAAGGCATTGAGGAAGCAAGAATCGGATTCAAGTCTAATTCAGCCTGATCATGTTGAGTCAATCACCACGCTTCGAGATGAGAGTTCCATAAGCTATGAGGTACATTCTTCTTCTCACACCGATCTGGTACATACTCCTGCTGTTAGTTGTTATTCTGAAGAGACACCTTCAACCCTAGTTTGGTATACGAATGATGATGGGGAAGAGTGTGTTTATGATTCAGCTTTTTATTTACCACCACTAGAACAAAAGCAACGCACGAAGAAATCAAAGGAGAATTTTGTCTATGAAATCCCCAATGATGACTCTAATGATGAATCACTTTGTGTTAGTTCAAGTGAGTGTATAGAGAGGGAGGATGTAGAGAATTTAGAGAAAACAGAGCATGAACAAGCCATTGAGGAGCCTGAGTTAGCTCTGTATGGTGGTGAAGGGTGGGTCAATGATTCGGTGCAAGGTGGTGCGCTCATATCTGACAAGGCTAATGAATGTGGCCATAGTGAAAATCCTATCCATTACCTTGGAAATGAAGAAAAATTGGAAATCATTCTTGTACCTCCCCCTGTTTTTGTGGGAAAAGAAAGTGGCGAGAGTTTGAAAGAGAAGAAGCCCAATAAATTGAAACGTCAAAAATTTCATTGGGCACAAAACAATATTAAAGCTCGAGGAATTTACATGGGACATGAACTGAGCATAAGGACCCGCGAAACCATGAAGTGGGCCAAAGGGAAAGTGAAGTCCAAACGGAAGCAACGGTCGGGCTAACGACCCTAACCAAATGCGCTAATTGGGAGGCAACCCAAGTAGGTACGTTTTATTTGATTTATTTATTTGTTTTGTTGTGTCATATTGTCCTTTGAACCCAAGGCATGTTTTTGTTCTCTTTGCTATGAGGACATAGCATGTTTTGAGTTTGGGGGTAGATATCTCTCCGAGTTTGTGGGTTTATAGGGGAGTGTATATAGTGTCACCCTCCAAAAAAATAGAAAAATTTAAAAATTTTGTTCTCATTATATGTTTGGAAGTTGGCCAATGTCCGTGATGATTTGAGAGAGTTTTTTTGATTGAGTTTTGCTAGTTTGTGCCAATTTGAATATGTTTAGAATTGCATTAATACATGTAAAACACAATTGCACCACCATTCACTTCCATTATTTTTTCTTGATCACTGTTACCAATTTAGGAGACCTTTATAGGATCACTTTGACATTCTCGGGGTCCCTAGAACATGTTTGCATGACTGTCAATAACACATCAATTAGGCTATTCGGGAAGTGATATGTGGCTATTTTCTTTGAACCCTATTTGTGAGCCTTTAACTTTCTCGTCACTTATATAAAAATTTTCCGCTAGAACCCCCTTTTGAGCTTGAAAAAGAATGGAATCTCTCACAAAGTGAGAGGTTATTTTAGACCACCATTCGCCTTCATTTGTACCCTCATTATCCTACCCTTTTAACCTATACACTATTTTTCCACCTTTTCAAGAAAGTGAAACTAAGGAATTGGAAATTGGGAATTTTTTGGGGGATATTTGGAAAAATCAAGGGTTGAGTGAAAAGTGGTCATGAAAAGAAAGAAAAGGGTTATGAATTGTTATGTAATGAAAAGAGGGGCTTGAGCAAAAAAAAAAAAAAAAAAAAAAAAAAAAAAAAAAAAAAAAAAACCTTGCCTTCTCTAATGTTGAAGTGGAAAGGATCAAAAAGAAAGAAAGGTGATCGAGTACAAGTTTGAAAGTGTACAAAATTATAAGTTTGGGGGTTAAATCAATGGGTTGGCTTGGAGCGGAGTGATAATTTCAATGTGAGAATGTATGATGAAGACTTTCTAGTTTCACTTGCTTGACTTCGTATGTCCTTATCTTCATTTGTAACCGTGAACCTAGCCCGCGTTTATCGCGATACATTACAAACCATAAAAGTCATATTTGATCCCTAAAGAGTAGCGGGTTGATGCTTTGTTTAAATATGCATATGAGTGTCCCTTGTGCGTAAATTTCATCTTAGTATCATTGATTTAGAGCATGGGGGTAGTGACCCTATAAAATATCTTACTTTGGTGACAATGATCTCCCATATTTCATTCATCATTCAGGCCGAGGTGGAAAATTGTGGGTTAGATGAATTAATGTAATTGTAATTGCATATTCTTATTGGCACTTATTTAGCATATATATATTATGTGAGAATCTGAGACTTGTTTGGCCGACAACCTTGTATGTAGTGAGAACATATCAAAAATATTTTCTGTTGATTGTTTTTATTTGTTAGGGTAATTTTGTTTTTGTTAATTTCTTTTGTTTTACTCGAGGACGAGCAAAAGATAAGTTTGGGGGTATTTGATGGATGTGGTTTTACCCATCCAAAAGATATATTTCCTAGCTTATTTGATGCTCGAAATCTTGAGAATTTAATGTATTTTCTAGTGTTTTGAAAGTACAGGGGTTGAAGTGCAACAATGTTGAAAACGGAGGATTGGAGTGTACTTTGGAAGCTTTTGGATCAAATTGTAATTTTGGAAAATTTGGGACTAAACGGAAATTACGAAGTTCAAGGACTAAATTGGAATTATTGGAAGTTCAGGGACTAAATTGGAAATATGAAATTTTTGGACGAATTTGATATATAAAAATTTGTGGGTTAAAATGAAAAATAAAATCCTAAAGAGCGAAGTGCAAAAGAAGTCATTATAGTGGCCAAAGTGCGACTGCAAAATAGCGGGACGAAACGGATACTAAATGGTATTAATGGTTCACGGCTGTGGCTGGCCAAATCATTTTCATGGCCTAGATTGCTTGGGGCCATGGTCGAGGAACAAGAAGAGAAGTGGCCGGCCACTGCATGGAAATATGGGCCAAGCAATTGAATTGGGCCTGGGCTTTGGAAATTCAAGGAAGGTGCACGCCCAGTAGCATTGTGCGCACGCCCGGAAGTAGTCTGATTGGAAGTAGGCGTGCACCCGGTCTCAGTGGGCGCGTGCCCGGTACGTACGGACAGATGCAGCCAGTTTCCTTATTTTGGAAGAATTCTAAAGATTTTCCATGATTTGCCTGAGAATCAGCCACGAATTTCGGGAGATTTTCTATTTTGACTAGGATTTTGACCCTAATTTGTTTCCAAAAAGGATTTCCACCTCCCTCCTCCTATATAAACAACCCTAGACTAGTTTTGTAAGATCTTTTATCTTTTATTTTGGGATCTTTGGATCTTTTATTCTTTTATTTTCTCTCTCTATTTTTAGTTTATGTTTTATTTATTTTTGAAGATGAAAGAACAAGGTTTTGCTTTATTTATTTTAATGGCCATTCAAGGCTAAATTATTTAATTCATGAATTGAGGTGAGTAACAATTTGATCTTTATGCTAAGGTTTTAATTCTTCCTATCTCTTTTTCGTTCTTGTTCTTCTCAACGGTTTTAATTATTGTCTTGAGATCAATTGTATTGACCTTGCGGAATATACTTTTGACCTCTTGAATTTATTTGGGTATGAATTATTGCACTTGCGTGGATAATTTATAATTTGACCATTGTTGAGAAGAATAGATTCAATTGAGGACCTTGCGGAAATCAAACGAATCTAGGTTCCATTGTTCTTAAGTTTTTAATTGAATTCTTGAATGTTTTTATTGACCTTGCGGAATATATGAACAAGATAGAGTTATTAGGGTTTTAATGTTCTTATTGACCTTGCGGAATATATTAACATCTTAACCCTAGGTTTTTGTGAACGAACCCAAGAATGAGATTGAATCCTTTTCACATGAAATAAAAAGCATAAAGTGATAATTGTTATGATCCAATCCATGAATCCCTTGTCTCTTATTATCTTTAATTTATTTATTTTGCTTTCTTAGTTTTATAATTCAATCAAATCAAAAAACCCTTTTTTCCCTTTTGTTTTGTTTACACTAATTAAATCAACTTGTTAAAGCACACGAGTCTCTGTGGTTCGACCCTTACTTTTGTATATTGCTACTTCGGTAACTTGTACACTTGCAAGGTATTTTTATTACACAGTGGAATTTTCTCCATCAAGAAACGAAGATCGGCAGCTTCTTCAAGGGGGAAGACAGAGAAACCTTGACGCAGCTCCTCAGAGAATATGTCGACGTCTTCGCTTGGTCCTACAAAGATATGCCTGGGTTAAATCAGTCGATTGTAGAACACAAGATACCGTTGCTACCCAACGCCAAACCAGTCAAACAGAAACTGTGTAGAATCAAGCCGGAATGGTCAATGCAAGTGAAAGAAGAGATCATGAAACTCTTGAACGTGGGATTTATCAAAGTGATCAAGTATCCGAAATGGCTAGCAAACACGGTACAAGTAGCCAAGTCGAATGGGAAAATACGAGTCTGTGTCGATTTCAGAGACTTGAACAAGGCATCCCCTAAAGATGACTTCCCACTACCAAACATAGACATGTTGGTCGACGCCACAGCATCATACGAAGTCCGCTCATTCGTCGATGGCTTCGCAGGGTACAACCAAATCCTCATGGCAGAGGAAGACCAACACAAAACAGCCTTCACCACACCTTGGGGGACGTTCTGTTATACGGTCATGCCGTTTGGTCTCAAGAACGCTGGGGCTACTTACCAAAGGGCAGTCACGACACTATTTCATGACATGATCCACAAGGAAATAGAGGTATACGTGGACGACATGATTATCCACTCAAAAGGGACAGACAGTCAGCACTTCAGAGATCTCAAAAAATTCTTTAATCGACTGAGACAACACAAGATGAGGCTCAACCCCGTAAAATGCTCATTCGGAGTGGTCAAAGGAAAAGTCTTAGGGTACATGGTCACAGAGCGTGGCATAGAAGCAGACCCCGCCAAGATAAAGGCCATCATAGACATGCCTCCACCCAGAACGCAGAAGGAAGTAAAGGGATTCATGGGCAGACTCCAATACATCAGTCGATTCATCAATCAACTGACTACAATGTGCGATTTGATCTTCAAGCTACTTAAGAAAAAAGCACCTCAAGAGTGGACCGAGGAATGTCAAGAAGCATTTTGTTGGTCCCAAAGGTGGCAACAAGGATGAAAATACAGCTAGAGGGGGGGTGAATAGCTGTTACAAATTTTTCGCCCTCGATTTAAAACTAAACCTCTACGCTTACAAAACCTCTTGCAGTGTATAAGAAACTGCAAGTAGAGTTGTAAAATGCACAGTGGAATATGATTAAAATAAATGCGGTTTTGAGTGGGCGGTTTTGCAAGGCGGTTTTAGTGCAATTTCCTGAGCAGTTGAAAAACTGAAAGTGTGGTTTGACAATGTTAACTCCAAACACAATTTCACAATAAAGGATAACTATATAAAGATCAAACAAAGACAGAGATAAATAATTAGCAAGCACAGAAAATATAAATGCAGTAAAGTATGAACAAGCTATTTGGAGTGGTTCAATCGATAAACGATCTACGTCCACTACCAAGATGGTTAGTCTTGGATTTCTAAGAGAGATTTTATATTGAGTATTGAGAGATTACAAAGTACAATAAAATCTTTTCTATGAAGAAAAAATCCTAGACTATAACCAGTGTATCTCAAATGAATAAACTATGTGTTTAAACAAGTGAGGTGTGTGTGTGTTCAAGATCAAGGCTCTTTAAATCTGAGAGATGTAGAGCTCAATGATTCTTGAATGTGTTAAGGCTTGATTGGCCGGGGAATATTTCTTGAAGTATGAAGATGAAGATTCAAAGGACTTAGAATTTACGGCGAGCTTCAACTTCTAATGAACACAAAGCAATTTCTCAAGTTTCAAGCAAGCTTCAAATGATGAAGGTTGGGGTATTTATACCCAAGCATCGGGAATATAGCCGTTGGACACAAATTTGTTGTAAGGACGGAGTCCTTGATGCTTTCTCATTGGTCCACAGCAACCACTTTTGTCCTTGGAACTGTTGATGCAGGTAAAGCTGATCAGACCTCAGCTGCAATCAAGGTGTTTAGGACATCTGTCACCTTTTTAAGATCCTTGCAGATCTTGTCTGAAAAGTAGTCACGTGACAAGATATGGTAGTTGACTTTTGATATTGCTGACGTGGATTCCAACGGTCAAAGGAGTTCACTTCAAGTAGCCAATCATTGGGGCGGTTCTAGTGCAAAGCGGTTTGACAAAAAGCGGTTCCACCAGAAGAGGATTTCCATATGTGCGGTTTGCACATTGGTATTCAAGCGGTTCCAGACTAAGGGATCACAAGGCGGTTTAGCAAAAAGCGGTTACGCCAAGCGGTTCACTGAGGCGGTTCAGAAACCTTTTGAACTGCAATCCTTAGATCCAATGATTCTTGTGCCAGTCTTCAAGCCTAGATTTAACCTATTCTATAAAATCGACTTAGCTAAAAAATTGAAGTCTAAGCTTCATTACATAGGGTCCTAAAGTCCTTAAAATAGACGGGAGGTTATGGTATCAATCAAATCTAATATAAAATAGGAGGGTTAAAATATGCATACCCAATAATCTCCCCCTATTTGATTAATGCCATTACCTACTACAGCAAAAGCAAATATTGTACTTGGTAAAAACATGTCCATAAGAATTAACATGGTAAGTCATTTCCCAAGTCAATGCACACACTAGCTAAAGCTATAGATTTCTATACTTTTGAAAGATTGAAAAACTTACAATTTGAAGAGTATAGAAATGCATTCAGTGCAGTTAAAAATATGATTTTAAGTTCAAAGTGCAGTTTAACCTGAATGTTTAAACATCAATTCAAAAGAGTGATTTTTAAGTTGAAAAATATTTGAATGAGGTTTAAGACCTTAAGCGGTTTCATTGTTCTACAAACAAGCAGTTTGATATGAACAAGGTTTTGGAACCATGATGCAATTTCCATTAATTCCTAAGATGATTACAAGTACAGGAATGAAGGAAAATTACAAGGTTACAAAAAACAAAACAAAGTAAGTTGAACAAAGAGAATACAAGGAGAGTGCGGTCCAACTTACACAAGCTGTTCAAAAAAGGAAAAGCGGTTTATTCTTTGGGGCGGCTTGTTAACTTCATGATCGGCTCCACTTGGCCGGCTCTTGATTGGTCGGGGGCAAACGCTTTCCTCAATCTTCTAACTTCCTCTGCGGTTACGGTGAGAGTAGCTTCAAGCTTCTTTAAGGCATTGACGAATGAGCGAGAGGTGGAATTAGTGGCACCAATCGCTTTGGTATTTTCCACAAGGTTTTCCTTGATAATGTTAAGCTTCACATTGACGGAGGAATAGATAGAGTTGAAAATGGTGTGGAGTTCCTCTTGAACTAAAGCGGTTTGAGCTTGAATCGCTTGTTCCATAGGCTCAAGATCCGCGTATACCTTCGGGGAGGTTTTGAGTTCATTAACCGTTGAGCCTAGTGCGGAGTTGAATCCTTCCACGAGATTGTCCAAGCGGTCATTGAACTCATCTTGGATCTCGTTCGGCTTGGCCTTCACGTATCTCGACACGGTATTCGATTCACCTTGGAATCCACCTTGAATAGATCAATTTGTTCCAAGACTTCTTCACGCAGAGAATCCAAAGCGGTCCGGACAACCCGAGATAATTGCGATGCGGATTGAAGAAAGTCAAGGAATTTGGTGCTCAGATTACCTAAATCTTTATCAAGGGAGGCACATAATTTTTCTCCAAGAACATCCAAAGATTTCTTCATCTCCTCAACTGAAGCTTTTTCTTCTAAGGCTTTGACCATACCAGCTTCAAGAGATTTCTGAAAGGCTTCAGAAGCGGTTTTGATTAGGGAAGCGGTTTGGTCAGGAGTGGCGGTTGAGGTGGAGGATGGAATTGCTTGTAGATCTTCCCCTTAATGGCATCAAGCAAAGAAGCTTTAAGGGTTGCCAACTCAAGGGAGTGAGAATCCACCTTGGCTTGTAAAGCGCGGTTGGATGCAAGGAGGGATTCATTGGAGGCGGTTAAAGAGATGACATGGCCTTGGTTTATGACCAGTTGGTCTTGAATCAGATTGAGGGTTTGGAGAATTTGGAAGTACTCAGAAGGAGGGGCAGTTGAGGGTGAGGCGGTTGGAAATATGGGAGGCGGTTGGGTTTGGTTGGTTTCAGGCGCGGTTTGGGTTTGGGGAGGTATATTTGGAGGAGGTGAGTTCTGTCTAATGGGTGAGTTGTGAGGAGTTGGTGATTTTGAACGGGTGTTAGATTTGGAGCGGTTAGGTGTAGGGAAATGGGAGCGGTTTTGTTAGGGAATTGGTTGGGGTTGGATCATCCCTAACGAGATTTGGTGAGTGGCATGTCAGAGGGCTTGGGCTTGCCATTATAAGCGAATTGAGTAGGGTTTGGTTGGAGTGTTGTGAGTTTATGGAATGGGAATGTTGGGGTGAGTTATATGGGGATTGGGAGGATAATGGGGAAAGGGATTTTACGGGGAAAGTGAAGGGAAATTTTGAGGTGATTGAGTAGGGAATTTACGGGAGGTGAAGGAGAGGGTGAGGGTTGGACGGGTTGGCCTTTCCGAGGGATTTCTTTTTGGCTACCATCTTCCTTCTCTTAGGTTTCTCCCCGAATTGGTGCGGTTTTGATAGGGGAAGGAGTTATGGATTTGGATTTTGAAGGAGATTTGGACGGGGATTTGTTAGGGGATTGGGTAGGGGATTGGGTTGGAGATTGGACGGGGAGAGGTTTGAGAGGTTGGGGCGGTTGGTTCTACGAAGGCGGTTCTTGTTGAGAAGCGGTTGGGTCAAGTCTTCTTAGGTGGTGGTTACGCTCACGGCTTGGGGCTTCTGGACCGCTTGGCTCCTTTAGACTTAGAAGCGGTTGTGGGGTCTCTCAACTCATAGGGTTCCTTCCTTGGGTAGGTATACGCATCATACGAAGATTTGTATAATGCATCTCCATTGGCATACCCGAAGGAATGGCATGCAAGCAATCCAAGGGAATCATCCGAGCGATCCCACCATAAGTTACGGATTCTTGGTGACCATTTCATCTAGATGCTCAAAGTCCATCAAAAGAGCGGTTATGATCTGCCGCAGAATGGTCTCCACCTCGATCTTCACCTTTGACCTTGACCGATAGGTCTCAACACTGTCCTTAATCTCTAAGTAAAGGATTCTTGGCCAGTGTAGCTTGATCTCCATAAAGATAGCAGAACAGTACATCCATTGTTGGGATGTAAAGTTGTTATGGTTTCCAGTCTTCCCACAAACTGTTCTCCCAACAAGATGACCAATGTGGCTCATCAGCTCACCAAAATTTTTTCACAGGGATCTTCTTGTACTTCTTAACCAAGGTGTCTACTTTGGCGGTTTGGAAGGCAGCATTGTCCTGAATAACTTGATCAACCTCTAAGGGAGCTCCACCAACTGCAAACTTGAAAAGCCTTCTGATGTCAGTATAGTCTATGGAGAGCTTTAGGCCTTCAACAACAGCGGTTAGGCAAGAAACTCTTTGGCCTTCATCAAGCACTCTTGAATCCTTCTTAGCGGTTGCAAAAAGAACTAATCCACGAAAGATGGCACTATGAAATTCTGCTTCTTGGTGAAAAGCGGTAGGATGCCAGAAACTCTGAGCTTCCTCAGCAACTCTCTTCCTAGAGCGTCAGTCTTGAGCTCTGCCTCATTTACTTCCCACCCTGGTAGGAAAGTAGTAGGATCCTACAAAGAAAAATATGAAGTGTTAGATCCATTTTTGTATTCATAAGTTACAACCGGTTTGAGCACAAAGCGGTTTAGCTTTGGTGCGGTTTTGAAAATGAAGTTTTCAAACCACAAGTAATTTATGAATACTAAATAAAATGAGGAATTTTGAGAACAAATATTACTTAAGTACGTGGCATTGTAATCCAATTTTATCCCACACTGCAAGCAGTGCTTAGAGAGGAAATTTATGGTGTCCAAATTATATACTTAGTAAAATCTCAAAAAATTAGGAAAGGAATTTAAACAGCATGCGGTTTTAAAAGATCTCGAAAATGCGGTTTAGAGCATGCGGTTGAGCTTTGGAAAGATAGGAGCGGTTTGAAACATAAGGTCTAAGCGGTTTGCATACAAGCGGTTTCAAAACCAAAAAATCCAAAAATTTTGAAAATGTTGAAAATTTTTAAGTATTGAAAAACATTATTTAGAATCAAGGCATCCAAAACATATGAATTATTAAGAAAAATTCATGAGTTTCATGAAGAACACGAAAAACATTCATGAACACCAAGAACAGAGATTTGCAAAAACTTAACCAAAATAGGCAAATAGCATATCAAAATGACCACTTTGGGAAGGGGAACAATAATATATCAATAAATTTCAACCTTCACCCAGAATCATCAAGAATAGCCAAGAACACAGTGGGTTTTTGAAGTTAAAAACTTAAAATCTCAAAATCAGAGTGTTCTAAACATGGATTGATCATGAAATAAACTTTAGAGACTAAATAAGTGCATCAATCCGAGCAAAACTCCAACAAGAATCAACAGAAATGGTGAAGAAACAAGATCAAAATCATCAAAAGTCATGAATGTGCATACGAACAGCTTTAGTTCAACCATGGCGGTTGAAGAAATTGAAAAGATTAAGAAGTAGAAGGTGTTACCATTTCCACTGAACGGATCTTTTGGGTGCTCTAGCAATGGTGGAGGCTCCTTGCCTTTTTGAA